>LYUA01000187.1:157522-171087 GCA_002093875.1 Calopteryx splendens | reverse complement strand
AGGACAGTTTCGGCGGAAACCCTCCGCCTTCGTCAACTAGAGGAGACTGAATGAGGGTCTGGGGGGAGGAGAGGGTTTTGCGAACAGGCCTGTCTCTCATGTAACTCAGATAGTTAAAAAATCCATTTTTATCCTGTCATCCATACTCCGTTATTTGTTTTCCACTACACTTAAAGATAATTATTCTTTAAATATTTGAAGAATTGTGGCTTTCCACTACCACATTTCATGAACGGTCTCATTTCATTCAACCAGCAAATATGAATAATAGTAAAGTGAACCTTATTTTTTAACATTGACCTCCAGAACAATTTTCTCATTTAATTTGCAAGATCTCGAAATTTAACAAGAGGTAGATCATTGTTCTTTATCCAACATTGTTACAGAAAGTACTTTCATCATAATCCTTTTTTGAAACCACGAGATTATGTAACAAACGAATTTTGTGGTAATACCATTTTTTTAAAAAGGTAACTAAAAGTTTGCTGGATATGGTTTATGACTAAATATCATTTTTTCTTAAATGTTTAAATTATATTATAAAATTTTCAAAATTATATTCTTAAACTCATTTGTATGAAAATAAATGTAATTGGTCATGTTATGCTTTTAATTTGCATCTTTTAGGCTTGAAATTTCTATTTTTGTGAAATCTTGGAAATGGGAATTATTCCCATTAATAATTCTTAAACTAATCTCATTTTGCAAAGCTCTGAAAAACAAAATTTTTTTATAAGATTTTTCAATATCCCTGGGTCGGTAATTGTGTATCATTTCCTTCAATTAATTGTGCAATCTATCTAGCTGATTTCACCATTTTATCTTTATTCATTTTAGAAACCAAAGGAAATGTAAGCTATAATGATGTCTTCTTTTCCTTGATTTCCTTTCTGGCAAATCATGTCTTATTATCATCTTGGGTTATCAATCTGAGAATTGATATTTAGCAGCTCTCCATGCTATCCTATTAACTGCCATTTTTTTAATTCCTTCATAGCTCCTTGTTCTTACATGCTCCATCACCTGCTGATTATAATTCATCCTAGGCCTTCTTCAGTAATCCTTCCCCTTTATGTTTCCTTCATTAATAGTCATAAAAAATTATTTTGTTTCAGTATATATCCACTTAAATACCCTCTCCTTGTTCTTCATAAGCTTCTCTCTCTCTATTCACACACTCCTCAAAGTACTTCTTAGAAAATTTCTTATCCTGTCTATTTATATTTTGTTCATCATTCTTAGATTGCTCCACATCTCCTTTAGTTTCAATCTTCTTTTCTCTGTTGCTCTTATCGTCCATGTCTCACAGTGATAGTAAACCTCATGTATAAGTTTGCACAGACTTACATGGAGTCTACTACTATTAGACATTAGTAGTATTCTGATATAAATCCTTCTTTGCCATCCCTATTCTGCTTACTGTATCCAACTTTCTTCTTCCATATATCTCAGCATATATATCCTTTCTCCAAGTAGTCATAGTTATATTTTCCTTGATCCCATTAATTCCCTTCTCAATGTAGGAAATAAATGTCAGGAGTGATTATGAGCAACCATGTCCTATTACTTTCTTTATTCTAGCTTCTTTTCTGCTTTCACATCATCAAATCACTGCCGCCTGCTGTCTATCTGGGGAATGCATTGATATTTGTCACTGTACATCCTTTGAATTTATTTTGAGATTCTATGTATTATTATATTCCTATCCACACTGTCTAAAGCTTTCTCCAGATCTATAAATGCAATAAAGGTCAGTAAGTCTTTCTGTATCCTCTTCTCTATGAAGGGTGTGAAAGCAAGAATATGTTCTCTTCTTTCTCTAAGACATACTTCAAAATCCAAATTGGTTCTCACTTAAGTATTCTTCTACTTTCCTCTCAATTCTTTAGTGGATTTTTACTGTCATAATCTTCCATTTATGGGTTGTCAGACTAAATTTTTTAATGTTTTCATATTTGTGTGCCTTTTTTTTCTTGGTATAGGGATGATTATATTCTTCTTAAAGTCCTATCAATATATTAGGTTGTATTTCCTAGCCTAAGTTTAATTTCTTGAATTCTTTTATAATTTCAAGAGTATTTTGTTGATCTCTACTGCCCTGTTTGCCTGTTAATCCCTCACTGCAGCATAAAATTCAGCCCAGAGAATTTAATCTCCTCTTCATCTTCATCTACGGCGTCTTCTTCTTCTAGTATTCTAAGGTGCATCTCTTTTCCACCTTAAAGATTCTCCAAATATTCTTTCTGTCGGTTCATTTTGTCCATATCTTCCATAATAATAACACATAAACAATTCTGATTGGCATTAACCTTTGCTCTGCACTCATTAAAGTAATTGGTCATGTTTCTTTATGCTGCTTCAACTTTTCCTTGGACCAGGTTATGCTGAACCTCTTCACTCAGATTTCCCATTCATTCTTCTATAACATTTCTCTTTAGCTGACTTCATTTCTTTGACTTTCTCAATATTTTTTCCTTCCTAATTCCTTGAATTTGTGTACTTCTTGCCCAGTAATTCATTTGTGATCCATGGCTATCTTTTCACAGGTAACATTTGACCTTTAGTTTATTCCTTTCCATCTTTCTTTGATTAATCTTGTCTTGCTACTTTTTTCCATTTCTTTCTCTATTGCCCATTTGAATGTTAACCTTGACTCAGTTTCTTCCTATATTTCTTGGTGCCATCAACTCTTTCTTTTCTTTACCTTCTTGAATTTAAGATGGCACCTCATTAACATTAAATTACTTCCATGTATCTCCTTTGCAAATGGGTGTGAAATTATATGCTTTCCATCACTAATTTGTACTGTCCGTGGAACTCCAAAAGCATATTTCTTCTCTCATTTCATTTTACTAGTCCACATCTTCCTACTTTTTTAACTTCTTGAACTTCTACAATGATTGCATTCCTGTCTAAGAATTCAAGGCCCCAAAAAAGTAAAACTTTTTATAATAAATGGTATGTGTACATAGTTTTCAAGTTTTTATTTTCTTATGGAACTTATAAAGTATAAGTTCTTGGAAAAATGAAGTTCATTAACATTACCTACTTTTATGGCAATATATATCTACATTTGTCATATTTAACTAACATTATTGCATGATTTCTGACACATACAAACATGCCATTTTAATTTGCCTATCAGCTTACATATTTTAAATTTGAATGCTATCAAATTTTGATTTGCTATTTGTTTAAATGGGCAAAAATTTTCGCTAATTTTCATTTCTTAACTGCCCAAATAAAATTATAAGACCTTCTTAGTGGAAATTAGAAAAGTAAAATTCAATGGTACCAAAGATATATATGTCACTTCAGTACTTAATTATCAAATCAACTGTTACACCATGATAATATTAGCACATTTTGGGACAATATCATTTGGTGAATTTTCAGGAATGATAAAATCCCAGATAAATGAAATTTTGTGTTGGGGCCACTTAAAAGCCATCTGTGGAAAAGATACAACTGTAAAGAGCTTTCAGTTTTTAACCAGACTGCTAATGTTGGAGGCATCATGAAAAAAACATTAGAAATAGAGAGGGGACACCTACCCAAGAGTTTATCAGCTGTACTGTTATACCTCTGATATCTAAATCAATAATGATAATCATATAGCATATGGAAAATATGATATTGTGATTTCACCGGAAAAGATTACCAGAAATTTATATTTGAGCATAGATTTTGTTTACTAATTCTTTTCCTATTTATAATAAAAAATTAAACTTGCAGCATTAATAATTCATCTGAAATTAGATGTAATACCTCTTTGTTTTTTTGCAAGTTTTTTTGACCTCTCTTTATACTGGTGTATATGAACTAGGTTATGAATTTATCATGATGTTGTTCTGAAGTTATAGAACTACTAGTGATATCTACGTACGTATTTTGGTACATTACTACCAATTGCACTAGGCCCTAAAGCAATAATATCTCCCCGGCAGGTGACTGTCATTGAAAATAATTAGGACATTCACAGTGATGGATGTGATATTCTTATGTTTGGAATGCCGGTCAATTCTGATGGTCTTCTCCGTTTTTTTTCAATTTCAATGGAGAGGAAATGATTACTTTTTATTTTATCTTTATTTATTCTTCTACTACTAAATATCTACTATTTATTCTTATTATTACATTTGCTTTGTAAACATGCAACTTGTTATCTTTTAAAAAAGGAACCCCAAGGAAGAAAAAATTTTCTTTGTCATTTTCAAAGGAAATACATCTATTCATAGGTTTAAATGTTTTATTGCAAATAATTTTTTTGTAGTAATGGCATGACAGAACCCATTCATCCATAGCAATTTACATTTTATCAAGGTAGTTATTTCATTTACAGTAATTTAAAGCCTGAGAAAAATATAATTAGATCTCTACCATGAGACCTACCATGCTGAGCTCCATAATCGTTAAAATAGTTATTACGTGTGTTCTGGAATGTATCTTACTCCAAGCAGCATGAATTTTCAAGCTCTTTGGATTTTATTTTGCCAATTAGGGCAATGTGACTGGCTGATCATGCTTTTTGAAACTATGTCTTGTAAAACTAAGTGAATAGTTAGCATTCCATTGATACGTCTATTCAATTTTTATGATTCCTAGGAAAAAGAAGAGTCTAATGCTGCCTCATAATCCCATGATATCTCATGCATATGCTAATAAGGAATCTATGATAGGCATTAATTGCTTAAAGATACATCTATGAAGAAAGTCGACGCATGGATGTTTTGGCAAGTCTAATGGAATACTTAACCTTTCATCAATTTTTTAATCCCAGGTTTGAAAACTTTAGTACTTGATCTCATAAAAATTCTAATTCACTATCATTAATCTTTGGATAGGAGAAAATGTAAAAGAAAAAGTTAATACCTGGTATTAATAAATGTTATTTTAACTACCTAAATAATTGGTAATCATATCTATGAATCCCTCACAACTGAATTATGAACAATCTCTAATGCATACCATAAAATTTGCTTTCTCTTTGAGTCATTATTTTTTTGTGGTATCTAGGAGACTGTTTCATGGTGACATTGGTTTATCAGAAAAATTAAAAACTAGAATTGTATGAAATATATGTAGAATTCACTAAATGCAGTTTTGCACAAATGCATTGGGAATTTAAAATTTGTTATAGAATATATATGGGAAAGTGGGACATTATGGACCTAGATTCATTTAAGCAGAGTGATGACATGATTACTCAGGCGATTGAGATCAATTGCCAGAAATTGTAATTGATTACCTCCTGGTACCTATAATTGTTATTCTTTCAAAATAGTAGCTGATTACCATTACGAGTATGGTATATATATTACCTGTGCCAGTTTCACATTTTGATAACCTGATAATCACACACTGGGTTGAGGTCAGAATCCTATAAAATGAAAGGAAAAATTTGGTAACTAATTTTGAGTTATACAAAACTTTTAAATTTCAATTAAAATTTTATTTTATAATTTTTATCCAAGAGAATGTCTAGGCAAATCATACTAGCTATGGTTTGAAGAATTTTACTTTTTGCTCTTGTTATTTATTCTGAAACTGGAGGTTTTACTTTGTTTCCCCCATATGTTAAGGGAGATACCCAACTGCAAGTCTCTCTTCTTTTAGAGACCTAAAAAGTAGCAACCCTTCTTTATCCAATTTTCCCAATAGTATGTTACTCTTTAGTCATTTTTCATCAACTTTTTCAAAATTTTTGCATCACTCCTATATCCATATCTATTGGCTGAGAAAAACGATAACTCTCTTCCAGCACCATGCATAAACTATATTTTATTCATATCTACATCACCAAAGAAAATAGTCACAACTCATTCTAAAGATTTCTGTTGCATCAATATAAATTTTCATCTTTGAGAAGCAACATTATACATAAGGAACCATGCCACACTAGCGCACGAGTTTTGCATGAGTTTATTCACTAATGCTTAATCAGTAACTAATAATTTATGTGATCTAGAAATTATTTGACTGCCTGCAATGTATGTACTTACCAACTGGTTACTCAGCATTACTGCTTTCCTTCTAGAAATATAAAAGTATTACAAACATTTTTATATAAACTATATGTATAGGAATCTCAATCTGATTCCTCACTTTGGTGAAGTGCACTGACGAAATAGAGCAACTGAGAGGCTACATCCATAAATGACATCACACACGATGGAGGGAAAATTTGATCCAGAATTGACTCCCCTAGATGAGGGAGACGGGGAAGTTTGTCCATTTATAATGTAATGTTAGGTATGATTCACTCTCTCCTGTCCTTTAACTGATCATGGAATTTCAGATATCACTTTGTAATGGAAAACGCCTTAACGCTTGAAGGGTTTTCTGTGTTTTGTTCCATGTGTGTCGTGTCCTGTTCTGCAACTTTTCCTCTGCAATTATGACTTATCCAGTAAGCCGCCATGAGGAAATGTGGAAACAGGTGTTATTGGCATTCGGTTGAATTCTTGCATATAATCTTCTTGTTCCGAGTGAATCCCAACCCAGGCTGTCCATTAATAATTTGATGCTTTCTGTTCTTTCATAACGATTTTTCTTTAAGAGAAATCTATGGGAATGTTTGCTTAGCATGTCTTTGAGACTTGGTGACATGCAAATGCCTGCACGAATTTCAACTATCACTCTAAGGGCTAATAACTGGGGCAATCTACACGATGGCTGGTTTGAGGTTTAGAGAGGGCAATTATGCGTATGCCATTTGGAGGGTATTGTTTTTCCTTGAGTTTGAGAGAGTGTGTTACAAAATTGTAGGGGTTGAAAACAGCAAAGAATAGAGTGATATTATTTATAGATAGCATGGCATGATACAAAATCGAATTTTGTATCGTGTGGAAAGAAGAGTTAACGATAGGTTGGAATTATTATTTTTTTAATTATTCCGGGTGGGTATACATCTGCAGAATCAACAATCAATTTATCTTTGACCCTATTTACTTACGCCAACTGAAAGACTCGAAAATTATAGAAAAGATGGAAAAACTACTCATTTCTAATAACTATAGTGAAAATTGGATGAATCAAAATATATATATTTTTTGATTCATCCAATTTTCCGAAAATATCTGTTACTCCTTTTTCTAACGACAATATGTGATTGCCACACATTAAAGGAGTTTAAAAAAATATCGATGCAACAATATATTACTAATCACGAAAGCGTTTATTCAAGAAGTCTATTTCAGTAACCGCTGATGCCCTTGCCTAATCACATCCTTTATCTCGTAAGGGATGAAAATATTTTGTCTCTCACCATCACCCAACATCGGTGCTTGAATATCCATACTATACCTACTTGTTAGGTAGCTTCACAGAATGAAGTTGTAAAAATTACATTTGCTCTTTGACCATTGGTGACCCCATGTCTTGAAATTTTTATATCCACAGGTATCGAGCTCCATCGACGTTCAAAGGAATTCCAAAAACTATACGAGAAGTTAGTGTCATAGATAGGGTTTAACTTCTTACTTTAATTTATTCTATTCTAGGAGTAGGTTATTTAGCAGGAGGGAATTGCATTACTTGTTGGTATGAATTTTCCAGATAAATAAAATACCCAGAACAACACCCAAATTAGGTTTGATTGATTCAAATAACATCATAGCACGTTATACTCTAATTGAAACATTACTGAGTATTTTAATTTCGATTTGTAGCTGGTAGATGAAAATATGAAATGTGATTTTAAAACGTTAATGTTGCCAAATGAGATAGAGCAAAGTATCATGGGGAGACTAAGGATATTCCCCAAGTTATAGCAAATGGCCTCAATAATAGATCACCTCCTGCAGTGAATACTGCTAGAGTGCGTTCATTTATTTGATTTTTTCATTTCCATTCCATTTGTCAGCCCCTTCCTTCAAGTAACTCTTTCTTGTGAATATTAATCCACCCTAATGTTCCGTCTTACGTGACCTCAGTTCTCTTCCCGAAGGGATTTTAGTGTGAGGTGCTCAAGAATCAATATGGTCAAGTATGCAGAGGAAAATCGGTCATCCCATGCCCTAGAATACGAAAGTAAGCTTTTATTTGTAACAATCTTCCGTATTCATCATGCATAATTCGGCCAATTGAAAATGAAAAGTGAAGACCGGGTGAAGGTGTTTCTGACTCTAAATCATGAATATATATGATATGTATATTCATGCTCTAAATAATGGCCGAAACTCTACATTCTAATTTAGATATTATTCTGGTTTATTAAAGAACCACTTGCAAGCACCATCTTCATTTGATCTAGTGGAACCATTGACCTGGGTGCGATGTAAATTCGACGTTAAAAACAAATTAGGTAATTATTTTTATTTTCAATTAAATAGTAATATTAAAAATCATAAACCCCTGAACACTTCCATTTTCTATTTTTTTCTTTGGCAGATATTAATGTTTAATCCGAACATTTTTGTTGCGATAATGAACGGCCGAATTGCTAATTAACTGCTCCACCCCATGAAAATTGTTTGCAGAGATCTTTCAAATATTACCCTGTGGCATATGATAGGACGTATAATGACACTAGCCTTAAAGGAAAATTTATGATTTATCGTGAAACTTAGGAGGCATTATTTTGTTTTCGAGTACTTAATTCCAATTTGTTGTACCTAATTCTCTAATTCTATGACAGCGAATTTGGATTGGAAAAAGGATTTAATACATCGAATATTTGAAAATTCTACTCTTTCTGAACTTTTTACTGTATTCCCTTCTATCAATAAGGGTGCATGGATTTATTCTCCCGCTGTCAGCATTAACTCATACTATTTTTACCTTCCCATTACTCTAAAGCCTTGTATTGTATCTTCGTGACTTTCTAATGATTGGGTGAATCTTTCTGATCGTTAATTACAATTTTGAAGGAATTGAACAGTTTTCATTTGTATTTAGTTTACTTTATAAATTAAATATTTCTGTGAAAGGTTTCAAATTGTCTTGGCACATTCAAGAAGAGGACTCAATGACGCGAAGAAACAGCTGTCCTTAATCTTTTCATTCTAATATTTCCCCTTTATCCGTTTTATGAAGCTACATTTCTTTACTGTAGCTCCACATATATTAAGAAAGTTTTTCTGTCATGTTAATGTCTCTTTGGCTCATAAATATTTCACTTGATCCGTTACTCATACATTTACCTCTTTAGGATGATGGGATTTATATTTCCAAAATTTCGTTAAGTATTATTTTTGCGTTCAGAAAGGAAATGGTGAATCAAATTTTCTATTTTGTCGTAAATACATCATGACTTAAGAGTGCATGAGAGTTTTTTTTAAAGTTATGAATACACAACTACGTTTTTATTGCTTCCTCAGAATTTATGTTTTCGTTAGAAATCAATTCATATGTGTTTCATAAGATCTAGTCTTTCGAAAAACGCAAAAGATTTTCGTAAAAATGAGCTCCCTGAGTCTTAGGAAGCCACATGACGAAACAATTACGTACTCAAGACTTTTATAAGAGCATGATTCAATGATATCTTCTCAATTTCCGCTAATTTAGATATTGACGTGGATTCATTTCTACGGTACTTTACCTTCTGATAAAGTCATTAAATGCGTTTTCTGAGAAGGGTGTAATGATAGGAACCACATGTTGAAATGTCTTCAAAGACTGGTCATTTTTATCGTTGGTGTTCTGTAGTCGATAAATTGACCCTTTACGTTTTCATCACGTCACTCATTAATGATAGGGTGATTTTCGGTTGGTTTTATGTAAGTGTTGGTTTAAACTTTTTTTTTTAACTTTGTCAATGCTTCATTTAACTACTTCACTTTCTAGGCACACTATTGACTCAGCTGAAGCGTCTTCTCTGTAAGTACCCAGCGTAAGACCGAATTGTGGCAAATCAAGTAATCCGCCGTGTTTTTTTCTGTTAAGTGTCGTAATGCCGAGCGCAAAATTTATTCGATTTTTGATCGTTAGGTAATGTATTTTAACTTTGCCTTTAATTCGAGTTTTACGATATTAGATGCACTGGCTTTTATGTACGCAGAATTTAATTTTCTCTGTCTCCTAAGCACTCGTCTTTGTTACTCAATCATTGTTGCATTTGTGTTCGGTAATTTTACGTATCAATTCCGGTGCGCACTATTTGTAAGAATGACTGAATGGGCTTTACATTATTTCATTTACCTTACCGACTAAAAATGCTAATTATGAGTGTTTTTTTAGTTCAACCACGATTCTTCCTGAAAAATTTTAGTACATGCATAGTTCGGTTTTGGTTTGATCTCAACTTCCTGTTTTTATCACAACTACCTACTGTGGCTCTCAGTTCAGCAGAAATTGCCTTGATCACCAATCCCATCATTTACATAGTCAAAAGTAAATGATTTTAGGAAATATGGTCACAGTAATCACATCAGCAATAGGCTACTCTTTATCGTTTTCTGTCGAATTAAGTAAATTCTGCCCGGTTGATCGATATTTTTTTTGGATACGTGTGCCACAGGATTATTCTCATATCCTTCGAAGCATTTCTCTGATTATGTTTGCCCATTAACAACCATAATGTGGCAATGATGAGTTGTGAAACATGAATTTCTCATTATAAACATTTTGCTCGAAGTTAAACTACGGTTTTGAATAGTGCTTCCCTCTATAAAAGTAACCATACTTTTTAAAGTGTAGTGGATTTAATGATTTTAAGAATCAGTAAATACAAATCATAATTAACAAAATAGAATGAAAATATAATGCGTGGGAAAATTATTCATAATCATTAGTGATTTACGGCGGTTGCTAATGTGGTAGGTAGCCACGTTTTTTTTCCATGTCCTCTGTCGTTATTGAGGTGTGGTTTAGCCCAGAATTTTGAACGTCCTTGAGGATGTAACCATGAAAAAACTTGGGAAAGGCAAGATCACGGCTCTTCACAAAACGCTATCATCACTCTTCAAATTTCGCGCTACGTAACCTAAAATAACGATGCTCCTGGGGTCGCCACGAATCATTGGGTCCGGGCCGTAAGATCCCATCTCGATAAGTGTGCCGAAGAAGAAAATCGCGTTATGGGCAGCGATAGTGATAATGCGCAAATAATGATCCGAGAATGCGCCTCAAGGTTTTGAATAGTGTCAATAACAATAGTTGCCTTTCAGCAGGAGCTGAAATCCTTAATGGCAGTGATTTACAAACTCTTCACTCCAACTCAGTCTTGTGCCGAAAAAATATTTATAACCTCCCCCACGTTTGCAATTTTATTTATACTATTTTGCCCACCGAGTACCCTTGGTGGTCCACCTGCCTGATGGGATCTCGGCATGCCTCTGATTACCATCGAGTTTCCCGGGATCCGAGCCTCCAACGATTGGTTGTTGTCCTCTACGACGCTAGAGTCGAGCCTGAGACTTGCTGTCGAGCACATTATACACGAACTGTGAACCCGGTTTGCAAGTTTATCAGCCGTAAACGTAACATTTGTGTACATAGCATCTCATTTGTTTCACCATTCACGTTTGTGTCACCATAAGAGGATATCGGTGCCCTAATCAAAAGCATGTGAAAATGATATTAATAATAGGACGGTGTAGGAGTGAACCGCAGCATAATAAATCTTCTAATCGATACATTTAGATGATTTTCATGACTTCTATGATAGTTGGAAGTGATAAACTGGAGGCAACCGATAGCTCTGATTTTATAAACAATTCAGACTGCACAGGTTAACCGTACTAACTCAGTCTTTTAGTTCGCTAGTACTTGAACGGTCAGTTTAAACTGAACTAGCGGTTATAAAACTAATTTTTGGCTTTAACCGGCAGTTAAGGTCAACCTTCAGTTTAGCGAGACATTGTAGAACCGGGCCTTGTTTAACGTCAAAGAGGTGTTTGGAGTAAAATGTGTCACGATATGTGATATTATAGTAGTTCCTCCAATTCATAAAAGTAGATAATGACGTGGTGTATCAGTGTTTTATCCAGATTATGATATTCAATAATTAGATGCAGGCAGTTACGTTAGAACCCCGGTTGCTAACGGATATATATCTACCTCGCTTTAGTGGAAGAAACTTCATGGATGCATTGACCTCTCCGTCACCCCTTGTCTCGCACTATCACGCTTGATCGGTCCTGAACCCCCCCCCGTAAATACTTGACGTCATCTATGCACGATGCCTTATTTATAAATGGAGGGAGATAACATCGTTGGATGCTCGTACTTCTAGAAATAGGCGTGTTTCACAATTCCTTACCCTGATATGCATGAATAAATAAACTTTATTTTTAATTGTAGTTATCACGTACCTATCTATTAGGTATATATCTATTTTAAATATATTGCTCGAAAACGGTAAACGAAGGCGTGAAAATCGATGCAATTCATTGGTTAAAAATGTATTTTTTCTCTATCCGTAAATTACACAGTTAGTACTTGTAAATTATTCAAGATTCTGAAAAGTGAATCTGATGTCATGATTTTAATTTATGATATACATTAACGACACCTACAGAGTTCCACTATTCATATTCATTGAGCATTACCCATATCATGGAAAATATCATGTCTAGACGTTATTTAGCAAGAATGGCTCATGCTCTATTATTTGGATGGTATCGCCAGGCATCTAGGTATCGCTAACCCCCTTGATGACTTGCGTCATCAGCGAACGGGACTTGGGATGGGCTTTTAAATTCAGGATTGACCTAGGTACTGATGACAAGCGGGAAGGATAGTAATTTTTAGTTCTCGTATAGGGTAAACTAATGTTTTAGATTAATATGATTATAAATATTTAAATACAAGAATAATGTTATAAATTTTCACTTAAGAACTCGCTTTTGTTTGATCCAATGAGTTGACTTTCCTCTGTTGACAAAGTGGTTCTCAAATGTAAAAGTTCACGTCTCCCTTGAGAAGTTAAAATATTTGTCGGACCTTCTAGAGTGCTAGGTCGGCTATACATTATTTGCTCTATTTAATTTGCACTATACGGTCGGCTATACATAAGGCTTATTCATAAACCGCGCCTCTCCTGGCAACCCACTTTTCTTCCTCTCAGGGAAATCATGAGTCTTATTTTTTAGGAAAAAGGAATTTCTTCTTTTAGGAAAAAGGTCTCTTGCCATATCGCGACCTATTGGTTTAAAGGTCTCATTTAATTATCACGATGTAGAGAACATTATCAATTTTTGTAATATTTTTGGAAAGTCCCGCAGACGAGATTTCTAACAACCGGAATACCCCGACATTGATTACGCTGAGGATCTACGTTGCATAACTTTTTTCATTTATTTTCACATAGGTACTTCAATAAATGAATGCGTTCTCCATTCCCTCTCCGCCCCTCACTTTTCCTTGACTTCGCGTATTGAGATTCGGGGAACTCATGATTCTCATTGTTTGGGTATCAACTGCGTGGTTGGCAATAACTGTCGTTGATGTTTACTTGCGACAGAAAATATTTATGACGAAGGAATGTGAGGGGACGGGAATCGTCCGAAAGCATTGGACGTGCGTACTATTCTTTGTGGGAGGATAGCAAGCTTTTCAAATGAAGCGTTATTTTAATTTTATTATTGTCTCTGTGCACATCTGTTGGCCCGTATGCCATGCTG
>LYUA01000187.1:143967-155337 GCA_002093875.1 Calopteryx splendens | reverse complement strand
TTGGCCACCATCGCTGTCGGTGAGTACGGACATGGGATATGTATATTAGCTCTTCCACATCGCTTCTTGGTGTTCTAACGCGCGGTGTCATCTCTTTTCACTCCCATCTCATCCCTTGGACGGGAGTTCCATCGCCCGTTTGGCGGACCACCACGTGTTGATTCGCGAAGTGCTTTCCGCGCGTGTCTATTTATCTCTTTTTTTATCCCCCCCCCTCTTCCGCGCGTTTTCGCGTCGGTGTGTTTATTCGTATCGATATATTTGTCCTTGGAGAAGGTGCCGGTGGTATCGGCAGAAGTCCCCCCAGTCCCGTCACCCCGTTCTTTTTGTTTCCACCCGCTCGCACGGTGCCTTCGGGGATCCCACGTTCGACACTCTTCCCCCGCCGTCTCCGCCGCGACGTCTCCCGATCAGTCGGGAGCTCCGGCCTTCACGCCCGGCTTGTATTTTTTGTCGGTTCTCTTCGCGCTCCACCGGGGAGATGCTCGCTCGCGCCGTCTCGATCAGCTGTCCACTGGACGCGCACTTCGCACCCAAACAGCATCCAGGCCGGGACCCGCAGGAGGAATAGTGGCGGCGAAGAGACCTTTGGGAATGATTGATGATAGCAACGTTGTGATATTTTTTTCCGGAAGGGAAGGAGATTTAAGCGTGATTATCGTTATTAATTAATGAGAGCATGTGAGAGATAGTTCTCCATCGAAGGGTGGATGAATTTATCAGTGCCGCAGGCTGCGTTTTAGTTGTTTAGTGAATGAATTATAATGCAGAGCTGGGGAATCTCCTCGAAACTTTTTTCGAGAGATTGTGTTTTATTTGTTAGTGAATAAATAATTTCAGAGTAGCAGAAATCACATTCCATTCTTATCTTTTAATATGTAAAAAATTAAACAAGCTAAAACAGTTTTCTGTTGTTCTTAAACTCATATTTATGCCACCTTTTTACAGGTCCCGTAGGTATCTCTCAAATCATTATGAATTTTATCCTTAAAAGTTTTTTTTCTGGTGGAAATCAATATTCACTATATTGAGGGTAAACTCAAAAGTGTCTGCTAATTTTTCTTATTCGGACAGCGCTTCAAAATGCATTGCGCGATTATTGGGATATCTTATTGGGTAAATATTCTTTATAGCTCTATAGCATTCATCGCTGGAATTGGAAGGGAAATCTTGCAATCGTGTTTCTATGAAGAAGACTGTAACTTTTAATCTCCCATATTTTTTTAATGCTTTCTCCGAAAGTAGCATTATAACAATACAAATGTTTGCCGATAAAAAATCTATTCTCATTGTCTTTTTTTCCTCAAGATTGTACCTGCCGTGCACACAGAAATTAGTTCCCTTTTTTCTAACGGACATTAACGTGATATGAAGGCTACCCGTCTTACGAATTTTACAGATTTTTGCTTCTTAATACCTTTTTTTTAAGACCATCACTCGGTAATTTTAATCTATTTATCTTTTTTATGCTTCTACCTCGTGGCAGATGGGAGTGAATCGAACACAATTCCTCCCCCTCCCCTATTTACGTCAAAGAAGGAAGGAAATGCTTCGTGACACCACAAAACCATTGGCGTTGTTATTGACCTAATTTGGGGTTTTTGAGGTTTGCAGCGGAAACTTGACACATGTTAAATAACATCCTTTGGCCATGAAATGATGTAGCGCCCTAAAAAAACGTAAAGCTTACTAACGAAAGTTTTTTTCTAATTTGGGATATACTAATTGTTAATGTTTATGTGTGCAATTTTCGTGCTCGATGTTGAAGACTGATAAGAGGGGAGAATTTTGCGTAAGCGCTAGGTAGAGGGAGGAAAAGAATAAGTCTCTTGGAAGGCATGAAGGGAAATATAAAGTACCTATTGGTTTATTGCTATGCAAGAGTGTTTCGTGTAAAGGTTGGCGGGGCTTGGAAGTGTAGTATCGTTGGCCTATAAGAGTATCACGACATGGTGTAATTTTTTTATTGGGTTCATTGAAAACATATTTCAGTCAGTAATCTACAAAAATAATATCATAATACGTTGGAATGCCTGTGTTTAATTTTCCCGTTGAATGCGAAGGAATACGTATTTATATGTTTTTCGTATTAGGTGTTTTGTACACGAATCAATGCTATTCTACTCCCGTCGTAACATATAAGGGCACTTAAGATCATCGCACGGCACCAATCGGGTGTTGCCTCTAATTTAGTGCATCACATACCTATGTGTGAAAAATCTGCGCAATCTCTTTTTAAGTTTATTCAGTCTTAAACATTTAAGGTATGGTAAAGTATGCACATATATCACTATCATACTTGTTTCAAGCGT
This sequence comes from Calopteryx splendens, assembly GCA_002093875.1. NCBI lineage: Eukaryota > Metazoa > Arthropoda > Insecta > Odonata > Calopterygidae > Calopteryx > Calopteryx splendens. The sequence continues at coordinate 153,025 of LYUA01000187.1, read as the reverse complement.
TATATAAAATGCGAAGATATTGTTTGTGGACGAAGAACATGCAGACTGCTTTGGGATGAATGCCTTCTTAAGTAAAATTCACAACATTCGTCTCATATAAAATAGTGGAAATTGATATTACCCGACGCGATTTCCGAAAATTACTTTAGTAACAGTTAACTAATGACCACAATTCGAAATTAATTAAGTTGACGATTAAAAAAAAATATTTTTCATTGGAGTAGAGGATTAGTCATAAGTGAGTGGTTGAGTTGTTAATACGGCTTGCTTTAAGACGGGTCTCATACTTTGGAATATTGAATACCGTCACGGAATTGTCCACTACAGATGAGGCGGCATTCTTACATGTCGCGCGGAGAGCTTGCCAAGGTAATCCCCAACCACCATCGTGCTGCGCGAGGAGGGGTTGATAGAATCCTGGCGCCGCGCTGAGCTTCTTCTCTCATTACAGAACTCCATGCTGCCATGCTGAGGAAGCTGGGAGGCAGAAGTTTGTGAAATTCGAAAGCGTATGAAGAATAGAGGGAATAGGGGCACTTGGTAATCTTTACGAAAAATTTTAAATTTTCGTCATTCATAATAGGTTTACTGTTCAGTTACCTATCTTTCCGAAAGGCCCTCCTCGATGCCGTTGAAATTTTACCTCTGTCGTGTGATAAGTTTGCTAATTAGTCATTCCGTCCGACAAACCAGTTAACTCTGTATTTTTCGTATCGAATTGACATTCACTGTTAGCTGTTCTCTTTTTACACCCTTCTTTTATTTAGGTTACGTATTTGCCCCTGGGTCTTACTCGAGTATTGGTATAAGTGGCTATTAAAGGGGCCGGCCGCCTACTGTAGTCTGATTATGGTTTTTAGGTATGAAGGGGACGAGAAATTTTAGGAAAGGATAGAGGTCAACTCGTTGCCCGAATTAGTCTACCGAATTAGTATAGAAATGAGCACCATGGAATCACACGATTCTCTCTCATTACACAGGCTTACTATTCTACTTTGAAATGCTCTCGGTACGACATCCAAGCAGGGATCAGAATACAACTGAAAAATTATTCACCCTGGGGGTTGAGCCCGGGCCGATGGTATGGGAAGCCGGTGCGTCAGCCACCAGAGCAGTACGCTGCTACTTCTGCTGGGAGCTGCAGATGATGAGCCAAAAATAAACTGGTTGGATATTCTGCGATGAATGGTGATCATTGAATACTAATACACAACCCCGAAATTACACTGTTCGTTTTGGGCTGTTTCAGTGGCTCTATGGAAGCGGAAATCTATTTTGAGATTTGCATTGAAGTAGCTATTTTACGTTAATTATTTCTCGCGGTTCGTCAAAATACGTGACTTCGGCCTTCAATAAATTAATATTTTCGAGACCCTGCGAGTTAATTCTCCCACTTCAACATCGTTACTATCCGTCCTTTCAGATAGTTAAGATGAATTCTGCGCGCCAATTGTTTGACATTTGTGCGTTTTAAGTTTGCTCGAGGTTTGGAAGCATTTTATTACGTTGATTTTTTTTAGGTTGCGAAAGTTCATTTAGAGAAGAATGTCTTTCGTGAATGAGAGAAAAACAAGGAGGATGGATTTCGCGGGGCACTTCGCTGCCCCTTTAACCTTATTTAGCACGTGTCCATGTGACGGCAGTCAGGGAATGATGTACATTTATCCAATCTTGACTTGCGAGATCGAGGAAGAGTATCCACTTGATGTAATTACTTTTTTTTACTCAAAAACGATGGTAATCTACCGTTGGAAAGCAAAGCGCTTCATGCAGCTGAAAAATGTGAGGAAGATTCTAAAAGTGATGACTGTATGGTAGTAATGTGGCTGTTTTTGATTTTGTTTACATAGCGCTGAGCAATACCCGGAAGTTGTTAAAAAAAGCACGCGTTAGGACACCCTGCTACTTCAGTGCCAGTTCGTGCGGCGAATAAATATTTTCGTATTTTATCAGCTAATTGGACTAGTTAGTGTATTTATCTTAGAAGTATTATTCCTCTTTAACTAAACGGCATCTATGACCCACTCATTGTTTTACAGGAGTCTTAGTAATTCTGGGAAGATACTTAATAACCAACCAATTCATTAAATTTAGCAAATTCCTTATCTATCAATATTAAGACTTGCAAAAAAGGATAACGTGACTAATATTTAATATTAATTAAGTATTAAGACTTAAATTATTTTTTAAATGCGTTAAATAAAATAATGCTTTGTAATCGATTGCAGTTTAAGTTAACTTAGAGGCTATTATTTTTAGAATACATTTTTATTTATGACGAGGAAATGGAAAGGTTTCAACAACTACCATATCGTCGTAGCATTAAGGGAGGCATCCTCGCAACCGCCCGAGCCCGAGCAATTCTGCCCCTTTTATGACGGGCCATTTACTCTCTGTCATTAGCTATGGTTGGTGATTCGAATGCACCGTGGTTGATAGCCTCGTATCGCACGCCATCTTATTGCCCTCTCCATCATTTGCGACGGAATTTTTGACCAAAATTATTATCCTTCGGATTAACTAAGCCAACATACGTTACTATTTGGCGAAATGTTTTATCCAAGTCAGAAAAAAATTCTAAAAGTGTAACAGGAAGGGAGGATGACTGCTGAGGAAATTCGGAGGGGGAGAAGAAGTGAGCTGAGGAGAACGAGAGCATGGGAGGTGAGTTACTAAAGGATGCAACGAGAAGAATGAATGCTAGGTGAGCGCTATGGAGGGGATAAGAGGCTAAGCTTACAATTGGTAGTAATGATCAGGAGATGCCAAAATTAGTTGGTTGTCCTGGGTCAAAAATATTCTTATCGTTTTGAAAATTTTTCTAAGATGGTATATTTTTCCGATCCACGTATTCACGAATGATCGTAAATGGTAATTTAAGTATGAAGTACTTAATTATGAGTACTCCTCCTGCTACGCGCCCCAATAGCGGGTCTTAGGGTAATTTTTAGATGTTGATGTTGAAATGAAGCGGCGTGAATGTGGCGAAGTGCATTTCTGTATCCTAATCGCAAGTGTGATCTGTATTTCACGTGACATTTTAATTCGCTTCTGGTCGAATCTCTCAGCTCCATGAATGGGCGTCGGTCGATAATGGGCATCACATGGCCACCATTCGCCAGGGTATTGCGTCCTCATCCGCTCTCGTTCGTTCTCGCTTAGTTACCTCATCGGTCTCAGCGCCCTTTTTGTCGGTTAAGGGCAGCGCGAGGACAGCGATTTGAGCCCGCCGCGGAGTCCAGCTGCTCTCTCGGGTGGTCGGCGACAGAGTCAGGCCTCCCGAAAGAGGGATTGCAAAAAAAGAAGGAAAAAAATTAGACAATTTTCCGTTCGATGCAAAATGGCACCGTTTGTGTTTCCTCTCGAATATCGCCAAGTCGGCCGGGGCACGTTTTAATTACCCTCGCGGTGGCAAGTAAAGCTTGAACTCGCCCGTTCCCACCCTTCTTCATCCGTCTCCATCCATCTCTCCCTCGTTCCCCGTCTCCTCCCCCCCCTTCCCCCTTGCCCCGCCGATGAAAGGAGATTCGAGGGACGGACCTCCTCCGTCGGGACGGCTCGGTGTTGACATCATCGCATCGCGCTGATTTGATTTCTTTTTTTCCTCTTCGTCGGTTTGCGGCATTCGGGAAAAAGGGAAGAACACGAATTAAAAAAAATAATCTCTCCGCCGAAGTGAAGGCGGTGACGGTTTTGACAACAACATCGACGCGCGACCGGATCTTTGCCCTGGTGGATTCGCTGCATAAATAAAAAAAAGCCCTCCTTTTTAGACCAAATTTGTTCCCGTGATTCATGTGGGTACCATTTCCGCAATAGTAAAGCGGGGAGGGGGAGGATGTCGGTGCACGGATGGAATCGAAATTACTGGGCGAGACCGGAGAACCGCCCAGTGCGTAGGCCGTTGTGTCTTCGGGCGAGGAACATGCATGCCACCGGATAAAAAACCAAAGCTACTCCTCTGATTGCGAGACGGATTCTTTTTAGTGTTTCTTCCCTCATTTACAGTGTGAGTGAAGTATGACGTTGCGTTATCTTTGCCGCTGCCGCCTGTTGCTTACCATTTACTCCAGTAGTGTTGTTTTTTTTTGGGCCTGAAGTAGGCATTATGAAACCTGGTCACTGGTGCCGTTTAGGATAGGAATTTTGGAAGGGTTTCAGTTAGTGACGGATTTTAGCATTCTGAGAAAGGTTTTCAGCTACTGACCGTCCCGTGTTCAAATCCTGGTGATGCCTTCGGGCAATCCCATAAAAAATCGAAGTGGTTCGATTTCTAGGTTTCAGGACTTCGTGTGAAACTACAGGTGACACACGGAAAGATGAAACGGATTCCCCTACTTGCGATTTACTCACGACTTAGGGTTTGATCGATCAAAAACAATCGTCGGGATGATAACTGTGTTTATTATGTTTTAGAATTGGGGAACGCGTTAGAGAGAGACTTGGGGTCGCCGTCACAGATCGCCTTCCTTCATCTCTAGCAAGTATCTTTGGAGTCTCAGAAACTGAAATTTTATTTTTGACGGAAGGGGCTCGTAGGGCAGCATTTCAGGAGAATGTAGGAACATCGAAATTCTCAAGGTCGTATTTCACCACAGCTAGCGTTTAATTAAGCACCTTTTGACCGCGCTGAATCCACGCCCTGGGCGTGGTGCTTGTACCTGCGAATTCTGAGTCATTCTGTGAGCATACTATACCAACAATGCCTGCTAGGCGAGGTTTATTTCTTTACATTTCATTTCAAATCTCACTTGCTATCATCTCCATTTGGAGTAGAGATGGTTTTCTTTTAACTCTTGAAAGCATGCGGCCTGATAATTTACTCACTAAGTACCATATTTTCGCATGCAGCAGTACGTATGATCTCACCTGAAATACAATTTTCCGCTAGCCACTTTTTCTCATTCAGCGTTAATTTTCCTCCAATTTCTTGTGAATATTTTTCAGAAATCGTTATCAGCTGCTGTTTCATAATTTATATGATTTCGTAATAATCTTCGAATGGTGGCTGAGGGCAGTTACCTTTATCCGACAATTTGTGCTATGTGATGGATTAGCTGAATTGTCGCAGTAATGATCAGCGACGAGTAAATTTCTGTATAAATATGTCCATGTTGGCTAATATTTTTTAATTACCTTAAATTTCGTGAAACCTGCAGCTGTATTTATTCAAAAATGTTGGCTAAATGCGATCATGTGAAGAAAATAAGACGATTGGTATGGTCTTATGGTCCCAAAGGAGTCTCGTTGGTTGAACTCTACCGTCGTATGAACCTTGAGAATGACTTTCTCACATAATCTTGAAAAGCATAAACATGCCACTATATTCCGCAGGATGGAATTTCCAACTTCCGCTTGGAAGCTAAAACAATGCTGACGAGATAGGAAAAAACAAACAGGGACTTGTGGAACGGCACATTTTTTCCGGTCAGCCACCATCAATCGTAACTCGTGTGAGGTTAGCAGCGGTGTGCTAACATTGAAATTTCGATTTTCATTCGCCACTAATTAGATTATAGGTTTTTCAAATGGAAATTAAATTACATCTTTTGGTTTCTTCATTAAATATATTATGTTTCGAGACTAAAAATTCCATGGTAACTACTATGCTTACCGTTTAATTGAATTTATTTTATTACATTACGTCGATGTTAGTACACTGCCGACGCAAATTGAACGTGGGTTAAACGGAATCGGTTACTTTTGCTTGTAACTTACGTAGCAAAATCCTTTTCCGTTGAAGTTGATGGTTCCAAATTTAATTTTTATGACCTACTTTAAAAGTTTTACTTACCTTTGTTACGTTGTTCTCGTGATATCGTGGTGTGTTATCTTTATAAAATTATTAAATGTATATTTCAACGCTATTCACGTACTTCGTCTCTACACATTTGTCTAAAGTAACAAGTCATGCTGCGTCAACGGCTAGAAAAGAAAAATATTAATATCTTATAGCTTTTAGAGAAATTTGCATATTCACTAAGCAAGAGAGCAAAATAAAGCATAAAACCTTTGAAGTTATTATACTGAATCGTGATAAAAGGTTTTTGTTTCATCTGCGGGTTTCTCTCGAAGTTATTTGTACTCATTTTAATGCATAGAATTAGGGTTAGCGACTGTTAACACGAGTGGAAATTTTTATAAGAAAATTTCGTGACCCTCAAATTACCCGTTGGAAAATAATTTGGTGGATCTTCTTGTATTCGATAATGCGAACTATCGCCATTTTTACCCGGGGTATCTAAGAGTGAAATGGAAAATTAAGTGACAAAATATTGCCACAGAACCTAGCTGCCACTAAAATCGTTCCTAAGTTTAAGAACAAACACCTCGCATTATCCATTTTTTATGCTATTATAAATTTCCATTGTTTTCCCGTCGGTTGAGAAGCGCTAAAAACTTGCCGATTGACGTGTTTCGCCCGTAAATATGTGAATCAACACGACTGATGTTTTCAAAACTTCTCGAAAGTGAAACAATGACTTTCAAACTGTTAGGGCGTTTCATCACATTTCATGAATTTAAAAGTATGTTTTTGTTATGGAAATACTTATTATTTCTCGGGAACTCATGATTTCGTGTGGGTGTATTTGTTGTCATATAGAGTCATGAATGTGGACGTCAAGATGTTTGACTTGGCAATGAATATCAGGGATTATTTTTTCGGAGTTCATCGCAAATTCGAGTGCGCTAAAATGTATTTTATGACAAGTGAAATACCCCGTTGTTGGCGAAATCCGATCCTGAGATTGGAACATAAACTACTGACATTACTTACATACTTTTATTAATTACGGCGATGTTTTTGCCTTAATTAGGCAATTGATATAATTAAGCTCTCTAAAAAGCACCAGGCAGACGGTGCTTAACCAAAAGCAGATTTTGGGATGTCTGAGTTCAAAAATGTTGGGCAGTGGGTTCCTCAAGCTGGCCCCTGATTTTCAGTTTTCTAGGTGGTTAAACACGAGCCCGTGTAACCCTTTTTACGGACCCCATCTCTGGCGTGTGGTGCGAGTGGTTCACCTCCTGCCATTTTTACACCAATATTGCACGGCCGTGGAGCAACGAGAGCCTTGCCGGTGCACAGCTACTTTTGGAGGAAAAATACTTTTGCATCCGCGATTGTTATTGCGATTTTGATATCAATCTTTTAAATTCTCAATCGGCACCCTAGCGTTTACTTTCACAGAATTGGCATTTTTATTTTACTTCGTCGTCTCTTTGTGAACTACGTGTAAGATTTCGATATGGACTCGGTTCAACCGCTTTTTATCCCAGCCATCCCAATCAGTTTATCGAGGTTCGATATTGGAAGCAGAATATCCTGCGACCAAAATATACATCACGACTTTGCATCTATCGCATAGATCAGAGCGATATTACGTATCGCAGTCGGTGCATCACAATAGTGCGTAGTCCTATATGTTCGGCGTCAACTTCCAGTCGGCCTGATCTGACTTGGAATGACCCAGAAAAGAAAAAAAAACACGAGCGTCGCCATGGCGAGAGACAATGAAAACACCGACGACCGGAGGAGCCGCCATCACCGGCGCAAATGATAACCTTCTCCCGCCACCGCATGAACAGGCACCGCGCCAACGCGTCGGTTCATTTTCATCCCGGCCTCTGCTCACAGATCCGGGCAGCTCCAGCCTCTTGCGGTTTGAATAAACAATTGGGACGAAAGGACGAAAAGGGATGTGGAGGATCTCGGCGTGCGCCTTTCGACACCTCGATGCCGACCGACCGCTATGCGAAAGCGACGCCGCGATGCGGATTTGGGACGCGATACATTCCATTATTATTATACATTTCTGTCGTCGGCAAAAAAAATATCCGGTCGATGATGGGGTTTTAGATCTCAAATATTGGTAAATTCGTCCGCGAGCCACCACGAAGTGAGGCCAAAAGCCGAAAGCCGAAAAGCTTGACAAAACCTCAAATGTATTAGATTCCAGAAAACATTGCTAGATGTGGGAATATGTAACTATAAATAAAATTTTGGATTCAATGTATGGAAAATGTGTCGAGATTTTATTAAAATTTAAGAATTAAATAATGCAGGGAAAAAAAGAGGAAGTCCACGTGATGCATATGGCGTGATATAGTTGTTAGGGATGGTTAGGAACGATCCAAAGCCTACCTTTTCATGGGTAGGTCAGAAAAATTGTCCTTGAGAGTTATCGAGTTTGTTAAGTGTAGGTAAATTACTATATGTAGTTAAAATTTATCGAAAATGATAAAATTATGTTGAGCTATATACCTTAAGAAGTTAAGAAATAATATGTATACTCAGTACTTGTATATATAGCGCGGTTAAGGGCGTGTGACAGGTAAGGTTAGGGCACCAGTCATGAAAATGGAAAGAAAGAATTCTATAAAGGGGAATTGTGTTAATCTGATGAAGTTCCCCTTATTTATAAACTAATCTTGAACGAATCCTTAAAACTATCTGCTTGTCAATTTAGTGAATCTCTTCACTCAATTCTTGCGTGCCGATGCGGTGTTGGACTTTGATTATTCTCTCAAAATTGATTTACCCCTTAAGAAATAAAGTAAACTTCCTATCAATATGCTAAATCTAGCATATAATCTTATACTCTCAAGGGCCTTCCATTTCAGGCGGTTCAAGCGGTTGATTTCCCTGTTGCATTTTCTCTCAAACCGAATAATTTTTCTCCTTATTTTTTCTCAGTTCTCGAATCAATGTTTTCCGAGATTAATCCCGAATATTCGCAGAAAATTGAAAGTGAGGCGTATCTAACGAAAAATGTTTCATTCACTTCTTCATCGTCATATCTTTTCAACTATGCTTTTAACATATGCTAGCTTCTTTAGAACGACCCTGGGTATGCATGTACCTATTACACCGCCTGTTTTCCCCGAAATAGACCCGATATGACGTGAGTTCCAAGTAGTATAATGGGCTTATCGATCAGTATCGTTGAGATCATTATGGTCAGTATATTATTTACATAAAGATATTGCTTGCATATAGAATAATAATAATAATTACGACACTATTAGGCGAAATTAGGGCCTATCTGGCCCTCTCTTA
>LYUA01000187.1:38304-49520 GCA_002093875.1 Calopteryx splendens | reverse complement strand
TGTAAAAGTCTTAGCCTTGCTTGTTCTCTCCTATCTTGTAATGACTCCCATTCTAGTATCTCTAGCAACCCCGTCACGCTTACACGCTTTGTAAGTCAAGTAAATATAATTCTAAAGATGCCTGGTAGCCTAGTTGGTGGATCGTCTACTGACTGGTGTTAACGGTTTCAAGTAATGTCGATGTCTTTGGAAGTCCTAAGCTTGTCCCAGGCTTTGTGATTTTTCTCGGTCAAAAAAAAACCTTACCGGCAAGTCGCAGGCAGCGAAGGAACAGAAAAAATCGATCCCCCATGCCCACACATCGACCCCTAAGCTGTCCCCTCACCGTTCAGGAGAAACCTTCGTTTTGATTATTCCGGTCGGTGGTAAGCCAATGTCGATCGTCAAAGAGGACTCGACGCGAAAATTTCGGGAGAGAGCCGGAGAAACCGTTCCTCATGAGAGAGGGAGCCGCTCCATGGGATGCAACCTCTTGTGTTTCTTTCGGTTGAGTAAAAACAACCAAGCATTGAATTGCAACAGTTTTCACAGAAGCCCTAGCTTTTTTATCGGGCGGCCTTGTCGGGAAGGGACGTTACTTCACGACTGACGCGTAATAACAGTAAGCAATCACGAGGCAGTAGAAAAAGTCGCAGTGTAGCTTTTACGTCAAGGAATTCCCGGCCAGTTTACTGCCGCTTAATAACTGCATTCCATGATGCACAAACAAGATTTTCTTTTGCACATTTCTAGCTTTGTACGCACGTTTAAAGAAAGTAGGCTGCTGAATCAATATGAAAGTGACAGTTAGAGGCGCTTCCTAATGTAATCGTTTCACAGTTCGTTCAAGCAACATCTCATAAAGTTATTTTCTGTATTGAGCAATCAAAGTCATTTTGTTTAGTGTTTTTAGCCAATGAAGCAACTCTTGACGTAATTACACATTTTTACTTTTTCATCTTTTCACCATCTTGGGCGTAAGCATTTGCAATTAAGACCGAAGCAATAACATTACCAATTAATTTCATTGGTACATATCAAAAGACTGTACGCAGTCTTGTACTTTTATTTTATGGATTATTTTATAAAGATATTATGATGTGAGTGCCAACTTATGACTTTAGATTTTTTATGCGTGCCATTGTATTGCATCGATTATTAGAGATCTGCTTTTCACGTCAGGTTCTCAATAAAACAGTTGAATTTTAGCAGATTTTAATTAATTAATTATGACATGTTATCGGTTAATCCACTGAGAAAAAATCTTCTACGGAACTGCTGTCTGCCTAGGTATCACACTTTCAATGCGAATGTGATAGCCGTTTTGTGAGTGGCTCCGTTGATATTTTCCTCTCTTGCTCTTATCAATCGTTAAGTTGACACAGTCCCTGCTTTGTGTAGAAATAATTTTGCAAGTTCAGAGCATAAATTGAAGTTTTATTACTTATGGTTGCGAAATAGAATGTTTTCTACTTGCCATCTGGCGTCGTGCACATAGCAAAATGAACTCCTAACTCCTTGGTCTGTGAATACGATAATAAACGCTGTGGTAAAAAAATGCATCTCAGTTGGGTTGTCTCATTCTGCTGGCTATGTTATCTTTTTATTCATTTTCTCCCCAATGAATGTTTATTATTCCTTCGAAACCAGGCGAAAACACACACGGATCCCTTCCAGTAAACCTTTACTAATCTTAATTCGTAAAAGTACTTAATTTACTTCCAGTCTTCAAATGTTTTGCCGTATCCACGGAATCTACGATCCACCAATATTCTATTTGGTCTTGCAATGGAAATAAATACACAAATGTTTGAATATTCTTCTACTTGTAACGTAAAACCATCACACTCATAACACTTCGAAAAACAGTACAAAGCCAATGGACAAGATGTAGTGACAAAGGAGGACGAAACAATGAATATTTAGAGACAAACATTATTTGCCTTAGCACTTCATGCAAAAAATTATTCAGGGGTAATTTCTCTTCTTTAAGTATATCTACTCTATGGCTACTTCCCGAATGGAAAGAGCCTACAGTAAAATAATCACTTACGTCCAAAATTAGGGTTTGCGAGTGTTTCCAGTACACGTTGGCCACCGTTGTTCGCGTTTCTGACCGGAAGGTCACGGAATCATTTGCCAATCACACACAAAGCAGAAATCAAAGATAACATACTTAAACCGAATTGGAATTCAATGTACCTTAAAAATCGCGCCAGAAAACACATTCGTTCGATGAAAACCAGTCAACAGATAAGGCGTGGAAGCACGCACTCGGAAAACGGGTGAATGGTGCGACAAGTTCGCCAGCCTTGTATGTGCCAATGATTTTTTCATCACTGGTGTATAAGTTCAATTAGTAGCCGTTGCCATGAGTTCGCGGCCCGAGAGCCCGTTCGTTGGTCTCTGTCATTTGGAGTAAACTACTGCCAAACCCTTATTGTGGGTCTAATTGTCCACCACCTTCCTTATTTGATTTTATATTACTAAGCCCCCATTACCCAGTTTTTTCCCTGGCGTATTTGGTTTGATTGTTGGGTTTTCCCTCTTATTTCGTGAATGATGCGCGTGATTTTTGGCTTCTTGCGTGACTGTAATAGTCTGCATGCCGTGTTTGCCTGTTTTCCCGTGCTTTCTTACTCTGGCATACTCCCTTTCTTAGGATAATCCAGTGCGCGTTTGAGTGTGTGAAATTTATCCCTTGCTTGCTCTTCTTTTAATGTACATTTGCTACAGAAATGGAGGCCCTTCAATGATTCACTGCATAAAAGGTATTAATGAATCTTCTTAGCATTACCACAATCCATATCCAAGGTTTGAGCGTTTGAAAGCACATCAGAAGTATTAAACCACTCACCAAGCAACCCGAAGGTCGGGGGTTCGAATCCCGTCCCAGGAATGTAATTTGTACCGTGCAGTGATTCCTATTTTGGTGCATTGGCGCTGCTATGTGGCCAAAGCCATCGGAGTGTCGTGCGGACCTAAATCCACTAAATGTGAATACTCTTAAAAATATTAGGGCATCTATAAAGCTGCGGAGATTTTTAAATCCCAATGGAAAGGCTCATTGCGAGATTGTTCTGTGACTTGGAGCGCGAAACAGCGACGCCTTCTCCGGTAATAATGACAAGAGAGATTGTAAAATAATCCAGACATAGACGAATTTGAACAATCCTCGAGACGTTCGAATGTGTGGGCAATCAGCGGTCTCATCAATGACATACGTGCTCGACCTTCCCCTCTCCCTCCCCTCCTTTCATCCCCGCACCACCGACGGCTTTACAGCCACCCACCTCATCCATTTACATTTTTTTCTTCCCGAGACAAAATACGTGCGACGAGGCGTATTGTTCTACTTTTGGAAGTGTGACGGATGGGGTTCTCGTGCGTATCCTGTCGGGAACTAATTTCCCGACTACGCCCGATGACCCAGCACCATTTGTCCTAAGCCGTGAGAACATTATACCTCACCCCTAATCCTAATCGCCTCAACCCGATCTGGGATTGTGCGAAGTGTTCGAATCCCTGTAAGATTTATTTTCACGGCCTCTCCCGTCAAACCTCGGTGTCGGTAAGAGACATCCACGGAATTTAGCTCGCTCAAGCTCCTCGAAGGTTTGACTTGGGGCGACCGAAAATTTACCCCGGAAGGGATATGGGGAGGTAACTCTTAGGTTCTTCTCGGTTATAATGGGTCCTGATAACATATTCATGGACGACTTGTCCCATAAAATACCACCGTGAGATCAAGCCAATGATTTATCGATTGCCTTTTTTCTTTTGCGTTTTATGCCAAAGTTAGCAGAGTTTTCAATTTAAAAGCATTCAAACGCAAGGCTTGTCGAGATGTCTTCAGATTTAGAGGCGTTTGACGTTAAAGTGGTTCTCGCCGAATGACCGAGATAAGTTCCAGGTGGCGTTTCGGGACGAGAGAAGGAAAAACCGGTAGTAATTTCTGAGTGGGTGGAGTCTTGAACGAACACCCACCGGGCGTCCTCCCTTAGGTTTCCCTCCCGACCGCCCGAAGATTCGACAAGGACATGGGAGTGTGTCGCATTATCTGAAGAAAATTTTGGCGTTGCGGGTAATTTATTGAGCGATTTCTAAAAGAAGAGGAGGAAACGCTTTCGACGTCATTTCGCACGAACTGGGGTATTTTTTTCTTGCCCCCTGGCGACAATTTCTCTGAACTGAGTTTGCGTGCCTTGAAGTATGCGTGTCTCCAAAAATCATCTCCGATATTCTCAAGTGCCTTTCACATTCATTATTGTCTTCGCTCAGCCAAAACACATCCTGTTAGCTCCCTAGCCATTCCTTTCGGCATGTAATGGCCGCGCTTGTAAGAATGCTCCTTTTTGTTCCTGTAGTAATGCGATTTAATTCAATATTGTGTATAAAAAAACTATGTATATAGTATTGTGTAGATTTACGTAACCGGAATAAAAGGCAAAGCAGAAAGAGGATATTTTCTGTACTGAAATATTTTTAAAATTCAGTGAAATATTCGGATGAAATACCTACATGGGTAAGACTTTTCTGGACGTGAACTGAATATTTGAGACGTTTGAGTGTCAAATTTTAGCATTCGCATGAAATTCGAGCTTTATTGCACACTTGTGAATATTACATCACGGTACGTTTGCAATGGCCCTGAGCACCAATGAGGACCCTTTTATGTGTATGAAATTCTTAATAGATAAATCAACATTCTATAATGTAAATAATGACACATCCGTTCGTGAAGTAAAACCGCATCCTTCTTCAGTGAAACCCAAATTGCAGTACCTTTAGCCACCGCTGTTCAGTACAATCATACTATTTTTTATAGTTATCTCTCACATTTAATCAGGCTCACTCTTTCTGTCCTCCTTTGAGCTATTATAGGAGACGGAAATAATTTTATAACTTTTGAAATCAAATTAATATTATGAACTATTATGTAAGTAGCATTACCTATTGTAATTCCATTATATTTTTTGTGAGTCCATTTAATTTATCATCACATTTGTTGGAAAACTAAACAAATTCTAGCCGCCTTTGAACCATATGGTACCCACAGCATGGCTTTGCTTATTCATCATAAAAATATGTTCCTTTTCTTTGCAGTGGGCATGGCGGCGCTGAGCCTCAACCTCTTCGCCAGTCCGTTTCACCGCGGCTTCTTCTGCGGGGATGCGACCATAAGACTTCCTTACAGGACGGCCACCATCAGCGAAAGAACACTCCTGATCACCGCTGTACTCGTCCCCTCTTTCATCGTGAGTAAACCGCACATTTGTTGAAATCTATAGCCGGAAATATTTCCACGAATCACTAACAATATTTGGCAGGAAAGCGTGAGTTTTTTTTTATTTGTCATTAATCTTTGCCTATTTTATGATAAAGAATTCAAATATTTTGTGGTTGGAAAATGTATCCGAGTTCTTTGAGCCGTGATTGTTTGCCATTCTTTTGTTTTGGAGATCGGCTTACTCAAGTGAGTAATGTACGATACGTAAGACAACTCGAAGGGCAACCTATAAGACCGTAGGTTCGATTTCCTGGTGCCATGGATGTTGCGCAGCCAAGAGATGCTTGATGTCGAATGGAATTTTCGGAGAATTTTCGGCTGTGTCTAATGAATGTGCAATTTTTAATCCTGCTACTTTTTTGCTTGCATTCGACAAATACGGAAACTAATTTGACAATTACGGATTTATCGTGAAAAATTTGTTGAAACAGAAAATGTAATTTCAAGGACCAGTGCCAAGGTCCTGCAACAAGGATCCTTATCAGAAAACTGTCCTAAAATGAGATGTCTTGGTTAACTCCATTGGGATTGGATGAGAGCCCTCCCAAAGCAGATGGAGTTTTAACGACTAGTTAAAAAATCTCGATGTGATAGTTTCCGAAATAAATAAAAAAGATAAATATTCTTTTAGTGTTGTTGAAAAGTGTTGAATAGTGATTTGAGTCTAATCTTTGCTTCTTTTTAATTGAATGGTAAAAATAAAATAATCAAACCTAAGCTTATACGTAAATTAAGTAGAATACATGAATGAATAATAAATAAAACGTAAATGAATGTAAGCTCTCGCTACTGCACCTATTCAAGGACTTGCGAATATTTAGGTATTTAAAATTATTTCTGGGCAGAGTAAGGTTTCGTAAGCGTACGCTTCCTCATCTTTCTTCATTCCAAATTCCGATGCGCTGGCCGAGCAGAATTTATTTGCTACGATGCATTATTATTTGGCTTGATTGTATAAAGCGTGAAACTCCCTTTGAATCGCAGTGGAAAGTTATTTTTGTGCTTACCCGTACTATCTCCTTGTGTGGAGGTGAATCTTCCCCGCCAGTTCACCGTGCCTGATAATTATTTCTCACTCGCTTCACGCTCGCGAATTAAATCCTAATGGGAATGAACTTCGAGTCATGGAGTGCCAGTGCCTAATCTGATGTGCAAATTGTTCATCGCCTGCGTGGTACCTGAATCCTTTTAAAAAAAAAATATTCGCTCCGCACGAGGCGCGTCCGGCAAGAGTCGAAGCCGTGCCCCGTCCGTGGAGAATGGCCTTTGTGTTCGCAGGGAGGAGACCCGAGGCGTCCTCGGCTCTCGTCCGATTGCCTTGCACATGGGCGTTCCTTCACTACCGCTCTCTGGCCGGCGGGGTCGAAAAAAACACACGGGAAAAGAAAGGAGAGAAATTAATGGAGGGTTTGGGATTTCGATTAGACAGCATCGGGGGAACGGTTTGATAATTACGCATTAAAAAATATTTTTTTTTTGTTCTCGAATGCACTCCGGGTTTCCCATTTTGAAAGATGTCCCCTCCCCTCCTCGGATCGGGTGTTTCTAGGAAGAGGCGGCTTGCTTTTTGCCTCGTCTTCTTTTTTGTTTATAATAAAAATAGGCCCGAGCCTATTCCTCGCCCCTCGTTCGCCTCTCATTCCGTATCTTTTCCTCGCTCGGAGCCTCGGATGGGAATGGGGGAGGGAATTTCAACCCTTTAGCATCCTCGGGAGGAAGCGGAGCTGTGAACTACACCCTGTTATCATGTCCTCGATCCATCGTTTCACGTGTCCGTCCGTGACCGGGGGTGAGGGAGGGGTGCGGAGGGAGGGGCGGGGTGATACGGAAGAATAATAAGGCCGATTCTGGTAAACCGAGCACCGTATTATCATGTTAATATGCATGGCTGTGTGACCTGTTATGCGCTCTCCGGCCGCCCGTTCGTGCGCGTATTCACGCTTCGCCCTTCATCCTCCTCCCTCCCTCCCTCCCCATCGTTAAAAAGGTAAGGAAACCATTTCTGTGATGGCGACCACGCCTTGGGCGGTAGGCGAAGGAAGTACATGCAGGTATATGTATCTACATTTTCCCCTCCGTCACCTCCCCTGAACATCTAAAAATCATCCATAGCCATTTTGTTCCCTCGACCCTGGTCATTTGGTCGATGTGTGAAAACACTGGTCCAACACCTCGTCCATACAGATTACCTTCTGTTTTTGTTCCTTTGGTTTTAATACGCGGGAGAATATGATGAAGCTTGACATGTGCTCACGGACAGTGAGCTTTCAAGAAAGGGGTTTGCCTTACGGAATTTCCAGTAACTTTCTTTTTTTCTCGGACAGATCCGTAGCTTAAAAATAAGGTGAATAGTGAATTATATAATGTTTTTATAGTTTGACGTGCTTTCATCGATTTTGTTTGTTATTATGGATCAATGAGCTTTATTTCGTACCTTCTTCCTTCATCTGCGTTCAGTTAACGTGGTGCATATTCGATTATTTGTCCTTTTTTAAGCTTTTCTTTATCGGTAAGAACAAAAGACAGGGAATTAATGGATTTTTCCATACGATAATTCAGTTTTATTTGGAGAAGTATGCATATAAATCTACGCAATTTCCTGAGATCTAGCATCCGAAAGAGTGGCAAAGTGTGTTAGGACAACATCCTGTTTTTTGATCTTGGAGAATTATGAAATGCACCTCAAAGTGATGGCCGAGGATGGCAAGTATCTTTTTCAAATTATGACGTGAACATTTTTATCAAACCCAATTCTGTGTTTAAATTCGGGTTTAACTGTGATAGAAAATTTTCCGAGATAAGAACGAGCATTTAAATCTATCAGCACGGAAGTCCATTCGTCTAGTATTTTTAGTATTGTCAAATCGGCTCATTTAGCGCTGTCTTAATAATTCACTTGCAGCTGGAGGCCCGCTCAAGTGACCTGTACTTTGTGAAAGTCTGTTTTGGACTATTCGTGACTGATTATATCCTAGTTTCTTACATAACCATGCAACAGCTCCTCCATAAATTGTTTAGAAATCCAGCCAATATTTTTTTAATTTCCTCTAGTTCCTTAAATAGCTCTTTCTAATTAACCCTAATACTTTCCAATCATTTTGATCGAGGTCCCTAAGTAATAACAACCTTCTTATAATTTTTCAATACACTTACCTTTAACTCATCGATAAAGCAACGTGCCTTTAAGGCGTTCCTCATGTCAGTTGGAAAGATTTATTTGTACGTAAATGACTGTGCGTAACTAATGTATCCCCTTATTTTTTATGTAATTTTGTTTCCTTTTAAATGTACTCCAAACATTCAATACCCTAAGTTTCTGAAGATTTAAATGTAAATACCATTCATGATGTAGCCCGACAATTTGTCTAAACCTTGGGAGAACAAACCGGCATCATCTGGGCTCGTTTTTTTATCTTTGTGTGATAGCATAGCCAGGAAATAACCTGATGTTACTTTCATATGCATTAGGAACCAACCGGCCCCTTCGTTTTTCCTTTTGGAATGATCCCTCTGCCTCGAAAGTCTAACAAAAGTTCCTAGTTTCATTTGTGAGATATTATGGACGGGTGTTATTCACTTGGTCTAAAGATGACGCAAAGGACGTCGAAGCACGTAGTGGATAACAGCTAATCTCAAGCTGGCAGTGCGCAATTTTATTATATAATGACGTCCCACCAAGTTTCACCGGAAGTAATAAATGAGGGGTCTTCAAGAGAGGCGGATCGCTTAAGGGGAAATATGGGATCACCATCTCACTTAAGCCTTCAAAAGTAGAGCGATGCTGTCCGGCGGAGGTCACAAACCTACAGCTCGGGGTTCAAATCCTGTATTCGAAGGGTTCCTATCATGAATATATAGTTTAAGTACTATTTTAACCGTGAAATTCTAATTAATGGGAGACGCGGCCAGCGTAAACATAGGAATTTATCAGATAGCCCCTCAAAAAAAAAGGTTTTCGAAATCTGCTGAAAACTGATTACTAAATGTTTAAATATGAAAAAATTGTGAAGTTTTAATTGAAGATATATGAGATATGGATGGTAAATTATAGGACTTCCATAGACATAGTCGTTCGTTTAAATGAATTCGAACAATATTGTCATCGTGCTTTGATCAACTCTTACCCAGAATCAGGCTGTCGAAATTCCCCCGTCTTCTCTGTCCACGCTTTGGGCCGGCCCTGGGGTCAGTGACCAAATGATGGTATAAATCTGGGCACTCATCCTAGATCTCCATGCTCCTCGCCTGTCAAAGTTCGAAGATTCTCTATAAATTCACGTGTGTGATGCTCCGATGCATTAACAAACGATCCCTGTGGAATCGTTACGGCGTTTTAAGGATGGAATTTCCACAGGTAGTGGGAGAAGTACTATAAAAAAAGAATCCACGCCGTATTTCTCTTTTGAGTATCGGAAACAACCTCCCTCCCTTTGGGGACGGACTCGTGACAGTCCCAAGGAGATAGCGAGAGTGCCGACCCAGGTGTTGAGGGAGTGAATTCTTACCATTGGATTCGAAGCTTAAGAAAAAGGAACGAGAACGTAGGATGTGATGAAAGGGTGTGAGTTTAAAGGATGGGAGACGTAGAGCGATATTTAAAAAAAATTTGCTGCTATATCGAGGAGGGAAATCTAATACTTGCAGAAAATACATCCATGGACGTAAATGTACGCTACTTCATCAAAATCGTCATTATTATTTTTCAGTCTGAAAACTAGTAGCTACAGACCTCTCTACGCTTTTTCTTCCTTACTAATTCCTTCAATGCATTATTCCCAGTGGGAAATCGTAGAGGGTAGGAACTCTTTGCGTACTCATTGAATAAAACGCAGTATTCACGAAGGCCTTACCAATAATACAAGCAATTCATCGGCGTTGAGACACACACTTTGGCTATAGTTTCCGTCACCGGTACGTAACCATAGTAATGTTCGTTTTCCAATCTAATTGTGAAATCTGCTTCAGGCTGACTTTCTTCATATTCTGTTAAGTATTAGTGTCCTGTAACTCACTCTTCTCTTATTTCTTTCCCTTTCATTTTTAATTCTCGATAAATTAAGAGAACTGAAAATATACTTTCTTGTACCCAAGAAGAAGAGACTTAATCAAGATGTGCATTTTTTGACTTTGTGTAGAAAACGAAATGGAATATTGAGTTAGTTTCTTTTAAAGCCCTCTCCTGAAAAATTAAAGTGTGTTTGCGATAAAATAAAAATTTATTTAACACGATGCATAGTTAGCCCAGAGGTCGAGGAAGGCTGTTAAGTCTTGAAGTCTCAATATTTGGACGATTCGGTTTTTGGTTTCTTAACAGGCATATACATCATCAACGATGTGAAACAGGGTCTTAAAGAATTGTTTTTTTTGTCAAATTTTTATTCGTAAATATATACGAACTCGACCTGAACACCATACGAGTGTATTTAGTTATTTACAAATGCATCCTCTCTCATTACTATTTTTAACCTTCTCCGGTTATCCTGATATTTCTCTTGTGCAAGTAAGTACATTGAAGAAATATCCAAGTATTCAGGGCTCCGCGTGAAAGTAGCATTATCTAATGTCTTAGAATGAAGCACGATTTATTAATGGTTATAGCTGCACTTTCATTCATCATAAACTCTTTGACTCAGGGGATGAATTAAATAAATCAATGCTTTCCTTAAATAAATGCAATCAACATAAAGTTGCTTTCTTCAGGCAGTTATTGGGTCCTATTAAATTCCATAAAGCAATAAAAATTCCTTAACGAAGGAAGGGGCTGGGAAAGAAAATGCACTTAGTTGAAGGGGTTGATCGAGGAAGTCATGGGTGAATGTGGCCTCTTACAGTAGACGATGAGCACAAGAAATTTTATAAGTGTCAGGAACAGAAGGGCATGTATGAAACAATAGATGAAGTGAAAGAAAAAAGTGTGAGCTATTGGCTTAAAGTTCAAAAAGGGTAA
>LYUA01000186.1:580649-591675 GCA_002093875.1 Calopteryx splendens | reverse complement strand
TAGATGGAATGAAGGGAGGCAGTAAGTATGCAGAAATGAAGAAAGGGTTACTTTAGAAGTGTGTTCACCAGAAACCTACCTTAACCGGTAGATTACCACTAATAATAATAATTTAAAAAACCCTATTATATATATTACACTTTAAGAGGAAAAATATAGTGAAAAATCCGAACATTGAATTCGAGAAGTAGGTACCTAGTTCAACAAGTGCACCACTATGAAAAATAGTGTCTTTGAATAAAAATCATGACAACTATGAGAATATTCATATGGGTATCAATATCTTGATACCCATATGTCGACTGTATGACAAACTTGCTGCTTTCCAAAAAGATGGCCCCAACCTCGAAGAACTATTCTTTTATACAGAGATTATGCTGGTTGTTGTGATTTACGACTCGGTAAGAACGATTTTTAGGGATTTCATGGAGCTCAGTTAAGAAAGAACTAACTAACATGTACGAACAACATGGCGACTGGGTAAAGACAAAGGCCGGTTTTTATTTGCGTATTTACATGAATATTCATGCGTATTTATTTGCGGTAACTTCCGGTAAGACAAAAATCATATGAATACACGAAACCGTCACAAGAGGGAGATTACAAACATACAAGAATACTACAACACTGGTGCTCTTAACCGTATATATACGGTGCTCTTAACCGTATATATACGGTTAAGAGCACCAGTTGCCTATAGGCAGTTAAGTGACAGAAGGGGAGGAGGTGGCACCCACCGGGTAAAGTGGAGATCTCCTACTCGAGCTACAAAATCCCGCAAGATGCTACGCTACCCACAACCAGGAAAAATCTACCAGTGCGACGTTTCCCTACCTTTGAAGAGGTTTCAGTGACGTTCGTCCTCAATTCCTCGTAGATTCCGGACTAAGGGAAGAGCATTTCACTAGTTTATTACTTCAAGGGAGTTCACTACTTCAAGGGAGTTCACTACTTCAAGGGAGTTCACTACTTCAAGGGAGGATACATTTCACTAGTTTAATACTTTCACAGGTGCAATATCTCCTGTGAAGCGTAGAAGTCGAAAACTCACCTCATTTATCTGCGCCAAATAGTCACAGAAAATATAGATACAACACATCGTCGATAAAAAAAGCCCAGGAAGCAGGTAACTTCTCAGTTGCATCCATAAATTGCAATAACAAAAATCTAGAATAAACATCACTTCCACTATCTAACATAATGAATGGGGCTTCAGTTCCACTTTTTTTTCGATGAATGCACTATTTAGTGTTCAAATAAAAATATTAACAGAAAATTGTAGCCCGGAAGGATACGTTATGTCACTGGGAGTCGCGAGATGAGGATGTAGCGAATGCAGCCGTTTGGACTGTGATCGTAGATTATAGTTAATATGTGATAGGTAATGACCCTGTGAAAACACTGTTCCGTTTTATGGATTATTCAATGGATTACCTCCCATGGGATAATTCTTCTGGTGTTGGATACGCGCGTGACATCGGGTGACGACTCTTTCGTTCTTCAAATTATACGCTCAACAGGTTGCAGATCATCGATTAATCGCTGGAGATATGCAAATGATTTCGCAAGGTAGCATTAAGATTTTGGAAATAATAGTTAGTGAAATAACTGTAATATCTCCCTACTAATGATTAGAATAGGGAAAAATAATTCTTCAAATATAATTGCATTTTGTATTTAATATCGCTTTTATATTTCCCTCTGGTCATTGCGCCTGAGCGACATCATTTGTCATATCCGTATCTAAATGCTAGGATTTTGAAAAAGAAACCATAGCGTTTTAGAGGTTTTAGACATAATTATAGAGCTGAGGATTTTAGACAGCAACTCTTGGGAATGAAGCCATGGCTTCAACAAAAAAGGGCCTGCAAAAATATTACTACGGTTTTTTTATCCGTTCGATTTGTAATCCCTACCAGATAAGTCATGGATGGATATCTCGTCGTATCTGCATGTCTTTTGAAGACTTCTCGGACAGTTCATATCGTTCATATAACCTAACGCATGCTTCTTAGTCTTGCATTTTAAAGTAATTCAAATGGAGTACGTCAGTACTGTATAAGGTACATCACCTGAACTCAAATTCTCTGTTTAAGCATGTATGTAGGATCTACTTGACAATCTCTACCAAAAGAAAGGGAAAACAAACATTCAAAGTCAATCTTATCTAAATACCTCGCAAAATGATATCATAGATGATAGTATTTGTGTGACATTTTTAGTTTTGTTCGACGTGCAAGCTACCCAAGGTTATGAGGAACAACATCTGATTTTAAGATTCGGGAATGATAGGTTTTGTTTGCCTTGTAGAACATTGTAGTGTGAAATAAAATTACCACTTTACAAATGCCATTAGTTAATTCATGTCTCCTCTGATCGATAGGTGATTGTGGAAATACGATTAAACTATTGTGCCTCTTAAAGGTAGATGGCTGGGCATATGTCTCATTACTGTATAGTATTAATACGTATTTGGTGCAAAGGGTGGAGGTTCAAGGAAGGTGGAGAAAAATTTGGATGCAGACAAAGTTAAGTTGCCATACTTCATTGAGACCATGCAGTCATCCTCTTGTTGAGCGTGGTCAATTTTAAAGTAAATTTTAAGAGTTGAGTCTCCTCATGTTTGATCTGAATGTGATAGCTCAAAATATTCTCATCTGTTTCTTGGGAGTGACAATTTCATTTATCACATTTCAAAATTTCAAGCAGAATTAAAAATCACCTTAATTATTCTTCCAGTTAGGTCAATGGGGTGTTGTAGGCTCGGGGGAGGGTTGAAGATGGGGCTATGGCTCCCCCTCAACAATATTTGCAACATTGTCAATTTCATGCAAAATGCAATTTTCATTCGTGCTTAGAAAAATATCAGCAAAAGTCAAAGTACTGCTAAAGCAAATAATAAATTTTCCAATGAAGCTATTGGATAGGAAAAAAAATTCTTTCGGCATTGGCCTTTCTTCTCCTTCCCCCCCAAATATTTTCTGGTCACGTCAGTGGATTTTATTATAATTTTTTTACACCCGGATGACAAAAAGTTTCACTAGTGAATCAGCCTTTTGATGATTCAAACCTGGATAAGAAAAAAATCAGAATTATGTCTGCTACTTTTCATGCAATCATTCTAACTACCACCGAAAGAGCTATCTTAACACCAACTTTTAACCTATTCCAGGTACGTAGATACATTGAAAGTTATTCCTTGTCTTTAGAGTCATATTTATGTATTAAATTCCCACTTGAACTCTTTCTCTCAGACTCTTTTCTCTCATAATATCTATTCAGCGATTTGACACATTCATTCACTCTACATCCAAGCCAATGTAGCAGTCACAGAATATCTCATTTTTAGTATCATTAATCTTATTCTTTATTACATGCATTCCTTTGAAATATGCTTTGCAGTGTTTTAAAATATCAAAACACTTTTTTTCCTTCTTCTTTCAACTTTCTAATGCAAAATTATCAACTCAGAATTTTCTCAATGCCAGAACTTATTTGCCAACGTTGCAAATGTGCCACTTAATGGTGCATCTCGAAGGCCTCTACCACAAGCGCAAGAAGTTTGGTCAGGTATAGTAGTTGGTTATGCAGTTTTTTTTACTACCTCCTAAAAAATTATTGGTGAAAAAAGAAACATATCATTTATCTAACCTGGAATGCATAGTCATGATGTCACTTTTTTTGGTATTTTTCAATATGGCCACCAACCTACTGAAAACCATATCTTACCTCCGTTTAGTCCCTTAAATAGTTTCCTACATGAATGTATTACGTGCGTTTCACTTTTTTCCTCAGTTTACGATTCTAATTTGTTATAAAACAGGTTCAATTTATGTACTGTTGTTTGTTAACTTTTTCCACGTTATTGAATTATGTATTCTCTGGAAAAAATAATTATGTTAATAGTATTTATTTTCCTTTAAAAAAAAGGGAAAGGAAAGAAATTTGTTCCAACTGGTTTAACAAGCATGTACACCACTACATGAGTGATATTACATACTGAGGTGGTAACTGCCTGAATTCTGTTCCTCCAATACAAGATATATCTGCCTTAATTCAAAATGTTTTTCCTCCCTGAATAATTGAAATACTTGATTTGATATAGGTACCTTTCAAGGCATTGGTGCAAAATTCATTCTTTGTAAAAGCTCCCCACAGTATAATTATATTAAGCTAAAGTTACATGATCATGTAGCATTCGAATTCGAATACCTGTAGCATTCGAATGCTACAGGTAAACTTCATTTCTGGATAACCTACATTTCATGAAATCTTGTAACTAGCCAGCTTACAAAATTTCTTCAACTTTTTCTATCAAAGTATTGTGCAAGCATTACACATCAGGATCCTGATGCAGTGAAAACATATGAGGTCCATGATGCAGGTCTAGCCAGGGCAGTGGCAGGATGTATAATACCCTTACTAGCATGATTTGAGAAAATAACAATCTGTATGTAAAAAATTAAGGTTTTATCTTTACATTGCTCAGAATTAAATGGTTCTTTCAACCTCAGTTAAAGTAAACTAGCATTTCATTTCAATATGATAGATTTTTTAATTCCATTAATCAAAGAAAAGGTAATACCTGGATGATAATTCTGAAGCTGTTCTCCTAAAAGACATCAAATGTATTTTTTTAGAATTACATACTCAAATGAAAACCAAAATACACTAACGACATGAAGGGAATACTGGGAGGAATCCCTTATGACATCACAGGGACTGAAGGCTTCAGTATGCTGCTAAACTCGAGTCTCTCACCCCAATAAAACATACTCCAAAGATATTGGTACAAGACTTGAAAAGTGATATCACACTTTAAAATATGTAACACTAGTTGCTGTAATGCTTTGATTTTTCAAATGAAATTATTTTGAAATATAATTACTGGTCCCAAATACTATTTAAATACTTTGGCTGTGGGAAACACATTTCTATGTATGTTAGGATGGCTGTGGGGAAAACGTTCTTATATGTTTCACCATCACCTGCTTGCCTGTCCCAGTCCCCCTCCAGATTTAATGGCCGTCCATTCCAAGAGGCCCACTCCAAGGGTTCACGCCAGCCCAACTCTGAAAGCAGGGAGTGCTACCTGTCATACCCTTCTCTCCCAGAGAGCTTGCTATGTTATTTTCACCCTGAAAATTGTTCTGAGTAATCAGTTAATTTCTCAGGAACTTGGTCTGCTCCCAAGTGCTAATGTTTCTTCAGTTGATCACCTCTTGTTATTCAAGAAGGGGAAGAAAAAGGTCATCCCAGATTATAAGCCGCACTGCCTGTGAATCCCTAGACTGTGCTGTGAAGGAAAATATTCCCCTTGTTTTTCTCCCTCACACAGTTGTATCTTGGAAAACTGGTGTTTAATTATCTTTAAAGCATGAAAGTTGTGCAAGTTTTGGTTCTCCAGTTTTAGGCGAACATATATAAATACAAAATTTCTACTTCGTTTATAAGAATAAACACATATTTAGTACACATTGCCCTTCCACGTTAAGGGAGAAACGTCACTTATGTTTATGATGCATTGTATCTATGTACTCCCACAAGTAGATACAAAATGGCCTTCGAGAAAAAAATGTAGTTCTTGCCCCAGTTGGGTAAGCATTTACGCTGAATGAAAGTAAACATAAGCAAGCACCAAGGGCAACCCTTGGAAATAAGTCAAGTGGTGTGGTGGTCATATCTCTTCTTCACCATATGTGAAACTGCTGCTTCAGTCTGGTCATGATGTTGTAGAACCATACCTGCCTACCATCCTTACTTAAAAAGAAAATGTATTCCATTTTAATGTTATATTTTCTTTATGCATATGTACTTATTTTAGACTGAAATGAAGGTATTCTGAAGCTATATATTTTTATAACTTTATTTATTTTAAACCTTCTCAGTATCATTTTTCATTTATAAAAAACCTAGTTCTTGATAAAGGAAACATACAGTACTTGCTTTGAGAAAAATATACTGACTGCAATTGTGGGGGCAAATTTATATTAACTAAAAACTGTACAACAACAGAAAGAAGATGGTGATATATAGTCTTCATTCGAACCCTTGCTGTCCTTGTAAAATTTTCTAACTCAAGCCGCCAAATGCTCATGGGCGTACTTCGATAATCGGCTTGACAAATCGATTGATATCGTACGTATTGCGATAAGACTTGCTGAAATTAGTTGTGTTTGGGTTTTATTAGGTTAGAGAGAAATAGGATTTCCTAGTATTCAATCTGTTAAAAATGTCTGCAGTTTATGATCATTGCTTCAAAACAGTCTTTAGGCTTACCCAAGAGGTCGGAAAGGTATGTGGTAAATGAAACCGTTGTGATTAATGTGCTGATTATGTTTTTGAGGTGGCGGGCGCCTTGAGAGTTTTTGAATGTAGTTGTATGCGCGCATTAATTAGTTTCCACAAACGTTTCGGGCTTATTTATGATATTTGTTTGCCCTTTTGATGAATGATTCTCCTCCGTATGGTCAATTAATGCAAATAACTTCTTGAAAGTAATTATAAAAGTAACTTCTTTGGTAAGTACACGAAATTTTATCTTTAATTTCAGCTTATACGTACGAGGATTAATTCGGCAAAAACTGTAAACACTAAAGACAGCGAAATAGATTTTGTTACTGAAACTGATAAGGAAGTTGAGGAAACCTTAATCCGTGGTTTGTCCGCAGAATTTCCTGAGCACAAGTAAGTACCACAAGAAGCTGAATCATTTTGTAATATTTACAATGCTATGCAATGGTAGCCTTGGGGTGTGCATTTCAACTAAAAATATCTTAGCTGTCCGTGAATTCATTGTTCTCAAAATTCTCTAAAAACCCCTTGTGGGAAGATCACTAGGTGTTGACAGTTGCCAATAGGGCATGTTGACCTTCTGATGCAGTTGAATTTATTACTATTCAGTCAGATTTTCAATTATATCAATTTGTAAAAATTAGTTTATAAGGTCTATTTTTTACGGTACCACGTCAAGAACACTATCTTAGATGTAGTTTTAACGAAGCATGGAGAACATGAAAAGAATTTTCCTCCAGAAATCAAAATTCTGTAGTTGCCCCCCTTAAACACATATTACAAATATTACATAATATTACAATATTTAACCAGGGATTTTGGTGGCTATCGAAGCATAAATGAATGCCTTAATTGAAAATTGTGACTCCAAGTGCCATACTAATCAAAAAATAATTTATTTCTCATAATAGGTTCATTGGGGAAGAAAGTACATCCGATGGAAAGAGTAAGAAGGTTGTGTTAACTGACAGCCCTACCTGGGTAATAGATCCTGTTGATGGGACTCTAAATTTTGTCCATGGATATCCTCATGTGTGTGTTTCTATTGCCCTTTTGGTTGAGAAAGTACCTGAAATAGCAATTATATATAATCCCGTGTTGGATCAAATGTTTACGGCTCGAAAAGGTCTTGGAGCTTTCCTAAATGATCAGCCAATCAAAGTGTCCAAAACTGAAGGTATGTACTTAATTTGTTATTCTTTAGTTTTAAGTAAGCACTTCAGTTTTGCTTCTGCATACGTAGGGACATTGTTACTTTCAGAGGCCAAAATTTACTGACATTAATGGAAAATCTTGTTCACATGGTTAAAAAATGTAGGTTCTTATAAGATCTACAGAAATCTTGTTCACAATTTACAACATATTTTGGATAAATATTGGTAATGTTTTGATGGATTTTTAAAGGCTTGATTAAAGATGTGATGTATTTTTAGATATTTTATACGAAGCTTCATTAAGATTAAATATTGTGTTAGTCTTCCTAAATGAGGTGTTAGATCTTGGTGTGGTAGGGTTTCAATCAACCCGGTAAACCCGATCCTAAAAAATATTTTTGCATGTTGGGAACTAACAACTTATTCATAAGTCTGAACTGTTTGGATATTTTTTTGCTCATATCTACTTACTTCTTGTCAAATTTATAATATATTTATATATCCAACCATTTTAATAATCAGGGTGACAATAATGGAAAAGGTAGGGATTGCCCGATCCAATGGAATATTTCATTATTTGCTTTATAAATTTGCGTTATTCAAAAAATGCATCTTCTTAATGCATCTGCTTTAGGTTGACTTCACTCCTCAGGGGTGAAATCATTGTTTTTCTTGCTGGCAACCAATGGGGAAATCACTGTGCCCAGTCTTTAGGGAAAAGTAGGGATTTTTTTCTATTGTGAATAACAAAAACTTGCAAAGTTGACAATTTGTAAGAGAGAAGGGTCATGGATTGCCTATAATCATCATGGTGCTCGATATTAATAACTGCATCATCTATTTGAAATACTTCTGAGTATCCTTCATCTTCATGCTAGTTCCAAATTTATTTTAATGTTGTTTTTTTCTTAGTTCAAGTATTGGGTAAATAAAGATTACTTTGGGAAGTTGTTAACATTTTCTGAGGTATTCCTTCTCTAAGTTTGATTGCTATTCCTGCCAGAACCCTTCAGAATATCCTCCAGGTGAGGCATGTCAATGTTAGATAACATTACAATAGGAGTATCTAAAAACCTTTAATTCCATCATATGAGTAAAACTCCATTTTTACTGCTATTGTGATGATCAGTGTGAAGTACACCTGGTAAAAAGATGTTATTTGTAAATATTTTATGGTCATTTTTAAAGTTAGGGACTCCTTTGTGATTGGATTTCAATGACCATCCTGCTTGTAATAAAATACTGGAAAATTCAGATTGCATATTTATTATTGGCATGAATATCTGCTGGATGAATAAAATGGAACAGTAACTACAGCCGTAAAAATATAATAGGAAAAAATCAACCCCAGCCGTACTCTTACTCTGACGAATGTCAATGCTATTCAGCACACCCAAGCAAGAGAGTGTTTAATTATCATATGTTATTATAATCATTTGTTTCATTTCTATTCTCTCCTAATCCCCCTCCATTTCCTTGCATATTACCGTTCCATTTCAGGAATTAGAAATGAAAATTCTGTTGTTTTTTTAATTCATAGCAAAGAATCAATTCCTCTGAATTAATTGAGATCGTATACCTTTAATCAATCTACATAAAAGATGGAATTCAAATGCCAGTTGAAATCACCAGCATCCAATCCGATTGAGATTAGAAGGATGTACAGAATCACTTGGGGTTCTGGTGAGATTGGTTGCATCTTTCTGCTGGATTATCTGATTATGTAGATCATATGCAATCAAGTTTATTGATATGCTTGTATTCATAGTTTGAGCAGGGTCAGACATGATTTACCACATTTAATCAGCATATAACACACACCATAATATAACAGGCACCCTAATTTTATAAATTAAGTTTTGAGTAAAAAATTTAAAATAAGACTCCGGAGCTCTGAACCTTAGGATAATGCACTCATTTCTTTATATTTATAACGCTTCAAGGCTAATAATAATATGAAAGAAAGTGTACTGTTTGGATGAAAAACTTTAGCTATTTGATTTAGTTTATAAATAAACAAAACTTCCAAAAGTTATGTGTTTCAATTTAAAGAAGTAGAATGTGCATATAAAATGCAGGTAGTATTTCAGCCCTAAGTTTTAGGAAAAAAAGTGTGTGTTTTGTGTGGTTAGATACGGTCTCTAATTTGCTGTGAGAATTGTGTTTTTTAAGTCATGGTGGCAGTGATCCATGGTATACAAGTTGCATCATGCTGTGCAGGGTTAAAATTAATAATGAAATTTTCCTTTTTGGAAATAAAACCACCAATTTTGAGATTTAAAAAAATCACGGTGATCAACCTGAAGGTCAGTTTGGTAACTAAGCTCAACGGCATGTGAAATTCACACATCAGGGTAGGGTGGCCAGATCCTTTCTCTGCACCACCTGTGATTTCCCAGGATGACCTGGTACCCGAAAAACTGAACTACCACACCCCATAATTATGAGATATTCACTTCTAATTAATGCAAAAGGGGATGTGTGATGTATAGTTTGAAATATTTTATTATGAACAGTAGAATGATAAAACTTACAAAATCAAAGAGCTTGAACAATATGGCCTTGAGGTAGCAATCTTGAATGTTAATATGATCAACTGAAGTTGATTTTTCCCAGTATTTTTTTAAATTTTTCTAGCTGATGGATGGTAAATTTAGTCGTAAAGATTTTTATGCTTTATCTTGGATGATCTTTTATATGCTAACAAACCATCAATTCAACCAATCCCCATAATCATTTTATCAGATCTCCATTAAACCAATCCTCCATGAAACCAATCTGTTGACATGGTAAGTGTAAAAAGTTGACTGGTGACAAATTTTAAAGTTTCATCCTTTCAAATTTAGTTTTTACCCTTATGCTCCTGATTTTATGCGTGATTTTTTGATTGAGTGAAAGGAATGCAGAGATAGAGTTAATCTAATATGAATAAATTAACACATTCAATGCTCATAGAACTCATTAATTGACTGCACTTTTCAGTGCATAATATTGTTCTTGATGGGGCAAAGGGGATATCTGACTTAGTCTTATTCCTAATGATATAAAAAGTAAATATAATATTTCAAAGAATTGAAAGTCATATGAGGATATTTTTTATATTATGGTACAATAATAACAGAAGAGGAATTAAGCATAATAATTAATTCATAAAATAAAATTAATGATTCATAATATATAAATAATTGTAATTCCTTTTACTCATTGTTTTTAAACCAGAATATAGTTTCTCTGTTGTTCGAAATCCATTTTTAGTGCTAAGTTTATCTCTGGCAGGTAAAATTTTAGTCTAGATAATTTCATTGATGCATGTTTAGCTTATGTGGAGGGAAATTGGAGAGATTGATAACATGGGAATCACACATCAGTTAGGGGTGGGATTGTTTTTAGTGAGATATCTGTTGTTGTAGGGGTGCAGTAGTCCAGTGGGTAGAGCGTTGAGCTACTAACTGGAGGGCTCAGGTTCGATTCCTGGTGATCCTGGGAAATCACAGGTGGTATAGGGAAAGGAACTGCCACCCTACCCTCATTTGTGAATTTCACACTCCATTGGGCTTAGTACTGGGTGAGCTCTACCC
>LYUA01000186.1:551445-562847 GCA_002093875.1 Calopteryx splendens | reverse complement strand
ATTATACTCCAACTATTTTTACTTATGTTGGATGATTTTTTTATATAATCATCATTATATTTCCTTTTTGTTTGAAGACCAGTTTATCATAGTACTTTTTGTATAATATTCACAATTAATTACATTTAATGCTTTGATAAATGTCCATTGCACACATAATTTATGAATTCTCATGAATTTCATGGATATCTTGGGTCATAAGTGTGAGTCATTGGAATAAGGTAAAATTAAGTCCTGGTGGGGATTCACATAATGTAAACATTGGTGCAGTTAAGAAAAAATTACTCAAGTTGATTAATGTTGTGACATTCCACGTTTAAACAGTTTAAAAACATAATATTTTAAAATTTACTGGAAGTAAAGCCATAGTTAAACATTTAAAAATTATTTTTTTCCTGTTCTAAACTCTGCGAGGGAAATGTTTTGTAAAACACTAATGGTGACTTAATATTTTCTGAGGTCCTTGAAATTTGTTCTGCCATAAGTTCAAATTGGACTACAAATGTGATTATGGCCTCAGTTAAAAGCTGCATGGGCACAGTTACTAAATTTATAGATGTAAACTCTATCTTTCAGTTTTTTGAAAATGGTGACTAACTAATCTTTAAAAAAATAAATTCCATTTTTTTATGAGCTGCTCCCCTTCGTTATGTTAGACTGATTTATGTAGCATGTTTAGTTTGGTTACTGGATTTTTAAACTTTTCATGGATTTTTACCCTATATTTTGTGAGTAAAAGTTTTACATGCCAACAGGAGATTCCCCTAATTCAGAGCATTCTTGGGTAACTGATTCCATGAGTGCTGTTCAATAAAGAATAATCATATTTTTTTAAGAACATACTTTCACTCATCCTTCAAATTTTCTTCTCAAATCCTCTCAAAGTGATGCACCAAAAGATGCAATGCTTTGTCCCATCTATTTTTCTAGTCTTCTAAGAAATACTGGAAGCCAATTTTTTAGGGCCTTCAAAATTCTCTTTGCAGCCTTCACCACTGCTTCTGATAATGAAAAATACTTTCCACAAAGGTGTTTCTTCTCATTGGGGAACAGGAAAAAGTCACATAAGGAGTTACGTCTGGACTATAGAGAGGATGAGGAATGCAATTCACAATGATTTTTGTGAGAAATTTAGCAACAACATTTGCAATGTTTGGCTCTGCATTATTGTGGTACAGCATCCAGCCTATTACTTTGAAAAATGGAATTTTGAATTTGATATGACGGTCGAGAATTTTCAATATATACCTATATTATGCTCCATTTACAGTTGTGTGTGCTGGTATAACATGCTGATACACCATTTTCTGAATGTCGAAAAATAATAAGACCATAACTTTCCCACCACTTTGCCTTTTTTTGGTGTTGGTGATGTTGGAGATTTTCACACAGAGCTTTGCTGTTTGCTCTCAGGATCAAAATGATGTGGTCAAGTTTCATCCACAGTGATATCCTTTGAAAGAAATTTCTCAACTTCAACTGCAAACAAAACTGCATGACCTCCTCACACATATATGTACCACTTAAACATTGAACATAAAGCTAAGAATATATCATAAAATTAAAGTTTTGCATAATAAAATTTGTGGATAAAAAATTTATGATCAACTCTTTTTTGAAAAGCCCTCATATGAACATGACTTAATGCTCATCTATTTATAAGTTAAAAATTCTTATTTGACTCTTGATTGTTCAGATTTTCAAAATAACTGCCTCACTCAGTTTGAACTTTTCTTGTTTTAAGTTTTTATAAACATTTTTCCAGTGTCTTCATATTTATTATAATATGTGCTCTGTAAATAACATTTTGTAAGAAGCGGATAAAGATATTTCTTATTCATCTTATCGCAATCTTTAATTTAATAAGGTAAATAGAGTATCACAATGTTCAGCACTTTTGAGGTATATCAAACATTGGTTACATTGTGTAAGATTGACACTAACAAGTATTATGTATTTAGTAGGCTATTTACACTCACAAGGGAGAGTAATTAGATACCTAGCTCCAATAATTTAGTCAAGACTAGGTCTGTGTTTAAGTTATTGTGTCTAGGACATTCTTCTTGTACCACTTGGACATTTTCGGATGGCACCTCATTATTATGGTATGATTTTTTTATTTAGAATAGTGTTATAGACCTGTAATATTTCTTAGCTGAAGGGTATGAGGTGCTACCCAAAATTTCTTGAATCCTGATTCCCACCATCACCTTCGAAGTAGTCACCTCTGGCTTCTATGCAATGATTACAGCAATTTTCTCATTTTTGGAAGGGAGGAAGAGTCGAGGAATGATTCGCTCTGGTAAGTTTTACTTTTTTTTGGGAAACTTAAAGAGTGCATCATATTTTCTTACCCAGTGTGATATACACATATATTCTTACCCAATGTTTGATATAGCAAACAGGTGCTGAATTTTGTGACATTGCCAACCTTGTTAAATGAAAGAATTCCTCAGCAGCATCAAAGCACATAAAATGTATGTATATTGGTCTCAAATTCATATTGACCTCTCATTTTTATGCGTGTTGAACATATGTTATATGCACGGAAAACTATGTACTGTTACTCTGGTCAAAATCTCAAATTCACATTTACTACACATGTTAATGTGCTTAAACATTTTGCATTTAAACATTTAATGCATGTTGCATACAAAATGATGAAAATAATGCCCTTCAGCACAACTGTGATAGTTCAGTATTGCTGTCTCAAATCCACATTACCTGTACAATATTCTTGAGCATACGATGGAAAATATTTTTATCTTAGGACATTTTTTGTTGTAATAAAGCTACCTTATAGGATAATAGGGGCACTGTAGTCCAGTGGGTAGAGCACTGAGCTAAAACCAGAGGGCCCAGGTTCGATTCCGGGTGATGTCTCTGAGCACCCTTATCACCCAACCTGCATACCATTTTTAGGTACCAGGTCATCCTGGGCAATCACAGGCAGTATAGGGAAAGGAACTGGCCATCCTATCCTGATGTGTGAATTTTACATGCCATTGGGGTTAGTATTGGGTGAGCTCTACCCTCACCTTCCAAACTGATTTCTTTTATACATGACAAGTTTTAATGTTTGATCACAAGATACAAATTCATTCTTCTCATTTCCCCTGTAAGTATATTGTGTCATTTCGCTGAATTAAGTACATTTTCTGGATGTGTAATGGCATCACTCTTATTCTTTTGACTCATGTTTGGACTCTTTCAAAGTTTTGAGGATCCTAGTTTGAAATTTCATCCCTCCACTATTTTCTTGTGTTTTATCCATGGTAGGCCAATTATCTTGCCCCTTTAACTACCTCAGTTCAGGAAATTGTGCTGTATTTGAGGCCATCATTGTATTCTTCACACCATGTGAGCTACTGTGGCATTGTTATTGACAATAAAAGCATATAAAGTAATTTTGCATGACTGATTGGACACCATATCACTCATTTTTATTGATAATCAGATATAGGATATAGACTTAACATTAAGGTGCTCTACCCATGTGGAGATGGAAAATCTATTAAGAGAGTGCATAGGTATTTGGTGGGTAAAATTAATGGATTGTGGAAAATATGGATAGTAAATCAAGTGGTGTTTTTTTGTCAAATTAAGCCCAAAAAACAACAATCTTCACCAGAGACTCGTGAAAATGTATCCCTCCTCACCGTAAACATACTGATATGAATCATAAAATATCATGGACATGACCTTAAAATGTCCTGATCTATAATTTATAATAATTCAGGAAAAATGTATTTATAATATTCATAAAGAGAGGGACAAAAATAATTTATAATGCACATTAACAATGTACACTCAAATTTTTGATGCACATTAAACACAAATTTTATGCACCATGTTGTTGCTTGGATCGCCTACTATTTAGATGCTGAAATGGACCTGGAAGACATTAGCACTGAACAAAAGCCTAGAATTCTGCAAAAATGTGCATGGATATAGAAACTAGACTTGTACTGAGATTTATCTTAATCCATTTCAAAATGAATCAGTCAAAATTTTAGCTTAAAACAGTCTTACAGTAATGTAGCATTTAGGAGCTATAAAATTGCAATAAACTTTTGATAATGTCCTGTGTTGTTCTTAAAATTTTGAATGACAAATCCAAGTAGTTCAAAGTCTTTCTTTTTCACACTAGTAAATTGGCTGTTAATCAAGATTTTTCTATGCTTAAAAATTGGCACAGTGGAAGTCTTGATGACACAGCTTCATCCCATTCATTAAATATTATTGAATTTGAGCTGTGGGAAATGTGATCCAAGAAATTATGTACACATGTGCCAGAAAAACTGAGGAAACTGTATTGTAAGTGTTACTTGTGGAAACAACAAACTTAATGGATGAATAGTCAGACCTTCAAGTGAAAATAATCAAGTTGACAATTGCATATAATGTATGCATTGATTTATGCATGTGAACAATTATAAGAATTATCACATAGAGAAAAGTGGACAAAAATTGGATAAATAGATTATAATTTACTCTTTAATCGAGAACCATTTAGTATTTAGTTCCTGATTTAATTCCTTGGAAAATCCTGATAGGGAATGCAGTGCAATACATATTTCTTCTTTGATAATTCTTATTATCATGTGTATTATATACATATGTATTTGTGTTTAATGTACCATTTTTAGTGAAGAATGTTGTTTAATTATTTTGTTAATAACTTTTGGTGTTTAATTAGAAAAAAATCTAAATAACCTTGGAAATAAAAAAAAACTCCAAAAATCAATGTTTCATAATGGGAATGGAGTATTACATAAATTTGAAGGTAACTGGGGAGAGACCTTTGATCTTCTATCTGGCAACATTACTAAAAAATATAAAACATTTTCCTTTGTATTTTTATCATATTATAGAATGCTCAATTTTACTCGAGGAAAAATTAATGTGTATTTAAGTTGGCAATTATAACCCTGGAAATTTGAGAGCTTATAAAATATTGCTTAAAACATTCATGTGAACTAAAAAATGAAAGTTTACTGTAAATTCACTTTATGTACTTGAACGTAATTATGTTGACTTTTCTTGTCAAGTAATATAACCCAGCATTGCTAAACCCTACTTTGATGAGCTCAAATTTGTCTCTTGTGTTGATGAAAATTAGGTTGTATGAACTATTAACTAGATGTCCATGTCCATTTGTACAAAGTTTAAAGTAATTAAATTATTTCATGATATTAATGTTGCCTTCTTTGCAATTTAGGTGGACCATTTGATGTCCTTAGTCGTCGAGTCATCTGTGCATCAAGCAAAAGCCTAGCAGACCAGATGATTAAAACTGTTACTCAGTATTATCCCCCTAGAGACGATGCTGAGTAACTTCAGCATTCTTAAGGTGTAAGTATCTTAGAAGAAACTATTTTTGTGGAAAAAATAGGGGCTTTTTATTATTGTTTAGACTCTACCTCATATCAGGTTACAAAATAAAAATTGTCTTAAGAAATATTCTATCCTATTGATTGATCATTAACCCTATCTTTCTCATATTCCCATCCCAAGAGGTTCAAATGGTTAGGTATTGTAATCTTGGAATTGCATTTATTTTCAGTTATTACGAAACATTTGCTTTAAAATTATGAAAATACAATATGGTGGAATAGCCTTGATTGATATAAGGAAAAAATACAAAGAAAATTTTAACCTCTTGATAATTTTTTCCTGAGCACTTTCCACAAAATATTTTATTACACAGAGAATATATATTGGAAGATTGAAAAAAATACAATTTGGAGATATTTGGAACCTTTATCTCTTTTGTGCTCTTAGGGACGTGGACTTAACAAAGTTTTGCTTGCTTGAATGGAACATGTAGGTGAGGGTTGTGTCTTACATGAGA
This sequence comes from Calopteryx splendens, assembly GCA_002093875.1. NCBI lineage: Eukaryota > Metazoa > Arthropoda > Insecta > Odonata > Calopterygidae > Calopteryx > Calopteryx splendens. Next base: position 556,993 of record LYUA01000186.1, on the reverse strand, counting down.
TTCCCACTACTTCTTCAATTAATTTTTGATGAATGTTATGACTCAGTTTCAAATTTGTTGTTTCATTTTAGACCACCCAGTTATGATCGAGGCCAGATCCAATATTTTTTTTAAAATACATAAACAGGTTCCCTACTTGTAGCTGATCAGGTGGAATATTCCACCCAGAATTTCATGGGGACCATGGAAACAGTTTTAAATGTAATGTGAAATATTTTCAATAGTATTCAGTGAAATTTACATTAGTGATAAGTGTTGGAGCAGATTGTGATTGTAGGTTCTGGGAGAGTAATCTACGATGGCTTATAAATTTACTCAACTTTCGAAAGTACTTATTGGTTTAAGAGTGATAAAATCTTCCATGAGTGGTTCCAAACAGCTCTTCCAAATCAGATAGTAGGTATTCCAAATATGTCAGATGAAAGTATGCACAACGTGTTTCATAACTCAGCAATATTTTTAAACATTTTTTATAAGTGTTCTTTGCCACTTACTTTATTCCATGTCAGTGCAACCTTGGCAATGAAGGAAGACCCTTAGCCAGAATGGGATTTTGGCCCATGATTTTAGAAAATAACAATCTGTTTTATAAAATTAAGGATTTTTTTGTGCATTGCTCAGAGTTGAACATTTATTTCATGCATGGTTAAAGTAATTGAGCCCTTTATCCCAAATTTCCTAAAAATATTTTATTGAATTAATTGAATCAATACAAACTGGATGATAATTCAGAAGCCAAAAAGTTAGGTCCTGAAATACAAAATTTATATTTTTTAGAGTTAGGTAATTAAAAACTGAAAAATTACTGTGGTGAGAAAATGCAACAGGGAACTGGGAATGCTAGGAGGAAGCCTGCATGACATCATGGAGATCGAATTTTGGCTGTGTGAAAGCAAAAACAAACAAGCCTAAAGGGCAACTCTTGCGAATTAGTATAGTGACCGTATCTCCCCTTCACACCACATGGGACTGCTGCTTCAGACTCATATGATATCGTATTGCATGCTTTGAATTCAAATGCCTTTTTCTGGTAGGATGATGAAGAAATATCCAGCTATAAATTTTCTTTTCTGTGATGATAACCATTACTGATCCCCAAAAAGAATACCTACCTAACATGCTTGTTTATAATGAAAAAAATGTATAAATACTTTTTTTGCTATATTCTTTAGTTTGGTTAAACTTATGCCTACATGGAATTTAAACTGTTATTAATGCAAATTTTGATTTATTTGATTTATATTTAATATCGTAGTTCATATTTACCTGATGTGTCGTGGTAGTCCAGTGGTTATAGTGCTAGGCTACTAGAGGGAGGGCCTGGTTCTGATTCCGGGTGACAGCTCTTGGCACCCTCAGCTTCTCCCAAGCTGAATACCATTTTTCGGGTACCAGGTCATCCTGGGAAATAAGAGGCGATACAGGGAAAGGAACTTGCCCCCCTACCCTGATGTGTGAATTTCACATGCTGTTGGGCTTAGTACTTGGTGAGCTCTACCCTCATCTACCTAACCGACCTTCGGGTTGATAACTGTAATTTTATTTTCTGTAATCATAATTGTTTTTAATGGAAATAAATTCCATCTGAAACTTTGTTTCTGTTTTCAAACCAAATTTTTGTGTTTGGATATAGTGGTAGTTGGGAAAAAATACTATAAAGTAATAACCCTGGGAAATCGTTTGCTCCACCTTAAATCTAGTTCTGACTAGTGGCCTGATAGAAAGTCTTCCATTATTCCATTAAGATGGATTTCTTTAATCCACAATATTGTTTTCCAAAATAAGGAAAGTGTTCAAATGTATAGGTTGAATTCAACAAACATATTCTGATCCATAGGATGTAAAAATGATGTTGTTTTATACATTGTTCTCAGCATCCCATCAAATGACTCATCAAGTTTGTGTGGGGAATGTGTAGTATTGCCATTGTTCAGAAATACCTAATTTGCACACATAACTGATAATGTCATCCAACAGTTTGAATGGAATGGTTAAATGACAATTGATATAAGAACCTGAAGCTGATCTAGAAATAATTTTGTTAAGTAGTGGATGAAATCTGTTAAACTGGGGTTGCTGAATGTTCTTAACTTACTTTGCTTTGGTTCACTCCCAAAAGAAATTACATTCCAAAGGCTAAGATCCAGATTGTGGAACGTGCTTCTTTATAGTTTCTTCTACAGCAGCATTTAATATTTTTCTGTACATTATATTCAGCTTTACAATTATGTACTTCCCTTTCTTAGAATTTGCCATCAAGAAGGTTAAATGATAATTCTTTATTGACATCTGTAATGGATGCAAAATGAAAATTTCAAAATCATATTGTTGACAATTGTAAGAATGTTGTTTTCAAAGTCTGTGAAACTGCTCAATAGATTTTTTGTCATCATAATTTTTCTGCTTGAGCAACCTAAATTTCTTTGGTAAGTTGGATATAAATTTGGAAAGTGGGATGATAAATTAATGCACACAAAAGGTAAACTGAGCTTGAATTTTCGCAATGCTAGTTGTGTCCTATTTAACTGCATTGATATCTAAGTGTACCTTAGTGGTAAGTTTTATGAATGAAATACCAGGAAAACTTGAGATAAATTTTTTCTTCAAAAGTAAAACACTATTTAATTTTAATTAATATGACCACCACTCAGCACAAATAATATGCCTTTATATTATTCTTTCAAAGCTAAGTTATCAACTGGTGATTGTTGAAACCATAACGTTTTGTGTGCATACCATATTTATGTCATAGTTAATGAGGCAGTTCTACTCTCATAATTTCTGGCAGAACTCTTTTCATTCTCCTAGAATAAAAGAGGATGAGTTGCATAGACAAGGGCATAAAATCTATTTTTCACAGTACTTTTGATATTATTGATTTTTAATTCATTTTCTTTTTTAGGCCTTGAGATTACAGTGGTTGAAAGGCAGAATCAGGATGTCATCCATCATTGTTCATTATGCCATGTCTTTGTTCTGTGCAAAGCTAAGTAATGTATATTGATGTTACTGAAATTGGTTTTAAAATATCCTAGTCTTTCCTTCTATTTTTGGTATTATTATTAAAGAGCATCTGGAATTACTGTTATTTTTTAATTTATGCAAAACTTTTAACATAAAAATGTCCTATTTTTTCTTCAATTTTTGTTTTTATTATTTCAGAGCATCTGGAATTATTTTTGTTATTTTCTAATTTATGCTAAACTTTGAACATATGCTGCATATTTGTTTCCTTTTCTTATTATTTTTATATGTAATGTGGGTACTTGTCTCCCTAGAAAATGTGAAATAATGGGGATATTGTTTCAGTGATAAGGTCTTATGGATCTTAAATTTAAATTATGGTATAATTGTTTCATTTTTGTATCATAACATAATTTTAAATTCTATATTTTATTTCATAATTAGTCTCGATTGCTCCTTTTGGCTATGACCTTAATAATAGATAAGTGCTATTTTCCACTGGAATTAGAGGTATATTTTCATGAAATAGTTTTTACCTACATTGTGGTGCTTATTTTATTATGGTGATCTGAAGTAAAAAGCATGTGCATTCAAATTCAATATATTGTTTGAACTAGATAATTTATCATTAAAAATATTGTGAGTAGAGGGTATCATGTTTCAGTTGGCAACATGTCAACCTGAAACTTTAATGTGATGAACCTAATGGAAATTGCTTGGAAATTTTGAGTTGTAGATTATAAGTTTATTCATAATTGTTGTAACTGTGAATGAGTTGTGGAAAAAATAATAAATTCTGGGATAAAATGATAATTTGTGAGGTCAGACTGCATAAATAAGTACCTACTTCTTATTGTTAAACTTAAAGATCATTGGTATGAACTTTCATAATTTTGATAAAATTTTTGAAAAACTGTAAACTGGTTAATTACATTTTTTTTCTAAATTAAAATTTTGAAGGTTCTGTCTAAAATTGAATTCTTTTTAAATATTTTTTCAATTCCATAAATAAAAATCAATGAGATGCCAAATAAATTAATTGCAGTCAGATATTAAAAACTAAAGTTCAACTGTATATTACATTGCTTGTATTTCATTATTCTTGCTATATTTTCCACATCATCAGTAACTAATTCCTATATTATTGCATTATAATTTACTGTTTAGTTCATTCTCATACACCTATACACTCATTCCATTTCACAAAAGAACTATAAATAAAACCTTGCATTTTAAAATTATAAGAATTTTCTTTTTTTCCAAATGTATCTAAATCTTTCATCCTTAGGCCATAAGTGGTTCAACTGAGTGCATATATGAGAACAATGCCATTGAATTAATCTCTATTCTTTTTATCATTTGAAACTTGAACTAAAAATTTGATTATAATTGATAGTCCAGGTTATAATGCATTGCCAATATCAAGAAGTATACATGTATAAAATGAATTATCTTTGTTATTATTTTTTATTTTCTTTATTTCTTCACCTGGTATCTGATGAATTGGAATGAGAATGGGCTAAATGATAGTATTTTGGGAATGAATGTGCCCAAACATGTCTATTAAATGATGCAGAGCTTCATATTTCTAAATACTTTTTTTTAGGACTTCTTCCAAAATGACGTACAAATTTCATGATACAAGTTTGTAATCTCTGAGATTTTTTCCATCAAGTGGTTTTCTATGCATTCATTGAAGATGAATGAATGAAATATTTAAATAATGAGGAATGAGAGGAACTATAATGCCAAAAATTGTGAATAAAATTCACACATGAGCCATCTACAAAATAAGGTTGTTAATTTTATAACTTATAAGAAATCTTATTTTCTCTATGTGAGAGACATGTGAAGGTACGTCACAATTCTCAGGTAGGAACACAGATTTTCTTGAATATTAAGTAATGGCTATCTTGATTAGACTGGTGGGTAATATAACATCTAACCCCAAATTTTTGTGACTAAAGCATTGAGAATACCATGTCATGATGTCAAAGCATTGATGTTGTGTTTTTAATTATTTATATATGTCAGCAATTTTCCTTAAATTTGAATGCTGTATAGCATTAAAAAATAATAGATTGCAAATATAAATTTGTACCTCTTCATTGGCTTTTACCATGTGGTCATCTGTGATAACCGTGAGGTTTAAGTGGGAAATTATCTACTTTTCGTTTTCCTATATTATGAAAAAGCTGCAGAGCTAAATTTGAGTTGGTTGCTGGAAAAATGTTTATGACATTGCTGTGATAGATTATAGTATTAAAAACCATTAATAATTTCATTACAGATGTTATTTTTTCTGTACCAATTGGTTTGATGTTGTGGTGACTTATAAAATGTTTTTACCTGATTGTATTAAATATATTTTTGTGATGTGAGTGCAATTTTTTGTAGGTGAAAGAGAATATTTGACACTCTCACTGTTTATGAAATATTCAATACTTTGGTTTTTTTGGAAACATCAAAAGAAAAAGCATTTCTTTTACCTAATTAAAATATTGTTTAATGTTACCTATTTATTGTTATTGTAAACCTTAGTACATATATATAATAAATTAATGTTAATGAAAATATGAAAATA
>LYUA01000186.1:452801-465625 GCA_002093875.1 Calopteryx splendens | reverse complement strand
GAAACGTAAAAGCGCGGAATAGGAAACGACAGCGAGATCCGGGAGGAAATCTTTTCGTTGATTCGGGATGGGGGGGTGTAGTGGTGGGGAGAAGGGAGGAGTAAATATAAACACGACTTGGGAATTGTCTCGGCAACGGATTTATGATTAAAAAGGTCATCTTTGTGGACTATTTTCTCTTTTGGTACGTCTTACTTGGATCGATCCAGCTCTTTCTTTAGCTTCCAAACACACTGGTTTGAATCGATCTTCTTTTGTTATATATTTTTTTAAGCCTTTGGTTTTGCCTACTCTTTTTTTCACTCTCTTTCGCTTTCTTCATTGCAAGCTGAGGGAATTTTTTTTCGCTTTTTTATTTTCACTTTTCATTTGCGATACAGCCATAAAGCCAAAAATCTGGCCGATAGCTTAAAAAATATTTTACCCTACCACTATGTAGTCTATGTTAATGAAGTACGCCCATAGCACATGTTTGTGAAATAATTTTTGATCCATTATTCGATAACTGCAGCCTAACGTGGGCAAGTGACCCCCTGGGCTCTGAAGCGTTGCAGTTTAGTTCTTAGAATTAAAGATCAGGATGGCAAAATATCCTAAAATGCATGCAAAATTGTGTTCGTTACGTGCACAGAATGTCGGATAATATTTTTATGATGTAATCTGAGAGAAATCTATGATACTTATGCTACGATGAGTAAGTCTGATACTAATATTGCGATGGGAACATTTTGCAACTGTGGTGAATTATCAATTTGAGCTTTTAAAAAGCTCCACCGCGTGAAGTGTTTTGCCCATGGAAGATAGTTGAGTCGGGGGTCCCATATGAGGCCACCGAGAATAATTTGCAGATGCTGGCCGCTTAAGAAAAAAATATCATTGCTGCCTTCGCGAGTGTGCCAGTCTAAACGCCGTTCTCTCAGCTAATGGGGCCTAAAAGGCTTTGAAATAGGCTATCATTAACTTTTTTGAAACTAGATTCTACCCCCCAGGGTCGGAATTGAGTTTTAAAATAATTTTCTGTCATATATTTGGGCGTTTTAACGGAGAGAAGAGTTACCTCTGAGATCATATGACATTCATAAGTTCATAGATGCTTAAGTATTCCCCATTAAGCGATCAGTAATATTCGGAATTTTGATGGTGTGTCCAAAGAGAAATTTGTTATTTAGGTATTGTAAAGCCCTATCAAATGTTGACGGGGATTTAGGATTACAAAATGAACGTTATTGAAATTTCGAGGAGAATAAGAGGGGTGTGTTTGTGGATGTTTTCGCTTTTCTTTGTGTTGTGCGGTCTGGTGTGGACCAAATTGGAAAAGTTCCATAGGGAAAAAGATGTGTTTTTAATTAAAAACAATGAATGGTTGGAGAGTAAAAAATCGTATTCCTCTATAGCGCATGGTAGATGCTATCCAGGATATTGTTAAAGCTATGTATATAGTTAATGAGCCGCAAATTCGCCATCGCGCTAAATTAAGCAATCAGAAATAATGATATTCTTCAAATATTTACAGAGATTTTCTGAGAGAAATATTGTTTCCAATCTTGAATGCCAATAGTTTGTAGGGGTGAGGAGTGTTCAAACTTCTCGAAGAAATCTTCGCACATTACCATTTGACTTAAGATTCACTCTGGCACATCAGTTGCACTGCGAGATAGGTTTTTGAAGGTCCTATTATCTGGTTGTGCATATGAGCGATAAAGGTATTCGTCCACAGAATTGAGCGCAAATTTAATTTTTAATGCGACTAAAAGGCACTAATTCTTTGAAAAAAATTAGGAGGGAGAATGAATTCAGTATTTATTCTTAGAGCGGAGAGTTTGAGATATCACTGTGTTATTCCTTTGATATTTCCCAGTGATGGATGGTTGTGACAAATATATTAAATCAAAAAGTAATGTTGAGATTTGTATGTTTAAAAACAGATCTTAAATCTGCCAAGCGGTGATTGGGAAATTTAAGGTTTTTTGTCTGGTATTTCTTTAAATAAGTTTTAAATCAATATGTAATAGTTAGGTATGTATTTATTTAATGTATGTAAAGCTTTGCACATAGCAAAAATCGAAAAATGAAGTGGTTTAATGTAAAACATGACATAAAAAAAGTCTCTAACCCACTATCCAGCAAGTCCATGCGTTTTCTCCTTATCGTAAAAGTGTGTCATTGGGTATGACTGATCAAATACATTATTTCCTCGCCCATTTTGACACTTCGGTTATATGTAATAGTTTTCCTCCTATCACGTACAAAAAATACCTTTTTAAAGATATTCTGCTTCAAGATCTATTATTCTACTTCTAGAACCGTTTTCGAGTGTGATGGAACTTAATTTTGAGCTATGTAACGCATCGTAAAATTTTATCCCATTAACTCTGTTCCTTCATTTTGTAATTCAGCTGATCCAGCAATATCCTTTTCATTTATTTTCTGGAATGATACTCACTAACCAAAAAATGCATGCCATTTGGAAAATTGAGTCGGCTGTACAGGTATTTCCTTGATTTGATGTACCACCTGGTTATCTAACGCCCCTTGCAAATGCGGAAAAATACCGTCGAACTATGGTCATATTTTAATCACCTCGCGTATATCATTTCTTTATGTTTTTCGCTGCGTCAAATGAATTGGAATATTGATAATATAAAAAAAAACTTTTTGAGCCATTTATACATATTTTTTTGACTCTGTCACCTCTACATTGCACTAACTATCATTAAACTAGCATAAAAGTTTTTATTTGTGCGAATTAAAAAAAAGATATTGATTGAAAATTATTTAATACAGGAAATTATTTTGAATTTTATTTATTTGTAATCAGTGAACTGAAAAATCTTTGTGGTGATGTCTTTTTTATCGTGGAGGCCGTTCATAAAGCAAGAATTTAAGGCCTTAATTTGGAGAAAAGAGCTTAACAGAGCCTACCATGAACCTCAAATATATTTGTTAAACGATGACGGGGAAATTTATCGGAGGAAATGACAAGTAGTTCACCAGATCCTATAGGAGAAATATTGTCAATAAACAAAGGGCCAAAGACAGATCGAACTATGAATTCAACGGTTGATGAGACTTTGCTCCAGACTATAAATAATAATCCAACATAAAGACAATAATTTATCATTCATCCCCCACCTAATTCTTGAATACCCTGAATTTATCAACACAATCTGATGAAGAGGCTGAATTTTAGGTTAATAGAAATAGGTTCTTCCAATAACGATTCTCATCTTCTAGTTCGTTAATTTGTCATACTGTTGTTTACTATAGTGCAAACTAATTGTCCTCTAGTAACTTTTAAGGTTTGCCTAGTTAAAAATTATGCGAACGAACTGTAGTCTTTCATTGGCTTCACCCAAACTCTTAATTGTTTGCTGGCATAATAAGTCAAGAAAACGAATATATAGGACTTTGACATACTTGAGAAAAGATATTTATGTGCACTGATTATACTTAGTAAAGGGTGCATTTTAATTCTAAACATATTGACTTTAGATTCGTAATCATCGTCATAATTAACAATAATGTATTTATAAAAAATGAGAATTTTTAAACATTATCGATTTTTTCTCTCACCGTTGTCATCTCCCTTTCTAAAATAAATTTTCCCCTTCTTACTAGAATATGAAGTAACACATTTCTAGAAGTGTAGCGTTTTGAAGAAAAATAATAGGGTGATTTCACCATGCAATATCATTTTTTTGAATATGAAATTTTTACTTCTAATTCTTCATTAAACTCCTGAAATACTCCTACGCACGAACATCCCGCTGAAATCGAATCAATATTTCTATTTTTGCCTCCATTTCAAACCACTGTAAGGTAGAGGTTTTTTTTTAGGGAACCGGAATACTCTAAATCTTCTCCATTACATAATTTACTCTATAAAACTGTTCTTTTTTCTCCGTGACTGCATTAAATTGCCATCTTAATGGTGGAAAGTAACGGGAGAGCATTCGAAATGCGAGTACATGTCCACGAGCAACGAATTTTACTGACTTAGCTTAAATATTAAGAAAGTACGCATAATCGGGAGTGAGTTGATTCGGACTTAAATTCATCATTATAACAGTTTTTGATAGCACCAACGTTTTTAATGGCACCTATTGGCTGTGTGATTTGTAAACCTCCGGGTTAAAAAAAACCAGCTACGGGTTTTCAAATAAATGCTGCTCGATTGCCGGCTTCCGCCATGAATTGTCCCACTTCCCGTGACCCTCATAATCAGAAGATTCAATCTAGCTTCCGCTCTCATGGAATCAAAGTACTCACACTGCTCAGGATCTTCTGCCTTACCAATTATATACTATAGAACATAAATCAATCATAAATTCTATAGAGATAATAGAATGGTTGAAACACCTTTGAAAATATTTCCATTCGCCCTTCAATGTTCAGCGATTGAATGGCGAAATGAATAAGTTTATGAGTTTAATATACTGCAACATCATAAGGACAAAACTCCGATTAATTTGATAATTTGTGTGGAAATCGATTCCACCAGTTCTTGGCTATTTTTCTCTATTTTTTCCCAACTTAGGGTGTTGAATGCTTTTCCCTAAAGTGAGTCTGTAGTTGCAGAGTCTGGGAGGAATTTTGGCTGTAGCATAATTGTTAGACACATGTTTAGAGTGAAGAGAACTCTTTCCACATCTTCAGCGGCTCTTCAGACTCGCAGGGAGCTTAAATAACTTGGGCGTAGTAAATTTCGGATTACTTTCCAGCCTGTGATGTACAAAGTTTAATATGTGACGTTTCCCTGGACCTGTTGAATAAGCAGCGAGAAGAGTGGTTGTTTAACTGGTTGCCGAGAATGAGATAATGAAAGAGGAGCAACGGAAAAGCTGGTAGTTGGGCGATCCTTGGTTCGCTCCTACCCGTCCCGGATGCTATGCACACCTACTCTCCCTGCTAGAGGGAACAGCCACCTGGGTGTGCGCCCGCATTCTAGCGCGAATTTTATTCACCTCTTACTCCTCCGGAAGAGTTCATCCAGCCGTCGGAACTCCACCTTGCCAACCGAAGCCCTGACAGTTGGGGGAGGGACGGGGAAGGAGGAAAAGTTCAAGAGGGCCTTCGTTTGCTCCTTACTAGGGTAGGCGTCTCATTAAGGAGGTCGGGTCGGTTTGAGAGAAGGAGGTGGAGACACCAGAAGCAGTGGAAAATGGGGAGAGGGAGCGTGTGTCACCGAGAGGGTTATAAAGGTGTGTGCGTAAAATATTTGTGCCAACGAGGGTGCTCGAGGAAAAGTTTCTTTAATAGGTATAAAGGTGAATGAAATCAGGGACTTTAGGCCAAGGGAAAAGGGAGGGGCATGTCGTTATGACTATACCACCATTTAATGAACTTTTACCGGCTGAGGAGAGAGTTTCTAGTAAAAATTTACCTCCTGGAAAATATTATCAAATTTTTCGCGTCAGAAGTACTGATGGATACGTAAGGACACTGACATGAGATTGATTTCATTATTTCCAGCATCAGAATTCATTCTGAATTTTCTAGAATTAACATGCGATACATGTTCTGAAGTAAACAAAGAAGAGGAAATTAAATGAATGAAGTATCATGTGGAGACTCAAAAGTCGGAAGAATATTAATGAAGAACTTAGGACGCCAAGAAACAAAGTGGTAAACGCTCCGTCGTGACGTCAAAAAAAAGCGCAGCGTTAACTATGCTTATCAACAGTGAATTAGTTTAAAAAATGCTATTGTTAAATGCCGAATCACTCACATGGTAGAGTATTTAAGAGGTTGCATGAAATATTAAGCTGAAACACTTATGCTAAAAATAGTGCAGCTTTATCGGAATGCAAATCCATTTTAGATGGCATGGGAAAAGTTGGAATAATTTTTTTTCCCGAAAGCAATTAAGAAGACAACCTTGAAGATGAGGAAAGAAAAAAACAAATCAAAAAATATTCTTAGATATCGAGAGATATAAAATGCAGAGAGGTACCGAGAAAAACAAGAAACAACAAAGTAAAATCTTAATGAGTGTCTCTTCAATCTGGATAACTTCATGAAATAAACACGCTGGTGCCCATACAAAAATTAATTAATTACATCGGAATTTTGGGTTAAGCGTAAGCTATTTCATTATATCCTATTTTTTAATCTAGAGGGCATTTCACTAGGCTTTCACTTATTTGGAGCCTTCTCTTTCCTAGTTATTGACGTTCATATGCTTGGTATAAACGACGATTTCGTCAAATTACTCTTTCTGTAGGTTTTTACATAGCATTGTTTAATAAGTTTAAGAATAATTATGTATTCTGATGAGAAATAATAATTTTAACTTAATAACCCTAATATAAAGCAATAAAATCCCGGTCGTAGAATAACCAAATATTTCTCTTAGGTGCCCTCCAAAATTCCCCCCCGAAGCCTAAATAGGCACTCTTTGAAAAATATTTTTTTACAATGTCGTGTTATCTCAAATTCAATCAGTATTGTCCCTTCTTTTCTGAAAGATAAACTTTGAGCATACTAAAAAATAATTCAGTGACTTTTTTGATCCTTGAGACCCTAACAGTTGTGCTGAAATAAGTTTCTGTATGCTCCGTTTATCCGTCTCAATCCCGCACGTCCACCGTCAAATATCAAGACAGCCGGGTGGAGGCGTGCTGTGGGAAGGATTAAGACGGCAAATGAGGAACGTTAAGAACACTCTTCGGGAAAGAATGAGGAAAAAATTTGTAATAGCTAAAGATGAAATTTGAGCGTGGTTTTAAGCACGAAAACGACGAGAATATAACGGAGTTTTCGGCCATAAGAGGGTGTCTGTGGGGATGTGGTGTTTCGAGGAGATAAAGGAGAAGGGGACTGGTGAGAATGAATGAAAGTGGATCGGAGGAGGTTAAGGAAGAAAACTTGTGAGATCGTGTGTTACGGAAGGGTCCTGTAGATGAACTGCCAGTATAAGAGCGTCGGGTAGGAGTCCCCGTAATCTGGTTTAAATCCCGGAGAGGAATAAGTATATCCCTCTACGAAGGATCGAAAAAAAATTCAATGCGTGAAATATAACTGAAGGGTTAGGAAATGGAGCATAATAGGGACTGTCAAATCGGCATGGAAGGTGAGATAATATGAAAAAAAATGAACGAATCTGTGTATCTGGAGTGGAGTTAATTGAGAGGGCGCGGACGCGGAGTAAAAGTTCTTGAGTCAATGTTTAGTGAAAGGCAGGGGGAAAGTATGTGCATAGAATATGGATGAGAGAGAGAGGGAGTGAAATTGGGTTGGACTGTGAGATTCCAACCCCTTTCATTCCGATGAAAATCCGCGGCAGTGTTGGCACCGTTGGGTTTTTTTCGTGTTTAAATGGGTCTATGCAAGCATAGACGAAAAAAATAAAGGGCGAAAAAGAGATGAGTGGAAGGGTGGAGAAGGGGAAGAATTGAGTTTGGCGCCAGTGGGGTAACAAATGAAAGGCGAACAGATACGAGTGGGAAGAGAAAGAAATGAGCAGTGTACAGATACGTAATACTCCTACAACGCCACCAGGGGGGTATTAGGTCGGCAGATTTCATGAGAAATTTGAGGTGTGAACCATGGAAGACATTGGGGTAATATTTCATCTTCGAGTCGTTTCAATTTTACTGCCTGATGTGCTCCAGTGTGGTGACCGCGAATTGTGAGATGGAGAAAGCGGTCCTTGTTATTACACCGGTAGGTTCGACAGCTAAGATGCGGAGAGAGAGGGAGGTGCAGGGGTGTGCGGGGAGCTTTAGAGTAGGGCAGGGAAAGGGCGAGTGGGAAGGTCAGCGTGCCCCGTCCTTGCCTTTTCCCTCGACAGAGATAAGCGTGGAGGGTGCGAGAGGAGCGAGGTTAATAAAGGGCAGTGGAAGAAGGAAAAGGAGGATTTTGACCCGAAGGGCAGGGGAGGCTTGAAGGGGAGAGAAAGAGAGAAAGGAAAGAGGAAAATTGCGAACGGACGAGTAGATGGTATCGGCGGACGAATTATGTTTTTCTGTCATATTTCCTTGTTATTAAACCCCTAGATACCTATTACCTACCATCCGGTATTTGTGGTGGTTAGTGGATTGTTCACCTAATGAACCCTTAAAGAGTGAAATGAAATGAAAAATTAAAGGGAAACCTGCTAAGGAGGATCGAGGGGCAAGTATTTAGGCCAAATTAAGACATGCATTAATGAGTCATCAAGGAGCAAAAAGCATGGAACGTGGAGGGATAAATGACTAGTGTTATCAATCTCAGTGTTGAAAAACCCTAATGAGACTTGATAATGGAATCGTTCCTTGGCAGAAGTAAGGAAAATTTAACTCTCACGATGCTTGAATTCCCTCCATGTGTGATGGCACCTCACGGTAGAGATGGGAACTTTAGATCCGAATCTATTGGGGGTCGATCTTTTTAACTGATCTTGAAACGATTCGAATCGATCCACCCCGATCGATATCTCTCTCTAATTGATTCAATTAAATCTCCAGCCGATTCATTCTATCTCAATGTTTGTAAACTAAAGGTACGAAATTGAATCGATCTAGGATCAAATTTCACTCGCCGGATAGAAAAACGAGGAGCTCGAAAATGGGTTTTTAATGACCGAATGGGGTGAGCCGAGGGATTTGGTTTCGCATCCCGGTCTAAGCAAAATTTCTCCAATTTTTATTCACATCGGCCACTTTGCTTACGTTACTGTTGTGCTATTTCCCGCTTTTCTTTGGACAGTGGTAAATTAGATAAAGAGTGCCCGATAAAGATAGAACACCGTATACCGATTGCAATTTGAATCAACCATACAAAATTTGCATGACATAGTTCTCTCTTGAATTTCATGAGTACGATTTTTATACATTTATCCGACCGCAACCAATTTTTATTATAACTTTTGAGTCGATCGATTAAAGGCAAACGATCTCGACCGATTGAGTGGAATCGATTATTTGCTCTGAATCTTTCATCTGCTATGCATTGTGAATGATCATTAGTGTTGTCAAGTAAGGAGCAGTAATAATCTAAAATGTTTTTAATCATAAATTTAAGACTATGATTAATACTTCAGCTGTAATTTTAATATTTCTATCATTTGATATCATATTACGGAAACGGTAGGATATAGGTAAATTCGTGGTAAATTTAAAAAGGGTATCAAGGATAATGGATGAATTGATATGAGGAACAAGGTTTAATCAAGGGATAAGAATATAACGAGTCAATTTGAAAATTAATGAGAAAGATTAGAGTATGTGGCTCGGATCGTACCCAAAATAACGATTGAATGTATCTGAAAGGTAAATGATTGAGTCATCTTTCTTTGGTGTAAGCTCATTTATTTTGCGGCATCCTCATAGTAATCCGAATGCATTTTCGAGTGACTGCTTTGTCATTTACGCGACCGTTGATATGAATACGCGGGCACATTCTCCACCTCGCCAATTGGTTTTCATTCAGGTTTGAACTTCCTTTAGTGCTATGAACCTGGCGCCGAGAATTAACTAAGAGAAGGATATAATTTAAAATAGTCATTCTGAAAGATGTGGGCATGAAATCGGAGAAATTAGCTCGATATATCACTTCACTTGTGCTATGAATCTCTTACAATCGAAAATGGATTTCAACCTTAAGAGATGTATTTCTTTAACACCAAACCTACGCCATTCTCTGCTCCCGTCGGCATTAGACCTTAAAAGATAAACACGCACCACGATCCAGTTTTTACTTGCGCGTCTTGTAGAATTCTAGACCTCCTCCTCCGTCGGCCATCGCTGCTTACTTGTTTCGCCATACATTTATGTGAAATAACCCAACTGCTGTGTTTCTTCCATCTCGTTTCTCAATCCTGTCTTCGAATTATATTGTCCGCAAAATGTCTCTTATGCCTTGCTTCGAGCTACCACGACATTGCCCCGGCAGTCAAGTCTTCCCCCATTACGTCACCAGCACACAAAAGGAATCGCATCTGGGTTAGACACTGAAGGAATTTCCTGCTCACTTCCGACTGACTGCTTTGTGATTCTCATTAGAATATATTTTTGACACTGCTTGCAGTTGGAAATAAAAAAGTTATGTTAATTCTCAGGAAATTTATTGGCATAAGAATTTGTTTTTTTAATGTTTTATTTACCGTTTATACTCTACTATAGTTCGACTGTTTTGAACAACATTTTTGGGGTAAAAATAGGGACTGTAACTATACACTAGTAACACTTTTTCAGGTTTAAGTCATCGGGTCTAAAGATTTGTATTATAACGAATGTACCGATAGTTTTAGTCATTGTTCCGTAAATATAAATACTTTCCTGTAATAACTAACCGTTTGCTTGATTTTTATTCATACTTTTTTATACCACGATTCGCATTGTGTTAAAAAGCTGAAAATTTAACTACAGTATCTGGGTACATATAAGTCGTTGTTTTTTGTTGTAATAAGAAATGGAAAAACCACCTATTAGATTTTATTCAAGCCTCAAAACAATTCTTTTGAGGAATATTCGAGGTTATATGAAGCATAACAATTTTTATTATAGTTCATTGTAATTTAACGATGCTCCCATTAATTTTAATTGAGTGCATATAATTTAAACAACTCTACCCACATCACCACACTTATTAAAATTGCATCTAGTAATAGGGTAACTAATAACTCGATGACTTATTTCGATCCTCAACTGTTTTATTTCTGATGACATAACTATATAATACGTCTTCTGCAAGAATTCAGTACAAACCGCAAGTATACTTAAGAGGAAAAAATGACCACATAGAGTGTTTATGGTATACTATGTAAGAACAAAAAAGTGGAACAAAATGCTTTCAAAAGATCTGAGCGCTCGTGGCACAATTATTTGCGCCTCGTGTGACTTACAATTAGAAAACCAATTCCTAGCCCAGGGTGTCATGCATAGGTATGTGAAATCTCAGTGAAACGGGAAGAGAGAACGTTCATTGGCATGGCATTTATTATTTTACCCACGCAAGGGTGCCATACTACTTGCTTTTGAATGTAGAATAACGTGGGCAAACTAAAATCAAGGTGAAAAATTAGAACTCAGCAACATCTGAGCCTTCTACCTTTGACCTGCTTTCGAAAAAGAAGTAATCTCACGGAATAGAGCATTTTCATACACTAACTAAACTTTGCGCACCGTGCGGCGATCCATTGCAATATCAGGTTGAACTACAGTGGCTGGTTGACTTGCTGCAGCTTCATGCAGAACCGAACAGGCTGGGTGATCACAATAACAGTAGTATGAAAAGTTAAATTTATGTTTATGAATGGTACCCACATACATACCGCTGATTTCTCTCTCAACCTTCGTAAATATATGATTTAGTTCACATTCTAGGTTGACCATGCATGCCTGGAATGCTTCAGCATAAAATCTTCAAATTTATATTACTGTTTTCCAAAAATTGTTGGAAATGTTTCCCGGATACGGCTTACATTTGGGCACATACGGTTTCAGTGTTACTTTGTGAATCTTCAACTGCTTGAAGTTTAGAAAAATAGCTTTGTAACATGTCTTCCTAGTGTTTTCACTGAGGTTATAGGTATAGTGCCTACAATATCCTTCGTGAAACATCCTCCAATGGCCTTAAATACCGTGACAAGTGCTTAACATCTCCTTTTTTCATTTGTATTAATGTTTTAGGATACTTTAAGGCTATTGAAAAGAGAAATTTTCGTTCAAAACTTACACTACATAATCATTCTAAAGGTATTACGTCACCAATTGATCGTAAGGAATTTGTTAAATGAGTAAATGTTCGCTCTATATTTTTTTCTTCTCAAGATCGGGCGATAGTTGATAATAACAATGTTTACAGTTGATTGATATTATGATTTTTTATCCTTCTAAGAGCTATATAAACATCGGTTATGAACATTTAGACATCTAAATGGAAATATTGATACTGACGGAAATCTAGGGTCCATAAATCCTAGAGTCACACTATATACGAGATATATGAAATATTCATAAATTTTCACTGCAAAATTGGGGGTCGAGCTGTGCACATGTATATACTGTAATATTGATGAATGTGTAATAGTAGTGCAGTTTTTGAATACATAATCTAGGTTTGAAGTACTAGGGGAGAAATAATTTTTAAAATCCTAAAAATGGTGTATTTTTCCCGGTTGTTGTCATCATAATCCCAAAAATTTCCAATGGAAGAGATACTTCCGTCAGAACCTATTTTTGTGAAGTATAACAGATTTCACCATGCTATTTTAACCACTAAGAATAGGGAATAATTAATGTCTTCATTCAGTTAAAGGTATCATAATTAGACGCTTATATTCAATTTCCCCAGTCAATCGATGCCGAGCCAAGCTTTTGACACATGCATCTATTTTTACTAAAAAAGAGAATAATTTAGCTGCAAAAAATTGTTTATTGGCAAAAAAAAATTTTCAAGTATGATTTACTTGAGTTTTTTCGCCTTCAAAGTTGTCATTCGCAGTTCATGAAGAAATAAACTGCATCATTAGCGTAAATATTTATACTAAAATAGTTAAGAGAATTTCTAAAAACGATCTAAAAAATTTCACGAATTTCTGTAAGTTGCGCCTGGAAAGGATGATGTTCCTTTATTTGTAACTAATCACGACTTCGTTGCAAAAACACTTCGATCGAGCAAAGCCGTGCCTTCGAGCTTCGGCCATCTTACACCTCCGAAGTTGTAAATAAAATTATTCCACTTTTAAGGAAATTGATCTTCTTCTTCTTCCTTGGCTCTACAGTCCAGTGTGGGCTTTGGCCTCCCTTAAGATGCCTGTCCATTCCCTTCTGTCCTTAGCCTTCTCCCATCATCTTGCAACTCTCATGGTCTTCAAGTCTTCTTCCAGGTCCTGTATCCAT
>LYUA01000186.1:412905-429793 GCA_002093875.1 Calopteryx splendens | reverse complement strand
GGGAGGGGTGGGGGGGGGGAGTGATGGGTGGGGCGACCACCGTTATTCTTCCTCAGAAATTCGCAGCGTTTCGGGGATCGTGCGCCAGCTCATTCCTTTCCATCATTCGTCGGTCGCCTCAGTTTTTATTTCCATTTCTCGTTCCTCTCCATTTCTCACGAATGCGCGTCGCGGAAGCTCATTTGTTTACTTTCATTCATCACTGCAGCGCATAAAAATCAACGCCGGCGGGTACTTTCGGACATCTGGCCGGGGGAAGCTGGAAAACGAATGGGGAATATTTATTTAGCGCTTGGTAATTCCATTTTTTGCCTTATTTTTTTTAACAAGATATTTATGGTCGAGTTCGAACAAAGTCGAAAAATGCTGGGACATGGGAGCGCTATCGAAAAAAATTGCGTCATCAAATGCATTTCTACCCGTCACCCAGCACGCCCTTTCTCAGAATTGAATTCAAACATTTTTACGTCGACACATCATCGATGAGCGTGAGACTTTATAGCCCAGCGCATAAGAATCAAAAATTGTTTCACATTTCCCTTTAAAAAAAGAAAACTTCAAATCGTAGTCAAATGTTGGAGAAATGCAGAATTTCATCACGTTTTATCATTATTTCTAAAACAGTCTCTTTTGTTTTTTTAAACTAATTTTATACTCTAACACATAACACATAAAGGCCAAGATATAGGGAACTAATTTGGTTTTCCAAGTTGATGAGTTGTTGACGGGAGAATTCCTTGTCATGTTGAAAAATCAATTAATTTATCAGCTTAAACTGCGGGAAAATCCCTCCAAATACGTATCCACATTCCAAATTGAAGAAAGGCACGCAATTTTCCATGATACTGCATTATTTGGAGAGCTTTTTTATGGGGGAGTGGAACGGGATAACTACTTAATTGCTTCCAATCAATGTGATTGTTCTCGTAGTGAACATTTGTTCTGCCAATCTACCTGTCCTCCTCTTGCGCTCTTTAACTCTCCTTTCTTCGTTCATTTGTTTTTGCCTTTTCTTGTATCTTCAGATCTCTTGAAATTCAAAATGTTGGCGTTTCTGTTTGTCGATAAAAGTAAAATTTCTCGTCGTCTCATTCGTTTATTCTAATTGATTGAGGAAATGCTTGCTGACTTCCTCTGTCTGTCGAATTCCTTCCGCCCTTCTCAATAAATCCCGTAAAGGGTTTACAACAGCTTTGTCATCTTTGCATTTATTTATAAATAGTGGTTCATTTGATCGTAACTATATATAACGTATATAAACATCTATACTATTTCTCCTTTGTCAGTTTTAAATACGATCTGAGATGATAACTTTAAAAAGGAATATAACAAAAATACGACAGTGCGCAAGGTAGAGACAATTTTCGAGCAGGTCACAGTGGAGGTGGCACCCAATGCTTGTGTATTGTTAAAAATTACTTTCGTGCCTACGCAGGAGGCACGGGATGGTGAAAAAACTGTTGAAGCAGCGGTAGGAAAAACTTATGTGCATCCCCAAAGCTCGTTGAATGCATTGCTTCCGTGGAATTGCACCATAGTATATGCGTCGGAAGTTAAATGTGTGCTTTGGGCCGGGTAGCGTTATCCTCACGTCCTAACACTGTGGAGCTTATTGCGCTAAAAGAGCTTTTCCTGTACGAGTAGCGTGTTTCACTGCATATCCTTTCGCATATTTCTGCCCATGAAGATGAAATAAATTTTTGTAGGTCAAACATGACAACTTTTCCCTAATAAAATTGCGAAATAGGCGTACGTGTCTGTACGCTACGCAGTTACTGCAGCATTCCTCCTGAACTTGAGACGGAGAATATAACAGTGAGCACCATTCAACTCCTTAAACTCCCATCCTCTGCGTCGTCTAATGTAAGATTGATTTGATGCAAATGCTTCCAAAAACATCTTCATTCGTCAGGCAGTTCCCGATTAATGTCAATTCTGCTTATTTAAACTATTCTTTTACAAAAATGTGCGATGTGACTAGCTGCGAAGTACACATGAATTCTCAGCGCATCGGATGATAAGCTAGGTGGATTCACGTGTGGAGAATTTTATATGAAGAGTGCTGGTCAATCGTCTGTGCGTCAAGGATGATTTTTCCTGTCTGCGAAAAAAATAGATGTCCCTTTATCTCCCATCTATGTCCCCTTATCTCCCCTTTGTACCGCCATTTTCTTCAGCACATTTTCTGATTTTAGTTGGCGAATAAGCTAATATTAAATTTACTGTCACTTATTGAATTATTTTAAATTAAATTATAGTATTTTCCAGCATGAGCCTCAAGCCTCAGGTTATCTAAATGGAATTACATCCTTTCGTGTGGAAAATTATTTCTGAGCAATTTATTAAGGGCGGCGCTACTCAAAATAAATTTGTAGGTTGCAGCGCTTCTAACTTCAGCGACTGAAAGCTAGAATCAAAATTTTATCGAATGTGCGCTGACGCAAAGAAAGTGATTGCTTTGAAAGGTCAGCACTTTTCGGTAGTATCGAACGAGTATTGTACTCATGAACGAAATTATGTTATTTTCTCGACGGTTTTCCATGGTTCACCTTTAATATCTCTCCCAGAACCACTTCTCAGTCCTCGAGTCTTCCCCGTTTGCTCGTGTTCTCTATTATTTTCCTCGATTCCCTTTCGCAATGCTCTTGAGAGGGAGCGCCCTTTCCCCGTATACTTCGTCTCTTTCCGTTCCCGCATGACTTCTCCTCTCCCAAATATCACCGTCTCTCGGCAGGAACTTCTTGCGAGGAACCCTTTAAGCAAATGTTCGCCAAATCTCTTCTCTCAAATTGGAATCGTTCCTCAATGTTTGCAGAGACGACGGACAAATGATGAGAGCGAGATGGCTCTGAAAATTTTAATTAGTCAAAAAAATATTCCATTCTCATTTCCTTAATGGAAATGGTCCACCGTGAAACCCTTAGGTTAGCAAATATGCAATTCATGCAAAATTCTTCAATAATTTTCTTCAACATATTTTTAACCCTCGTGTCAACTGTGCATGCATAGGCATAGTGCATGCATATAGGCATAGTTATATTTATTATCAGAGTAGAAACCCTGTTATAGAATGAGAAAGACGTTTTCTATAAGATTTATAAGATTTTATGGATCATTATCTCATTGTGCTTAACTAGACACGTAATAATTTTTTTATCTTAGCTGAAAGAGATTTGACAATAGTTTCCAATAATAGGACATTTTTAATTTTTAATTTAATGATAGTAATTGCTCAGTAACTGCAATAGTTTCAGTATCTGTTTAGAGGTAAAAAAAATGTGGTGGAACCTATTTTTGCTATTTATTTTTGCCACATTTACTTTATCCGAACGAATTATAACTTGATTTTAATGTGAACTGTACACGTAGAATATTTTCCATCAAGACATTAGATTTCCATGACAAGAGAATTCCAAAATCGCTTGTAAAACTACTTTAACAATTATGAACCGCAATTATAAGAAAAAAGTTAACATTTTATTCGAAAGAAACTGACCTGTTTCACCATATTTGAGCCCCAACCATAATCCACGTGTACTTTGGTGTGTGCTTTATAGCTATTTAGAAATAGAGTTTGTCTCGCATACGACTTTTCCGGGTCGTGAGAAACTCTATTTATTCAGCTTGCCTCCTTTTCTTTCAACTACAAAAATACCTTTTAAATGGGACAGGCCTGGGAGACGTGAAAGGTCTGAAGCCTCGTTTATTTCGAATAAGGTCGCAGATCACTTTTCGACTAGCGTATCGTGGCATATTTTTCAACGCTTCTTCTTTCGATGTGTTTTTTTGCGTCGTTGGGACGATCAAGTCCAAACACGTAGAGAAAGAAAAACGAGGATATAATACCTGCCCTAAAGATGGTTTTTTTTCTAATTCACGTTTCCACAGGAAGAGAATTTCTATCAATCTGCTCCCTCATAGCTCCAAGGAGAAGATTATCGCAATTCATTTGAAGCACATACCTAGTTTTTTTGTGCGCGTGCCTTCAACACGAGAATATCGTGCGTAACCGCCCCACCAGAATTCAACCCCAGCTGTTACATGTATGTATTCCCAAATTGAGTTTCGTTACTCAGGTTTAAATATCTAACTAATGATGTAAACGTTTCGACAGAGGGTCGAAAATCAACAAAGTTTAGATTAACAGCATGTTTGCAGTGGAAACGTAATTTAATATAAGAAATATTTTGGATTACCTTAATGGGACACAATAATGGCACTGCAGTGAACGTTCCCTTCAAAATTTATCCAAATATTAACTATTCTATAGTACAATGGGAAAACCTAAGTACTTATGATACTTTTCCTCGTTCAGAAATGTTTTCTTTGGTTAATAATTCATGAATGTATTGAGAAAAATGTACATTTATTGGAGAATGATACCTTCTCCAACCTATCACTTCGTGGAAATTTCCTAATTGGACGTAATAAAATAATGTCTCACATTTCCTCTTTAAAAATATTATGAAAAATGATGTATTTTTAGGAATCCATGCATGAGATAAATGCCCATAAAGACGACTAAATATTTTTATAATATGAGCAAATATTTTTATATAATTGTTTAAACTATTGAACACTTTTTAAGCGATTTTAGGTGGAAGGCCAGAGGTTAAGATTCACTTTGTTGCTTATTTGGGCCTTTAATATTCAAAAACTCTTCAGCGAGGATATTTAGAGTTATTTAGGACGAAATGAGAATTCACAATAAATCGTGTTGGAGCAGCACATGAGGATTAATATTTCATTATTACTGGTGGCATTAATTTTTTAAAGTGAATCATGAGTTAATCTTCATAATATCCCTAAGCCAGCAATATAATGGATTGCTGTTATTACAAAGAGGAGTGTTTTTTTTCAGTAGCTCCTCTCTCGCTCTAATCGCTGATCTCGAAAACCCTTCTCCCCGGAGAAAATATTTTCAACAACTCGAACGCATTTTCCCATCCCTTCATGTCTAGCATATCCCTCCCACCCCTCTCAAGACCTCTCTTTCTTTTTCCCTATCCCTTTTTTTAAGGCTTTTTCTCCAGTCAAAAAAACGACAATTTTGCTGAAAAAAACTCATTCACTGGCTGATTTCTATTTTGCCTGGAATAACATTGATCTCCAGGAATACAAGATGCAAAATATTCTCGAAAAATTCTGTTTCCGTGACTCGTAGTCCTCACCACGGCTTTCTTTATTTTCATTTTATCGGCTACTAAGATCGGAAGTCCGATACCGAAAAAATAAGGGATAAAGCATATCGTGAGCAAGCGTGTGGTTGAGGGGTGGGCGGAGGGAGACAGACGAAGGGGTGCCGATGACGGAGGTCGATGGGAAAGTGAAGTAGGAAATGAAGACGAACCGTCTGAGGGGAGGCAATCGATGAGGATTGAAAAAAAACTGCTCCTCACTCCGGTGTCCTTTTCCACGTTCTTCCCTATCACAAGGCAAAGCAACTATTATTATAGATTTGCAATGCTAGAAAAAAATGGTTTCGTGCCCATCGCAGGGAGGAGGAGGAGTGGCAAGCACAAGTCCTCCTTTAAGTGACTTCTACGACGGCTTAAGACGTATCGGCTCGACTTTGACGGCCCGTATCCTCACTTCAGCCGTTCCTGCGGCTAACCAAGGAATTGGAAGGAATGGTGGAGAAGAGATAAGAAGGCAAAAGAGCTGCCCCATGGGAGAAAAATTCGAGCTGGATGCGCGGTGCTAGTGGAGGAGATTGGAATACGCAAGAGAATATTTACTAATTAATTAATGATCTCCATACAAAGCGCGGAGACGGAAAATTTTCCCAGACGTAATTCATGGCGGCCTGTGAGGCGAAATGATCCCCGAATCAGATCTACTGGTGAAGGCTAATGGGGATAAAATATCAACCAAGGGGATTAATGGGGTAGGGACATGGAATGTGTTATCTTTAGGAGCGAGTTGGGAAGCTGGAAAGTACAATGTTGAAGATTAACAAGCATTGGTATGACACCCAAGGAATCAGTAAAAATGAAATGGAAAAGTAGATGCCATCTCCTGCAACAGATGTAGAATAATATAGTGGTTACCAGAAAATAGAATGGATTTGCATTACTTGAAGTAAGAATGAGGCTTAGATAGTAGTGTAACAATACGAGTTAAATGGTAGTTTAAAATGGGAACATTGGTGATCACAATGGGAAGGGCAGAAGTAACATACGAGGAGAAAGATGACATTTTGAGATGTGCAGTTTTTGATGCATTTTGATGATATGTAGATTTGTGCATTTGTGATGATATGTAGATTTGTTGCCGAGAATTTGATGCTGTCGGCAAAGGTGGCATAGTTTTGCACCGTGGCCGACGGCAGGAGTGTGTTGTGGGGCGGCGGGCGGGGGTAGTAGAGGCGGAATAGGGGTGTGAGTGTTGCGGGGTGATACTTGGTCGGAGGATCTCCTCTGGATACCGGGGTCAGCGGAACGTCACTGGGGACATTTAAGAAGCAGGTTGGAGGTGGCTTTGTTTTTTCTTGATGGGGAAATAAATCATGCAGTAGTTTCTTGATCACATGAAATACTATGCACTTTGTATTTTTCCACTTGAACTTCAGGTACCTGAAGATGACGCCTACGCGTCGAAACCGGTCGTACCTGGAATAAAGTTCAAGTGGAAAAATACAAAGTGTACAGTATTTCATGTGAACATGAATTTCCACATATATATAAGCCTACAACCATTGAGTATATAGTTTCTTGATAACCTCTGTACCCGGAAAATAAGCTTCGTTTTGGGTGAATTTGGGACGTGGGGAGAAGAGAGAGAATGATGGGAAGATTTGTATATTAAGGAGATAACTTGGGTAACCTCATTTTGTTAGTGCACCGTGTAGGCTGTGGAGGTACTTTTCTAGTTCTGTATTTGAGTTGTTGTAGACTGACTCTGTGTGCGTGTTGAGAGGGCGTATTGATATTTTTGTGTGTTGGAGGTGACAGCTAATGTTGACAGATAACCAAAAGTGTAGGAAAGAAGGAAAATAAAAGAACGCGAGGCAAGAAATCACAAAAAAATACAGAATAGTGTTCTGGGTGAAAGGGAGACAAATGTGCTGAGAGAAGATGATGACATAGGAAACCGATGGAAGATACACATCGGAAAACTCTATCATAAGCGGAAACATGTTAGTTTAGTTAAAGACGAAAGGGAGATGAACGGATGAACGGAGGACCCCGGGGCTCTCTGTCGCATTGAGAAGTGGCTTCAACAGTTAAGTGAAAGACTTGGAGTCAAACGAGGTTCCTGTATCAAACAGAATCAACGGAGAAATTATCAAAGGGGTCTTATGAAAGCTAACATCGATTCGAACTAATCAAAGATAGCTACAGAAGTGAAGGATTGACAGAGAACGACGAGAAGGATGCATGCTTTAGATGGCAACGAAAACAAGAGCCAAAGATCCGTGGTGTACCAAATCTTGATCTATGTCGAAGGAGCCCAAACAATAACACGAATTCGAATAATACCCATAAGTAAAATTTCAGTGAAACTGGAAAAGGGATTCAAATGAATGAAAATTAAAAGAACAGAGGAGGTGAATGAATGAATTTAATAGTTCAACATGTATCACGCTTGCATTCTGCATAAATTAAATTAAATGGAAGCTTTAGATAACCCTAAAGAATAAGACCTGTGTCGGCGTTAACATTAGTTAATACATAATTAGTGCACTGCATTGCAAAAGATAAGAAAAACGTCCAATTACAATAAAGAAGAATAGAAGTAAGGTGAATTAGATTTTTGCTAGGGAAAGAAATTAATTGTATTCTCGTCATTAAATAATATTTCATTATTATTGAGTTGAATTAACGATTTCGTAAATTTTGCTGTAAAATCACGTATCTTTTTTCCACTATTAGACGCAATGGTAGAAAATTAAATATATTTGGAACGAAATGAACCGTATACCTTTGAAATGAATTGAAATGGGGTTTAGGGAGAAGTAGTAGGTTAACTGTGATAAGAAATTTCCAGTTGTTCCATAATCCAACCATATTACCACTTCGCTCTTAAAGTGCACCTTATGCACACATAAAAACCGTAACGGAAATATTTGTAAACCACGTATAAGTGGGATACATTGGTGAAAACAGTTTTAAAAATTAATTCATCTTATTATTCTCTTTTGAATATGTAATATGTGCTTATTAGTGTTTCTATATGCTCCCCCAAATAAAATCAGAGTTTAGTCTGGAATGAACGACAGCATAGTAAGTTACTTTAAGAAGAGGAATCGAAAATTTATTACGCAAAAAGTGAAACTTTAAAAAAACGTCTCAGCACCACTGCCACTCTGCCTGTGTGTTCATTCCATTTTAACATTGAGTCCATAATTACACCAAAGTGTAGTGTAAAGGAAGAATACTTCTTGCACTTGGCACACGAAATATAAAGGGCGTTGTTAATGATTTCCTGCTCGCATAACATATACTCATCGTTGTTACACTTTAGTGGGAAAGATAAGGATTCGCTTTGAACAACTTTATGTGACATATGAAAGCAAAAAAATCACTAGAATGATCCGTCACCATGGAACTAAATTGAGTTTCTATTGGCTATAATGCACGAACAAAACCTTCAGATAGCCACCGGGGGAGGATACACGTTTGCTCTTTGTGAAAACAAGTCTTCTAGTAGCACAATTCTTTTCAAGTCCTATTCCGCTCGTTGGACACTCGTAGAAAAAGTACTTGTAAATACTCCAGTGTATGAGGTACTAGTGGACTTGAATAATGTTTTTGAGAAGTTCGAGTGATCGAAGTTGACTGATTTCATAGGAATTCTCAAATACAACGTAAAACATTTCATGAGCATTTCACTTACGAAGCACAGAGGCAATTCCATGAGACCGAGTTTTCAATAGATTTGGCTTCAATATTAAAATGCATGACCATCAGGTATTATACTTAGAATTGTACCCGATTCATGCGCCATCATCGGCACGCGTAGTATTCAATTTAATGCTGTGAAAAAAATACAAATTCCATGGACAGGTTTTCATGGCTAATTTTTATCGCTTATTATTTCATGATTAGCCTTGAAAGGAAATTTTGAAAAAGAGAGCAGAATGAATGGGAATACAATTTAAAAAACTTGAGTCTCCACTGTAAAAAATTAAATTCTAAATCGTGGATGCGTCACGGAAATATGTTCGTAGCAAAATACATGGAAAACTTTTATTTGCGACAACACTGATTTTCAAGAACACCTAAATTTGAGGATTAAGAAGATACTTAATAAAACTTTTAACGAATGTAAATATTTCCTTTACGATGAGTTTTAGGTGCAAAGGCGTTCCACAAAAGTTGTGGAAAAACATTGAAACTACCTAATATTTTCAAGCCTAATTTTACTATATACTTATTTTAATTTTACCTCTCTCAAATTCGGAACTATTCTTCGTGTTGATAAGGGTTTAAGTTTTACAGAAATAATAAAAGTAATTTGGCCTGCATGGAGAAACCGCTCAAGCAGATCAATTTTTTCCAAAATCTAATGGATTATTCTAGTCTTAATAAACATTTTAAATATAAATTTTTGCATGGATCCAGATTAAGAGTTTTTAAGTTGCCGTGGATATAAAATCCCAACTAGCAAAATAAAAATAATTAAATAGAATTCATTCAACACCAAGCACTAACCCCTCGGAGAAAGACCTTGAGATGACGAGAAAGAACAGATTTTTGAGAAACCTATGGGTGCAATGAGGAGAATAGACCAGGACGAAGGAAGGATGAGTGAGGGGAAAATGATTGTAAGACACGCAAGGGACGAAAACGAGTCATTAGCGACTGTTTCTTGGACTTGGGCTCCCTTGCTGAGAATCGCGTCACTGTCCAAAGAAAGCTTCTTGGCTTCTTTTGATTGGTAATGAGAATGACCCGTGATAATGATTACTTGAGAAAGTGCTTTCAACGCTCGGCGTCCGTGAGGCCTGTCGATATGCCTTCGCATGGTAATGAATCCAGAATTCGGCGCGCTACTTCGCACGTGGAGTTTTTTCTCCTCGCATAGATGGACCCAATTAAATCAAACTTATAGAAGTCTTGGCCCTTGGTGAAACTCATGGATTCCATCTTATGAGATCTGTCCTCCAGTCGTGAAATAATGATGGCGCCAATGGGGTCAGATATGCCTTTGAAAACATCTTTTCTTGCATATCTAGGGTATAAGTACTGTAAGTTATAACAAGAAAAAATGAGATCCTGACCCTAACTAAAATTCAAGGTGATTTCTTCTTTTAACTAGCTGCGTAGCAAGTTGAATCCGTGGTTAAAAACTGTGCTGTAGAGATTTCTGGTTTTTAGTGTTTCAGTGTATACACTGCACATACTACCAGTATTAGACAATTCGCTTTAAAATATTTCCCTTTGACATCTTTTTTATAGGTACATTATCCCCTACTTAGGCAAATTTTTTAATGAGATAGTTCCATAATATATACGCGAATTACTTTTCCAGCTTTATTTTGTCGTAATCTATCATGTCAGTTTAAATAACACCGCGAAATTTGTTTACATAAATAAGACACCATGACCTAAATCGCAAAATATTTACTCATCAATATTCTTCGATTTGTTTGATAGGAGTGATTGATGATGACACATTGTTTTAACGCAAGTCCTTTATTGTAAGAATTAAATATCGTCCTTAAAAAATAGTCACACTGAAAAGGACACTCACATTTCTAACGGAAGCTTTCGGCTGCATGTTTGCAGCCTTCGTCGGCCGTTGAAGACTGGCCTCTTCTCAGACTTCAGGAGTGAGATGAGGCCGTCCTCTACCAGTGAAATGTGCGCGTGCGTAAAGTTAGGCAGTACGAAAACCGTCAACATGAACCTGAATTGTCCCATTATTGTCGAAAGAAAAGCTTTGCTTCGGGGTGAAAAAAAGGGTAAACGTCATAACAGCTGAAAGCCCATTACTTAATGTGAGGATATTGGATTAAACGTTTAACAGCGAGTTTGAAGTATGAGGTGTTTCGTCGCTTTCGAAGAATAGCAACGAGTCACTAGAGTAAATTTTGCAATTCGCGATCGCAAAAAGACCCCCTCCCCCCTCCTCCGCGTACTCCCAAGCACATAAGGGACGGTATTAATTCTTATTTCCTCATTATGCAAGGTGAGTTACATCTTGGATTTTCGCTCATTTTTCACGTTCCTTTTCTTCTCCCTCCTCCTTTTTCGTAATCAGCCAGCAGTTACGCCCACAACCCTCGGCGTATTTTCTTTTCCTTCCCTTCCTGGTTTTGGTCTCACTCTTATTACTTCCTTCGCCCTCAGTTTCATCCTATTACTGTTCTCTTTTCTTTCACTTTGGTCAATGGGTGGCATTCGGGTTATCCGTCTCTTCGCTTTCTTGAGCACGAAGCTGGCTTTCTTTTCATTTACCATTGCTCTTATGGAGTCATCCACTCCTGGGCTGTAATGTGAGCTCCCCGGTATTTGAAGAAAATCCGAAATCCGTACGGTAATCGTAGTCGGTTTATCCATGAGAAACACGAAGTAAATCCGAATGTGTATCAGAACTACTGTGTACTGTCAACATTTTAGTTAAGCACGCCCTAGCTTATATGATAAAGATCCGTTTGAGTAAGTGATACATAAAACCTGGCAGTTGTTTGTTTTGCTTGAATTCTTATATATTTCAATCCAAGAGAAATTGAGTTCTAGTTAGCTATTAGCCGAACCTTTTCTAATTGTCTAAACCTCACCCCGATAATTTCGAATTAAGCATTTCACTTTTGCCGCTGCTAAGGCTACTCTTCTGTGCCAACACTCTTTTACTATTAACTTACATTTCTCGATTACGCGCGTTCTGTTTTCTTATTTTATCCTCTTTTATTCATCATGCTACCCTTGAAAGTCTGTAGATACAAAAGGAATAATTGATGATATAAAAAATGGTTAAAATCAAATTATTATTAATATTATACTATATACTGTCTTGGTGCATAGGAAAGTAAATTTTTCCCAATTTTTAAACGTTCTAATGATCTGGCTAATAAACCAATTTGGTAAAAATAAATCAAATTCTACTAACTTCTCGCCACTTATTCGTGAACCCGGGTCCATTGTTTCAAGAGTACATCTCATCAATGAGTAATGCACCCAGGATGCATTTCCGTTTAATTTTTAGTGCAACGCATTCTATTCATTTGCCGCTTGTATTTAGGTCCATCCATATTGCCAACCAAACAATTGAATATTTGTAGTAACTTTACTTATTCTTCTCTTTCTTATTTCGTATTACTTCATCTTGCTCTCACTGCTGCTCCATCTTTTTATTCCTGTATTTTTAATCCTTAGTTTTTAATCCTGTATGTTTAATCGTTCATCTTCACGAAAAAATATTTTCGACATCCTTTCAATTTTTATCAAATCACAAGTATCAACAGGCATATATTTACATTTAGTGTTTCGTAAGAATTTTTATTGTTTTTTTCTCAATCTCTTCAATAAACACATGGATAATATAACGAAAAGCTTCTCAAGGGCTTAGCAAAAAAAAGTGGCAACGAAAAAAATTCTCGTTCGGTACAAAGTCCTTAGAAACTCCCCTCGTGCCTATGCTTTGCCACTGCTCTCATTTTGCCTCAACCCTCAGCAGCCTATACTTCGCCGCACCCTCAGCGCCCACCGCCTCCACCATCCAATTTACCGTTCTCGTCCACCGCAGCATTATTTTCTCTACCAACTTTTTTATTCACTTTCCTCTTCGTCCTTTCTCGCTTGGCCTTTACCCTTTCGGAAAGCAATCCGATTCAATTAGAGACGCAAGGGGACGCTCAGACGCAGGAGTTTCGGAGAAGGGCTAGATCCAAAGCGTGGTGCCCCTTTCCAACTTTTCCTGAAAACGCTCAAAAACCAAGAGTGCTCAGGGGCTCCTGTGAATAAGATTCGCATCGTTGGTCTCGGCCCTCCCTGGAAAAACCCCTTCCAATGATATCGAACATCCAATGGAGGTCATTGATAGTCCACATATGTGAGTCATCGATCTCCCGTTTGACACCAGTGCATTAATCTTTAAAGTTGTGATATTACATCAAAGTGAAACTTGCTTAAATAAACTACTTCCATCTCAATTTCGGTATACATTTCTGTGAAAAAAATAATCACTTGGAAAAGCTCTGCACGAGTGACCACGGTCGGAATGGTGGATTTTTTTTATTGCATAACGAATGCAAAAAAAGCGGTCACCTGTGTCTGGGCAGGCGAGAGCAGTGCGGAGAAAACGATCATGTTCCACTGAGTAGAGCGATTGTTCCGCAGTCGCGGCGACAATACCAATGTGAAGAGCCTCTGTGAAAAGGTAAAAAGTTCAGCTCGTTCGCCCTCGGCAACCCACGCCTCGCGAATTGGGTGGAATGGGGGAGCCATCGAAATACCTATACACCACACACGCACACAGATGCCATTGCGCACGTCGACACACGCCTTTCTTCCTTCGCCATCTCCTCACCCCCACTCCCGCACCTCCCGCAGCCTACAGTTTCGCCGACAGGGCCGTCCGGGCATTCAACAGGCCGCCCTCGCACGAGGAGGCCCACCGGGAGGGGGTCGGGAAAGGTGAGAGAGGGAGTTCGTGGCGGGGAAAGGAGGAGCGGAGGAGAGAGAGGGGTGGAGGGATCCGACGAAGGTTATTACGAGGGTGGAAGGGGGGGGGAGAGGGAAGCGTGATAGGGACTGCAGGGAGCTCGTTCGAGAAGGCGCGGGAGGGGCGTGGTGTGTGCGGGGGGGAAGGTTTTTAGGGATCCTGGTGAGAGGGGTCGATGGGAGTCGGGGTAATGGAGGCGCGGAGGGTGTGGAAGGCGTTTCCGTGATCGTAGTAGAGGGAGAGAGAGAGGGTGTGGGGGGGGGGGGGGNGTAGGGTGGTGTGGGGGCACTGCGTTGTGGGCCTGAGGCACGTCAACTGTTAAAAGTCGTTATCGCCTGGGGAGAATTAAAGGCGGGAGGAGAAGGCGAAAGAGAGGGTTGGTTGAGGTGTGTTCGGAGGAAAATGAAGCGCCGCAAGACAGCCTTGCTGCTGAACTGCCGGGTCACGCGGCTATGCGCTCGGTAAATCTCACGCTTTGGAATTTAAAACGGAAAGAGCATTGGACCATAGTGGCACTTTTCCGTCCGGTTGGATAGGTCCCATCCAAATGAGCCGCGTTTGCCACAAACACTCATTATGACGGACGGAAGTCGAATAATTTTCTCTCAGTTTATCGGATAGAGTTCATCAAGGAGTTGAGTTGAGAACAGTGCAGGAGGAGAACCCATTTGGATAACGACCGCCGGTGATTTAAGAGAACAGAAGACTCCAAGTTTAAAGGAAGGCAGTAAAATTAAACAAGATTGAGAGACATTAATGGTTAAATGATTTGTCGTAAAGATATGGCGACACGGGAAATTCCCGATAAACACGCTTCTGCGAAATATATAGGGATTTTTGTAATAAATAATAGGAACAAAACTCCTTTCCCATATTTCCTAGGAGCTGGTAAGGTCCCTGTGGCTGAATTCATACCCCTTTCCATGTGTCACCAGTTTTCCATAGAGATGAATTATCGAAGCCACAACGCGTTTTTTCCATAACAGTGTGTCATGAGAATGAAGGGAGACGGCAGATGTCAGAAGGAGAGCAACCTGCACCGATACCCTCACATTTTAATATGGGTTTTGAAATGGTCAATTAGGGTGTTCTCTCTCTCATTCCTCTTCAATTTATGGCTCAAACAATAAACTTTATTCTATCGTTTGACAAATAAACTTAGTGGACAAGTAGACCATTTTGGTCGTTAGTAGACGTGCGTTCCAAGAGCTCCTGCAATTTTGCGTGTGTACTGCGCTTTTATTAATAAAGAGTGGCAACTCCTTTTGAAGAAAAAAATCAGAGAATCCAAAAACAATGCCCAGGCATTTTGCCTCTCTGGGGAAAACTGTGAAACGCTTGTTAATGATGTGGAAGCAAGATTCGGAAGCTGTTTCATAAAATTAACGTTTTTAATGGAGCACACCATATTTTTCAATTATTTTCAGATGCTCAGAAAGGTTTGAATAACCTCCAATCCTTTGTTCTCGGGGACGGTAGGAGTTTCAATTTTCTATAAGGATAGCAAGGTTAGCAGGTAGAGTATGTAAAAGGTTAGCTCACTCCTTGAGTGGAAAAATTGAGTCCTCTTAGTTTTTCACTCAACTCGGGTAAATGCCGGTCTTGAGTTCTCTTCTCCTTATCTCCTCTTCATGAATCCTCCATTCTCTCGTGAGTTCTCTACTCTACGCTCGTTTACGCCACCAGTGGCCGCTCCCCAGCCGTACAGCAAAGATGATACCGGTTAAAAATGCTAGAATATCTGATTCTTAGGTTATTCGGTCTCACTGGCGTGAAAGAGGGCGATCATCAGCAAACACTTCTTGCAAAGCAATCTTTTATAGAAACAGGCGCTACTACGACGATACTATTCTGTGACGAGTAACGTCCGATACTGACAGTTTACATGAAAATAATTGGGTCGAGTCCAATCTCGACACTGGTTTATTTCAGTATTACGGAAGGATATAATCGTAACTCATTGTAATAAACTAGATTTTGAGGAAAATTTTCTAATTTTATTAATCCTTTTTATGTTTTAAGTGACAAATCATTCGTAAAATCAAAGATACGAGAGAAAATTCCACGGTGAACCATGAATAATAATATGCCAACATTATAAAGGAAGTGGGATCGAAACACTATCACCATTTTTGTTCCTTCTGTTTCTAATGTACTGTCAATAAAATTAGAGTCATAATTTACAGTGAGAATTGCGGACACGTTTCAACTTCAAAACTTCATTAGGAAATTTCTTTCTTGTCTGGCTGGCAGTTTTCATTCGCTGTTCATTACCAGGCCCCAATAAACTAGAAGGCACTTTTTTGTAATATAATGTTTAGTAATTTTGATTTAATTACTAAATGGAAAAGTGCTAGGTGAAGCGAAAATTTGCAATGAAACCTAGCTAAGAATATAAATACGTATACAATACAATTACAATACAATATAATATACCTATACAATTACGATAGTAACAACATGCATAATTTTTAAAATAGTGTCATAAATTTACTTTTTCTCTTGAAAAATGCTAATTAGAGGCTTAAATTTTTTTCAAAGATTATGGAAACGCAAAATTTATCAGTAAAAATAACGAATTTTAAGATTGAAAGTATCTCCCAAAATATTATCAACCGTGAAATCTAAATTTTCCCATAGTTTTAAGTTTATAGATCGTCTTCAATCTCTGCTTTTGAGCGTGAGAAGGCCGTTTTGATCCCTGCTTGACTGTCATGTGCCAACAAAATCTTTTACTGTTCTTCTATTAGTGATGTTGCCATTCCCTAAGTACTTTTTCTTGTTTCATGCACATGAATATTGATTTGCATTATCGAATTTTTGGCATGCCTCATGAAGTTCCAAAATGTGGTTTAGTCCCTCCGAATTGATGGAAATAAGCAGTGCGCCGGCACGGATGCTGAATCATGATTGCGTGCCTGGTGCCTCGGTTGTCGGAGGAACGAAAGCACGACAGCCGCAATAACTCCCAGAGCGAGCAAGTTTGCAGTTCAAAGATAAAGAAACAGGTCTGCTGAACCAACTTCGTACATTAGGCTGCAATGGATTACATCGGCTGAGATTTTGGGTCAGGGTGTCACTTTTACTCTTTTGTCCTTCACCTCCACCCTTATCCCTCGATCGCTAAACTGCGACGCACGCCGCACGCGAAGAAGGAAAGAGACTGAGAAAATGGCGATGAGGAGAGTGGTGGATGTACGGGGAGGAAAAAGGTTACGGAGACGGGGGTGGGGGGGGGGGATGGAGTCAAGCAATCACCGACGTTAACGGCGGAGGG
>LYUA01000186.1:370778-384576 GCA_002093875.1 Calopteryx splendens | reverse complement strand
CCCCCCCCCCCCTCGAAAGTGTTTCACTTCGCGACGTCCTCCGCTGGTCCGTCCGTCCCTCTCTATGGGCCGCACGCCGTGTTTCTGTCCGAGAAGACTCCGTTCCCTTTTCCAACGACCCGTCTTTTCGCTTTGTCCTCATCGCGTAGCTCTTGCATACATCACCTCTCCATCATTCGATGGCTCCGTGGGGTCGGATGAGCACTGGTCTGTGTTATTCTCATTTTCAAGAGGGGAATTGCAAGTGAGCTTTTTCTCTTCACTTTTTACGGTGTCGATTAGGAATTTTGAACTCCCACGTGGGTAGTCAGGATACCATTCGTTTGTGTAGCACTAGGTGAAGAAATACATGGACTTAGGTACCTATACCTATCTATGGCTCGATCCATTTTCGTCTATTTAAAAATACGATCTTTGAGTTTCCTTCATTGGCTAACTTGACTACAGATTGTCGTGCAGTTGCAAACATTCTGTAATACGCTCGCTGCCTCAGATCCATAGCATTCATTGAATAGTTTTCGTATAAGGTTTTATTCGATTCATGTTTATATTCGATTTCGTTTGTTTCATCGTAGTTACGTTGGAATTGAAATTATGGTACTCATCGGGTGCGATTTTTCTACCGATAATGTTTATGGAGGTGCCATTAATAACACGTCGTTTAATCAATTGCACTATTGTCGTTCGAGTTGAGTTTGTTGTTACGCGGAAATGGGTAAATTAATGACACAGCTAATTCCCCAGATGGAGTTCGCCATCGTGCTGTTTGCGTTATTGCTTCATTGCGTTATGGACATGGGAACGTGCGCCGATGAAAACATACCTATACGAATCCGCGCGTTTGACATCAGTACACAATCCTAGATTTCCTTGAAACTCACGAGGCTCGTGATGGATAGCTCGACAGTGATTCTACAGAACATCCCTCCTCTGAACTGTATTTCTTGGGGTCCGTTCATTGATTGGTGTTGTATTGTTCTCCTCTGGGACAGGTTGTTGGAAGGGGCGAAAACCGTATTGCCTTCCGACCTTCGCCTTGACCTAGAGTGGAATGCTCGGAATGCACGTCAAGGATGGTTATCTGTTTTGACTGCTTGTGACGGCCGAAGCTACTTTTAGGTCAGTCTCTTCTCGTCGAAGAAGCGTTGACCTTTGGCGGGTTGGAGGTTTATTTGTATGTGCGGCGTGCCTCAGAAGATAAAATTGGGTGATGGGGCGGTGACCTGACTTTTCGCTGCCGGTTCCAGAAGTAGGAAATCAGGCACCGTGTAGTTTGAGCCCTAATATACACCCGGGGGCGGCCATTTATTTTTCACAAAGCGTTTTGAGATCCCAGATATTACGGAATATGGGAGATTCTAGTACTATCTCTAACGAAAGCATGAATCTGGAGCGGAAAATGGTAGTCCAAGGATTAGATTTTGTTTCGCAGTAGGTATTTTCATCTCCAAATACTAGTATTGATCAATTGTGCTATAGGCAACCCAAAATGTTTCCTGCTTACTAGCCTCCCAGCTCGGTAGAAATATTAATTTCTCTCTTCATTTCTAACTTGCCTACGATAGCCAAGCATCAATATACCGCTCATAAATCAATTAACACATTGGACGTTTTAAGTGTGCTGGTTTATTACTTTAATTTTTACGTAGGAAAATTTCTATTTTTTTATCCCTGTAATTAATTATATTATTAAAGGTCGTTTTAAAAACTATTCACTCGTGCAGTTTTACTACTTAAGAGTCGCTTGAGTGTTGAGCACTCTAGTCAGTAAGGTCGCGAGGAACAGTCTCTTTCATAATTGAGAGTTGTATTGCCATGTAATATTTTGTTCCGGCGTTTTTATGTTTGGTGGGAAATGATCTATTCGTGGTAGCGAGTGAAATAAACCACTACCTACAGGAACTACTGCAGGTGGACTTAAGTCTAAAATCCGACTGTCCAATACTGAAAATGAATCCCTTTTGGGCACAAGAAAAGGGAAATACCGCGGAATTCCCCTTGACACTTCCATTTAGCGATTACCCGAAATGGGAACGGTTGGGGTTAGCGAGGCTGGCGTTTTCCTCAACTCACTACTGTTACTCGTGTCGGGAAAAAAAGAGTATTTGGGTTGGTCAGCTTTCTCAATGTTTTTATTTCGGGGGGTGGATGATTCGCAAGGTCCTAAGCGCGAGTTTAGTCCGGCTTCATTTTCCTCTCCTCGTCCCCTCTTTATCCCGCCCCCCTTCCATCCCCACTCCGTCCCATCCTCGTCGCTGAGTAAACGTTGTTTCCTCTCCTGGTCGTGTGCTATGAGGGGTTTGTGGAGGTTTAGGGCAAGTTGCTTGGAGAGGAGAGTGGGGTCTTCTCATCCCAGCCGCTTGGGGAAGACATCGGGTGAGCCGAGGCCGGGGCACACTCAACGAGCGTGTGAGTGGGAGGGATTGTGGCGAGAGGGTTATGGGCGTGCCTCCGGGCATGCTGCAGAGGCGGAACTTGATGGAAGGGGGTGCATAACGTTTTTGGGTTTGAAATGAATCTAGGAAGAATGGTTGAGCTTCCGCTGATGAGGTTCCGCCGGGAGAGACGGGAAGGAAGTGTGTTTGCAGTGGGATGGGTAATTTGTCTTTCATTCCAAATTTCATTCATCCAATTGGTTACTAATCAAGTTCCATTTTATATTTTAAAACTAATATTTGCTAATGGAGGTTCATGTTGGTGGTATTAATTCGCATATTTTGAAAGGCACCTACTTACACCCTTCTTTGGGATTTATCTGACAGAAATTTGATACGGAAATGCGACATGGTTGGTCTTCTGTAAGTTGTTTGGGTATTCTTGTTGAAAGACAAAACAACTTTTTTTCCGACTATTATTTGATAACACCTCTGCTATTTGTGATTTTAAG
Organism: Calopteryx splendens; assembly: GCA_002093875.1. NCBI lineage: Eukaryota > Metazoa > Arthropoda > Insecta > Odonata > Calopterygidae > Calopteryx > Calopteryx splendens. The sequence continues at coordinate 381,689 of LYUA01000186.1, read as the reverse complement.
CTGGGGTTTATCTGATTATTTCATCGATATTTGATTATTACTTAAAAGGGAGCTTGTAGAATTTTCATGAAATTAATCTTATACTGTATTGTTCCACTCGAGTGAGAGAAAATTATAGATAGTTATTGAAACGCAGCACAATTTATAACCTAGCTTTCATTGTCAAATTTACCGTAATAATAAATTCGCAAAAAATAAAGTACATATAATGGCTAATGTACCTTGGTATTCTACAGCTTTCTTTTTCTGGTTTTTATTTGAATCTTACCCTGTAGAGTGCAATCACTATGGGTTTCATATTTTCGTTATTGTTCTATTGCTCAACCTTAAATTGCAGTCATGCAAACATATATACGATAGTTGATTGGTAATTTTGACCGATATTATGGCTAAAATTTCGTATCCGTTTTCTCCAAAGGCCTATGGCTGTTTGGGTCGGTTCCTTTTTGAATTTCAAAGAGGCATTTTCCACTGTTTCTCCCCCCCCCCTCGATTGTGGGGCAAAAATCATGTTTCACCACTCCCGTGTGAACGCTTTCGTTGGCTTCATTCAAACAGTTTGGGAGAGGTATTTTTATTCGATGACATCCTATTTGTTTGGGAAGTCATTGGAAATGCTTCCCGGTGTTCGGTTTGTGCAATCCCTCCCCGCGCGCTCTCCCCGAAGTTGGGAAAGTGTGGTGGATCGGTAGTCGCCCCAGAGAGTCTTTTCCTGATTCTCTCCGCCCTTTCCCTCCCATTCCCCGTGCGATGCACCCCCCCCTTCATTCCCGTCTCCACCATCCTCTCCCGTTCCCCTTTCAATTTTCTCTCTCCCCTCCAATTTCCATTCAACCCGTTCTCTTCCGACTCGTCGAGTACAACCCATCGCTGGAGACCTTGAGGATGCCCTCCCATCCACTCTCTTCAGTCCTCTTTTCCATTCCTTCCCGATTGCCATTCTGTGCTACCTCACCCCCTTCTACCTCCAACCAACTTCACATTCTCTCTCTCTCGGCCCCTCCCCCCCCTCGAGATTCTCCTTCCGTTTCGTCTCGGAAGTCGTCCTTTCCCTCTCCTCCTTCCCCTCGTGCCTCTGCTCCCATCCTATCCACCTTGAGCCGTCTTAGCGCGGACTCCATTTAGGAGAGAGAGGCGGGAGGTGGGGGAGGCTCCGGATGCGGGAAATTAAAAGGTGCCCGGAGGATGGGGACGGTTAGGATGCATACTCCTCCCATAAGGGATGTGGAATTTCGTGAGAAGGGACAGCATGAGGAGGGAATGGAACGAAGGATGGAGGACGTTATCAAACTCTTAATCGGAGACATATCGGCAAGCGTTCGAACTTGGAAATAAAGGGAATCAATTTCTCTTCATACTCGTGCCCGTATCGAGAAGTTCGGTCGGTAATTTTAGGCATCCCGTGTCACCTTTCCCCGCGACGGTAGATGGGTACCTGTAGATGAACTCGCGGCAAAGGATCGGAGGAGGGGTACGTTTGGCTCTTTATATTAATCCCCCCTCCCGCGGTTTCGTTTACCCCCTCTCTATTTTGCTCCCTTCCCTTCTGAGGATTTCCGCACCCCCTCCCCTGTTCATTTCGGGTCTAGTCAGTCTGTTCACGACCATGTCGGGAGTCCCGACCCCCTTTTCGCCTTCTTCCTCTCCTCTCATTTTTTTCCTACTCTTCGTAGTGCTGCCGTCCCTCCCTCCCTCTCCGCCCTGCCGTCTCGTCCTCTCGCCGCTTGCACGTGCGCCCGCCGCCTACGCGCTCTTGGTCGCACCTTTTTTCTTCCTTTTCAAAATGAATATCGTTCAAAGGAAGCCTTTCGATCTCTCTGGAAACGTAAGGACGAGAGAGGTATCCCGATAGTTTCCGTAATTGCTTTTAAGGCATGTTCCCCGTTGCACCGGCTGCCAATTTGGGGAGTATTTCGGTCTCCATTCCCTTTGGTAACTTTGGCCTGGTAAACAATTGTTTTTTCGCGGAGAAGCTCGGGAGGGGCAAGAGAGGAAGTTTTGCGTAAGGGCACCTTGATATTTCTGCCCCTGACTGATTTTTTTGTAAGCGTTGTCGTTGAATTTCAGATTTCAGACACCCTTTAATTCACGAGAAATGGCGCAATGGTCACGCATTAATGCCAATTTATTATGCTGCATTATTGATTTCTTTTGTGGAAGCTGGTCTCCTCGTGGGTCTCCTGTCGTATGTGTCGTCAATATTATTACTTTAGTGATACGATGAAATTAGAGTAATTTGTTTCTCAGGGCGTATATCCTTGGTAGCTTACGTAATTATGACAGCTTCGAAGCCAGTGGCCGAGAGCATATGTTTAAAGAAATAATTATTACGCTTCATCTATTTGCTTACGAGTAAAGTTGTGTTGTAGTTCGCTAATTTAAAAAAATATATATCTCCTTCCAACTTTTGTTGATAGAAATCAAAACTAAATAATATCACTACTTTGTTCTTCTTTTATGTATGTGAAACTGAATCTTTGTGCTAATTGGCAGCGGAATTGTTTATCAGCAGAACAAGGTTTTCACCTTCAGTTATATTGAAATGCACTCGCCTTGCAATGAACGGATATGGTAGAGACGCCAGTGGAACGAATGTATTGAATATTTTGAAATTGTAATCTTAAAGTGAAATATTCGTATGTTTGAATAGGCTAATAAGTTTTTGATTTTTGCACTGCGCATGTAGATTTGGAAATGAAACGCGCTTCCTGGTGAGTACTTTGATCTCTTACCAACCAATGTGAAATTGTTCATCTGTCATTTTCTTGGCGTTTCTTTTTTTGCAATACTTTGAATTGCAGTGCTGCTGTGTGTCATTTTAAGTATCCGGCACCTCAGTGACGTTCAATTTGTGTTGCGATGCTGATGTAACGCTAGATTTTGCCTGTTCGGTATTAGCCATTTTCCAATCTAAATCTTATTGCCTCTGAGAATAGTCTGCCAGCTCCCAAGCAAAAAATGAAAATAATACCATGTTCCTATTTTATCTGTTTAGATTGTAATAATGGTTTTTATTTACTTCAAGTTATAAAATAAATTGATCTGGTTTCAGCTCTGTCATCATTTTACCCTTTTTGTTTTTTCCTCTGTTATCATTGGGTGTCCCCATGGATTAATTTTCAATCTTGTTACGTTAATTTTTGGAGATTACTTTTCAGTGAAGGTATAATAGGAATTCTTAATAAAGCACTGACGGCAAGAAATATGCCTATTTGATTATCATGAAGCCGAAAGTTTTAAAGCATTATAGCTTTTCTCGCTTACGGCGCCCACATTTTTCTGATGAAAGAGTTAGTCCTGAGATTTTCTTTCCGGAAGCTTAGGGGTAATGAAATATGCTGCCCTTCTGAGTGGATTGAAACGGTGACATGGCACTCCGGATGCGACCTTAATTTTTTTATTCAGGATTTGAGTTAGCTTCTTGATTGCTTCCTCGTCTGCCATCCAGGTCATTATTTAAAAGACAATAGAACGTGACAGGTATAGACGACTCGCAGTCTTTAAATTGTTAATTCTACAGAATCTCGCCTCTCTTGAATGTTCTTATTCTCTTATTCATTGGAAGCTTTCGCTTAAAAGCGAGGTTCTATTTTCTTTTCCTTCTCGTAGAGAACACTGATCAATTCCTTTACTTTTCATTGCTTGATAAATTTCTTTGGGCTAAGCCCATAGTTTTCATCTCGCACTTTAAAAGAGTTCCTTGTAATTTTTTTTCGGAACCCAAGGCGGCCTTGGCAGGAAATTTTCTTCGACCCCACCCCCTGCCCCTCTCATGGATGTCCCATTCATTCGGTCGTCCTTTTTCACTTCCTGAGCTCGTCTCCGACTTTCTTCCCCCATCGTCCGCCCACATCAATTTTACCTTCGATCCAATTTGTATCCTCTTTCATCTCCCGATTTCCTTTTCGAAAATGCCCTCTTTTCACACCGACTGTTATCTCCTTATTTTTCACCAAAGGTGGGAAGAGCGCACGATTTGAACCAAGAAACTCTTCTCCCAATGCCATGTCACATTCTATTCCTCGCGTATTCGTGAAATGTATTTGGAATGGACTTTGAAGTAATTCACGGAGGTCGTTCAGTTAATCGCCAGCCTTTACAGGTTTTTCCGCCCACTTACAAATGACTCATTGCCTCCTCACGGGCGCTCATTCAGAAGTAGCTCGTCACGACGTTTTGCTCATCCCTCACCCTCGGGTCGACGGGTATTCAATTATCGCTTCGACATGATGTTTGGTGACTTCTGCGAGTCCCTACCCCATGCCTCATGTACTAAACCCAGCAAAATCCAATCTGGCATATTCACCCTAATTCTCTTCTGTGGGAGTGTTCGCTTTTTATTTCACCTACCTGAATAGGGCTACCACGCCTTTGGTGGATGAATTAATGACGTATAACTTTTGTTTATAATCGGAATTGGATTGGAGTTGCTTGTTGTATTGTTGCTTTGTTGCTTCTTTGCCTTGCTGCCGTTTAATTCAGTGTTAAGTAATTCAAGACATTACATTTTTACCGAGTATGTTTGTTATGCACTAAATAAGCTCCAAATCACATCCCTTCTTTCGGCTTTGCATATCCTAGGATCACTGTTTTCTCTCATGATATCCTCCCGCTAACATTCCTGTCGTGCATAGGTTCACTTTTAACTTTCTTCATTCGGAGATTATTACCCTCCATCTTCCCCGCCGCTTTCTTTGTCCTCCTCTCTCATTCTTTGACCTTCCTTTCGTCACTCTATCGCCTTCTTGACACCATCTCGTGCTTAACACTACTTTTCACGTCATCTCGTCGCCCGCTCGACTTCTTTCGCCTCATGAACGCTCGGCTGAGCAAATGTTTTATTGGTGCTCGTGTTGGCGTGTGTGCGCGCGCTCGCTCGCTGTAACGTCGACTCATTTTCCACTCGATCGGGTTTCCTAAGATATCATTGGCTCGTGAATAAACTCTGGGGAGGAACTTTTTTAACCCGGTGAAGAATTCCCATCTGCACAGTTTCGACATTCGCCTGAGTGGCTATTTGGTATCCAGAGAGTTGGTAGGTGCACTTCGGGCATTAGCTTTGGGTATTTTGATTATGGCTTTGGCCATAATATTTGCATTTGGTATTTTAAAAAGTTATTTCCGAACTCTCACCATGTGAATAAGAGACCAGACTTTTTGGCGTGTGTTAATACTTTAAGCTCTTTAGATATCGAGTATTTTGTACATTTTTTTCTGATTAGAATCTAAGCTACGTTTAGTGTTTTTTAGCATCTCCATATTTATATGCTTTATGTTTTTTCCAATATCTTTTGCCCCTTAAGTTATATATTTTTTTACTCTGTTTGGTGGGACTCATTTTTCCCAAGTGTGAGTTCATGGTAGCAGGTAGTTTAAATAAGACAGGATGTATTAGTATTTGCTCCGCATATCTTGGGTAAATATTAACTAATTTTTTCGTCGTAGATTATCTTCAACTTCTACCAAGCCAAGATTCTTCAGAATTGGCGGCTTGAGCAAATCTTTTAGCGTAGCGTTGTTGATTATTTAGCTCGTCCCCGAACGCTAACATGTTCAGTTGGACCTTATAGGGCCCAAGAGAGGCATAATTTGTATATGAAACAACTCTCAAAACCTTAAATGCTTTTTACTCTCGTTTAGGTATCCGAAACCTTCTCGGGTGATATACCCCGTCACTTTTATCAGCTCTATGCTCCTGTATTCTCCCTACCTGTATGCTTTCAACTTTTGCAATCTTTTCTTGTTTGCCGCGGAGGCGCTTAGAATCGCCCCTTAACTGCTCTCAACACCCATCCCGTAATTTAATTTTTTTGTTTTGGAGATGGGGTCAGTGAGTGTACTAGGGTATGACCAGTTAGGGTAGCATTGTAATGGAATTTTTCCGTAAGGCAATCGTTCAGTTCGTCTGGAAAGAATTACTATCGAGAGTTTTGCTGATGAAAGTGCCTTTGCAGGGAGCACTATATTCATACTTCATAATTTCCATTCATGCGAAGGATCATCTCTGTACTGCTACAGCGATCGCGCTTTTTAATTGGATTTTAAGGTACTCTGACTGACTGACGAATGAGATAATTGAATTTTCGGCTTACCTTTGACTTGAATCCCTTCTCGGTTTCTTCCCGTATCTTGTTCATGCCGTATAGATTGGGCAGTAGCAAGCAAAGGCGTTTTTCATGAAGGAAACACGTGTTAGAAACCCCTATTCCTGTAATCCCTCTTTGGCTTATTTCTCCTGCATATTATTAAATTCATAATTCAGGCTAAGTTAAGATAAATTATTCTCTTGTTCAATTTAGCCACCCGATTCTGAAATATTTATGCTATTGCATCAAAACATTGGTGAGTCATTCGTTTATTAGACTAAGTGTTCAGTATTTTCCCTGAACTTATCGCCATATGTTTTGTCACAAAATTGCTTTGACAATTGCTTTGAGAACTTTGGGAAAATGTGTACTTAATATTAAAGAAAGTCCTTGGATCCTTTTATTGATTTAATATTGTCTTAAGCGTTTTCGTTATCGTCTAACCTTTTTTGAGAGCTCAGGGTATTCCTTTCGGAGTGCGTATTAATATCTCTTAATACCCTTCTCTTTCATTCAAACTAAAAGCTTCTATTATTATCCACCAAAAGAATTTTCCGAGATGTCCAAGTCATTTCCATCTCTCAAATACTCAAGATTACAAAGCTCTTACCATTGTCGGGCAATCCCCATAAGGGCCTCATTTGAAGAGATTTCGTCATGAGAAGTCTTTCAAAAGCCTCACCTATTATCTGAGACATTGTGTTGTAAAAAAAGAAATGGCTCTCGGAAAATCGCCGTTTTAAGGACTTCGAGAGTGTATTATTCCCTTAGGGGTTGTAATCTCTCTCTCCCTATTTAAGCATGCATCGTGCGTTTTTTTTACTCCTGTTGTACTTTTTTCCTTATGGTAGATTTATAACGATGTTTTGAAAAAACTTTTCATAATGTTTTGAAAGTTCAAGCTGCCCTTCCCAAGGTGTTTATCATAATAGGAAGCAGCAATTCAAATACCTTGTTAGAGATTTAAAAGGTTATTTAAAATGACTCTTCTTCGGCTACTACCTCGTTCCTTTATTAAAGCGTTTAGTGCATCAGTTCGATCTCATGGTTTCCCAGAATAATAAATAATGTGACAGTTATGATTTATTTAAAGCTAAAATAATTTTTATTTTATTAATTTTCTTTTTACTGCAGCCAGTAGTCTTTTACTTATTTTTATCACTTTTCGTGGAATTTCGTTCCCGAATATGGCATTAAATTGCAGTTACTGCTTTGGAACGAATTTTCAATTTTATTTCGATGGAAAAACAGTATTTATAACGCGGAATTTCATATATTTCTTCGGGGACCGTTCTCACATTTTGAAGCGTAGGCAAGATTGAAAAATTGATGCATTCGTCGTTATGGAAATTATTTTCTTGTATGACCCCTTAGGGAATGAAAAGACGTAACCACTCTCTCCTTTGCTTTTCCCCTTCAGGGAAAAGTTTAGATATATTTTTTTTAAATTTCAACATTGAAATTATATTCGCAGAGTTCCGAAGAAGACCGTGACGGAAGGGAGACGGGGATAGGTATATTGGATTTGGATTCACATGGTTCTTCCCTATCTAAACCTTTTTGAATTTTTCCGGCTCTTTTTCCTTCCCCCTTGAGATATTTCATCAAGGAAGGGACGGATGATACGTTACATTTTGTAAGTTCCCTCGCATATGCTGCCGAACCGTCCATATTCCGGTAAGAACAAGGAGGCAAGTTGGGCGGGGAGGAGTTGTGGGGGAGAGGAGGCCATGGGGATGGGTTTTATGCGCGGTGGGCCTTTGAGAGAGAGAGGGCGGGTGGGGGATGAGGTCGGGACGTGCAGGAAGTGTGGTGGGTTGGGCAACGGGGATGAAGGTGGGTGGGGAAACGGCCGCGGGTGGATGGAATTTAGGAGCTTTTGCAGGGTCTCCTCCATTATATACAGCGAGTTGCGAAGCCCCCTCGAGTGCTCGCGAAGTGATTATTCTCGCCGAAGGGTAAAAAGGGGGTGGGGGAAGNGGGGGGGGCACGGTTCTGTAGGTTGGAAGGTGGGAACTGGTTCGGTGGCGCGACGGGAGGAGGAGGGGTGGTCTCTCGTGTGCGATGCAATCGTGCTCTCCACCCCCCCTGTCCTCCGCATCTCACCGCGGATCTTGACTCGCGTCCTCCTGCCTCTTGGAATGCCCTCTGCTGACTCGCGATTTAGTTCATTTTCTTTACAATTTCTTTTTCATCCCATGTGTGGTTGAACCGTATGTGGTGAGTAAACGGTGGGGCATGGCCAGGCTAATAGCTTTTGACCTGTAGGGTATCTTCCACCTTGTGATTCCGTAAAGATATTATGGCAATTTAAATTGTTTTAACTTATTGCTCAACGCGAAATAGAACTTTATTATACAAATGAGAAAACAAGGAGAATATAGCAAGTCCAATTATCCTCATGCTTCGGTAAAAACTCCTGATCTCTTTTACAATTTAATCTCCATCTTTCTCCGCACCCACATTTCAAAAGCCTCCAATCTACGCTTTTCATGTTCACTTTTATGTTTTCTTTTCCACCTTTCTCCAATTACATTCCTTTCAAAATTGACTGAAGTATAACTGTAAAATAACGTGGTCTGACCGTGAATTTTAGAATGCAAGTAAGCCTTTTCACCATCGCGCTCCGCTGTGAATTTATTTTTGCACCTACTGCGATTTGAATGGTTGTCGATTGTAATTGCAATAACGAGATAATTCCCTTGATGTTAATTCCACCAGTTTAAGAAAGCCTAATTATACTGTGTAAGGGGAGCTTCTCAGCACTGTAATTTTCAACACCAGTTTAAACTAGCTTCCTCTTTGGGTTGTCCGAGGAGGGTTAAAAATTTGGCTTGAAATGCAACCCGGGAATGTGATGACTGCCAGTTTTTTTTCTCTTGTTCATGGTAATTTATATTATTTGCGTATACCCTTGTTGTGCTATGCACTACTGAATTGATATTTTTCAACAGATGTCAGCTGTATGTTCGTGCGTGACAGTCATTATTTGCTTTCCCTCCGCCCTTTATATCACGTATTTTTTTTACACGTGTCGTGGGACGCATGAATATGAATCCCATGCGACCTCCGAAGGCTGGGAATGCGAGCGTTTGGGCGAGGATGTGGCGGTTATGTACGCTTGGAAATAAAAAGAGGTCCCCTGCCCTGCTCCGCCATTAAAAAAAAATGTGCCGTATCCCATCCCTTTTTGCGGTGAATCAGGAATCGAGCGTCATTTGCGGTTAGCTGATCGGGCCATTCATCTGCGGACGAAGGGAGAGGGGATGATGGGCATGGAGGGAGAGTGCGCCCCTTCGTTTCATGGGAAGGTGTCCCCGTGTCCCTTTTCCCCTCGAAAAAATGATGATCCTTGCTATCCTTTCCCTCCAGTTTCACCATGTGACTCCTCTTTAGTTACGTCAATACCTCCGCTCTTTAGCGCTCTACCTTTGTTTCCCTTTCATCCCCAAGTGATTCTGCGCGTGACGGTTTTCCATCCTCAGTCCCCATCATTCCTACTCCCATCCCGGATTCCCCATTGCCAACCAACTTCCTCCCCTCCGCTAGAAATCTCAGTTTTATGTCTGACGCAATAAATTAGCTCTTGACCTTCAATCGTATCCACCTTCTGGTTTACATATTTGCCTCTGTGTCTACGGCGAATTGCCTGGTTCTTGGGTCCTATTCTCTGGTGGCATTTTAGTCTTGTTTTTATCGTAAATTAAGTGTTGTTATATGTACATCATGGTTTAGTCTCTCCATTTGATTTGAATGTTGAATGTATTTTCTTTCATTTGTGTACCGTATTCGTCTTTTATTTGGTTGTTGTTAACTTGAAAAAAACTACTTGCGTGAGTTCCCGATTTAAAAAAGTGTAAATCGGAGAGACAAGGACGGTGTTGAGTCGTCGCGGGATCATCATCCTTCTGTAATTCGACTTTGCTCATCACCATTTTGCATTGTCGGCGTGTGAAATGTACTTTTGGCAGCGATGCTCGATGAACTTGAGGTGAAGTAAAATAAACCGCAGTTCATTTCCACGTTCTTTCCGGACTCTCGTCAGATTCAGGTTTTACGTTTTTCATCTGTTCTCATCGTCCCCTATGACCACATTGTTCGGGGTGCCAATAAAGACGACGGAAAAGTGAAATATATCATCTTTACGTTGATTCCGCGGTAATACTGCATAATCCTCCTGTATCTGTGAATCCTTCGCCCTTGTGATATTTGAAAGTGTTTTCGCTCAGGTCTGTTGATATGCCTGAGAAAAAACCTCCCTCGCCGTCCTGGACTGCGTCTCTCAGGAAGTGTCTGGCTCGTGGTGAGGGAAAGTGAGTCGAAGTCCTCGGCCTTCCTGAACTTTTCACCTGTTTTCTGCCGGTCAGGTGTGATCATGAGTTACCACAGCCGCCGAGGGGAGGGGGGGAGGCTGTGTTCTTGCCACTTTGAGGGGCGGTCCCAGCGGAAGAATTGTGGTGTCACGGGGATCGTGGTGCGAAGGGAAAAGGGGACCAAAGGAATTAGTGAGTGACTAGGATGTGGTTTGGTGGGCCCCTTCCTCCTGCAACGCCGTCCACCGCCCTCCCCCTCCCCCCCCGTCCAGAACCACCGCGGAATGGCACCGAACGGAGACCTCCCTCACGGAGCCGACGTCGTCCGTTCACAGAGAATTGGGACCACCTCCTCGACAAGTGGTGAGTACAAGTTCCATTTCTTTCCACTCACTTTATTTTTCTTTCGAGGATTTTCCACTCCAGTCGCCTCGATGCCACTTCTGGTTCTTCTCCCGAAGTACCGATGCGGTTCATAAATACGGTGATCGAGGCTGGGGGGGGGGGGGGGG
>LYUA01000186.1:328489-370735 GCA_002093875.1 Calopteryx splendens | reverse complement strand
GGGGGACGTCATTTTTTTCTCCTTTTCTCGTGACGTGCCGTAGCGATAGAAGCCGCTATGTTGCCGTGCATGGCGGCCTTGAATACTTAAGTAAATTAGTGAGGGAAGGGAAGTTGCGTTTCCCTTTCTTTCGGTATGGGGATTAGCTCTATGATGGCGGCGGGAGAAGGCGAAAAGCGAGAAACATTTTTCTTAAGGACGTTATTCAATTATTTTCCAATGACTTTTCCCCCACCAACAATCCCTTTTGTTCTCCTCTCCATGGTTTTGTTTTTTCATTGTGCTAGTTGTAATAGTTTTCGCTAGCCTGTATTTGCTAAATTGGAAATCATTTTTAAGTGTCTGGTAACTTAATACTGCTATTTCGCGTTTGTGAATGCAGGACAAAATCTCGATCACTTTAACACAGAACTGTTAATCAATTTACGGATTTACAGAGTGACTAGCGGTGTGATGAAAGGGAAATAGCGAGTGGCGTTCATATTCCTGCTCTATTCCGAAGGAAAGAAGTTGAGTATCAGAAAGGATTCATTTTGTACAGTCATACAAAATATATTTTACCCTATTATAAGATGCACATTCGTAAATGTGGACCCTCAAACATTTGTGTTTGACGATGGGTTTTCTCACATTGATCTCTCCCTGGGCTACTGGTATGAATTAGGTGTAGTAGAGAAATATTTTTGGCTTTTCCAGTATTTGATGCAGCATTTCCTTTGAAGTTAACGTTGTATTTGGACCTGAAGTATTACTTGAGAATAGTGAATTTAATTTCAACTCGTTTTAGTAAAACTGTTAACGATTTAACACTCGCTTTGAAAGCCATTGCGTATGCTGTAGCTTCTCCCGCTCTAGTTCCTTCAGTAACTTCAACGACAAGGATTAAATATCCACCGCAGTTGGCTTTGTTCTATTGAGTAGAAAATATCATTTAATGTTAGGAATCCGTTGGCGCGACTCTCTTTTATGTCTCTTAGGTTGGGGTGTGATTTCAATGAGCCTCCCTGTAGGTATTAATGACTCCGGTCAGCCGCCCATTCAACTTGTTCGCTTGGTCAAATCCATATTTCAAAATCACATGCCCCACCAGAGAGAGAGTTTCAGCCATTCGTTCACTTTTTAGGTTTGTTTACCCACGGATAGCATCTCGATCTTGTAATTTCATATCGGCTACTGATTATAATGTTAAGATTGAAACGTATTTAGTTGTAACAGATTGAAGAACTTGCGATCTGTTGGCAGTCATTAGTACTAGTATAACCGCGAGACTCGATAAAACACCATAGAAAAAAATTATCGAGGCGAGACCACTGCCACAAGATACTCGAAATTCTTGTGAAAAATATATTTAAAATATTTGCTGGTTTCCGTACAGTGCGCCTAAGTTCACTTAAGCTGTAGGATTACTCCAAAAATAAAAACTGAATTACAGAGGTAAAGTATGAGTTTGCCGTGATTTTTTATTTGCGGTTTCTGTTTGAATATCAATAAACTAGGCAATTCGAGGCCGGAGCCAACGTCGTGCGAATTGCTTATCGTTCGCCTGTGTCGTGACGCATCGAGCACGATAATCCGGATATGACAAAACTGGATCTTATGTAAAAAGCTTTGATTACTTCACTAACGAGACGAAAGATGACGATTTCTTTCTGTTGATTCAAAATGGCCTTGGATGTATCCTTCAGAATATTGAAAAAAAAAGTCGCCGCTTAAATGGAAGAATTGGGATTAATGCTTGGATTCGTCGTCTCCAAACTCCACAATCGGGATAGTTATTAATATGAAAAAAGTAAATGCTTGTTAATTTCATAATATCTCACTTCAAGACAAAAGAAGACATTTAAAGGATACCATGCGCTGTGACGGTACAAAGTATGGAAACTGCAAGCGAGATTACCTCTCCACCTTGACTGTATGGATAAGTTGTGATGTGTTTTTTAAAGATGTTTACTTCTACCTTCATTAATAGACGCAGGAGTTAAGAAAAGCAATTAGAAATAACGGGATTTTTGAAAAAAAAATGAAATTTCACAGTCTGAGATGAACAGTAAACACTACCCAGTACAGGTAACTCGGCGACATGTAAGCTGCAAAGTAGCCAATTGAGCTGAAAGTCGCCTAGTCTTACAAATGTAGCTCCACCTCAGTACAAGTCCCGAAGGTCGATTTTGATGGTTAAGGGTAGAAATCACGTCGTACTTATTATAATCTCAATTGATGTGAAATTAAATATTTTGGGTATGGGAAGTACATAGTTCCTCTCCCTGTGCCGTTTGTGGTTCCCCAGAAAGTTCTGGCACTCAGAAAAATGCACGTAAGCTGACGGTAGCCAGGGACATCCCTCGGGTTAGAAGCATGGACCATCCGACAAGTACCTGCTAGTATACCTCGCCACCATAATATTTAAAAAAAAGTGGAAATATGTATATGAAAATGGGAATTTTGCGTTGTGATCCTCGTTATGCATCGCTTATACAAAAATAAACCCACAAAGCGAAGGAAATATGTAATAAGCTTGATAAACTTTTTCTCTTTTTCCACCCCTACTGCGAAACGTGATGGCCAAAATGAAAAATTCGTTTTGCTTCATCATATACCTATTCATAACCATCAATGTATGTAACATGTCATGATGTATTTATAATATCCTTAACATGTCTATTTTTGCCACTATGCCGTTCCTATGTATAATCTTTGTGATTAGCGGTCGCGTGCGCGTCACTTTTATGTTTGCACATACCTTATAGGATTTTATACTTTTCTCGATTGTTCATGAAAGAACACATTGATACATTTTAAGTTAGTCGAAAATATTTCCTAGATTTTTAGGACAAATGTAATTATAGACCTACTGTGAACCATTAACGCAAATGTGATTACCAGGAAGTTATTGTCGATTTTATTTAAGCTGATGATGAGAATAACAGAACCAGTTCAAATTCGTCTAAACAAATTTTAAAATGTAATGTTTTTTGGAAGAAGAGACGAGAACCGAAAATCTCTTACGGGACCGAGGCTAAACCTCACGGGACGAGGCTCGAGTAGGGAAAACTAGATGAGACGGCGACTGTCTCAAGTCTCCTCTCGCCGACACACAATTTAATGCTCAAAGCAGGAATCATCCTCATCAATAATGCCTCGACTAGGGCTAATAGGTTGTTCTTAAGCATTCGTACTTCGGGTGCTTTGTAATTACCTATTTTGGCTGTACTGTGCCTTAAAAACTCGGCGTTCAGTTAATGTGTATTAGGAAAGTTTTAACTGAGCATGGAGCAGTTACTCAGCTGCCATGGAGTCGTAAACTTCGGCATACAAGAGAAAAATGGAATTTGGCCAAAATTGTATGAATAAAACGACATTTTTAACGGTGCAACGCTTGGCGCGGATGGATAAGTCTAATTTATTAGTAAATAGTGAGGTGAAGAGGGATTTGTGAATCAATTCTGAAATAAGCTCATCCTAATTTATCGAATAAATTATCATAGTCCTCTAATCCCTTGAAATAGGTTCGTGTTCGATTAAGCACTACATTATTTTATACCATATTAAGTTTCCATAAAGTCGAAATCGCGAATGAAAACATGATGGTTTGGATTTTCTTATTTTCGATTGGGCGGGTAAACGCCTTAAAGGTCGATTGAATAGCGAATTCAGCGGTTTTCTTTTTAAGTTTTAGGCTGTTTAGAATTGTGATGATGTTTTGTGATTTCGGTTGTCTGTTATGCAATGATATTTCGTTTAATTGAACGTTGTCACTTGCAATGCACATGCTAAAACTCTTTGACTATCTCCACTTTCTTTGTGTTCAAGCATTATGTATATGTATTTTTCAGTTGCATTGATGGTGCACTTAATATAGGATACTCTCTCAGGCGTAACTTTGTGGAAATCCGACATCTGGCCTTAGTTGCATATGTCGGATTTCCACAAAGTTACGCCTGAGACAGTATCCTATTTTTCAGTGTTGAACTGCTTAGTTCTCTCCTTCCCGTAATATTTTCAAGGTAGTCTGTGATTTCTTTGGCGTTTACTTCGTGCATAGTTGCTACCTTGCATTACATTTCATGCGGCAATCTGATTTCCTGCTGTGCGGTCGTAATGACAGACTGCAATAGTAGAATCCCTAGCATGTCGTAGCGAGGTGAACTGTTCCCAAAGGTCCCCTTTATCTCTCTCGATTCCTTCCCCTCCATTTTCTCACCCCATCCCTCCCTTGTCAGAGACTTCATCTTCCCCTTCCATATCGCCGCTATTCTCGGTTATGGGTTTGATCTCTTTAAATCGATCCAGGCTTTGCCATCTTCCATTCCTCCCTTCACGTCCCTCGTGGGCCCCACTTCTCTTGCGTCCAACCCTTCGTATCGGCTTCTTTCATCCCTGGTCCATGCATTATTTAGTTTTTCCTTTTGCTGATTTCTCTACCATCTTCGTACACCACATCGTCTTATCCCGGGTTTCGATTCTGCGGAGAGGACGGAATTCGTATTCACTCACTCTCTGTCTAGCCTCGCTCTTATCTCCTGAAGCTTATTTTCTCGTAATTGTTTGAGTGTGTTTGGGCAGGGGAAAGGATGTTATTCTTGGATCAAATCGTGTTTACTTTTCACGTCACTTCCTTTCCAGGTCTGGGTGCTCTTTCCAGAATGTTTTTTGTGAGGTTACCGACCATAAAACTGGTTATTTCGATAGTGAGTAGTAGCGTTATCGTGCCATCTGATTTTGATGTTTTTTTTGATGAGAAAAAATATCCTCCACTACTTAGTTGTTAATGGTTTAATGTATGCAAAATTTAGTGGTAGAAAGTTGAATGTTATATAAATTTTTTCCATATAATGGGTTGATTATTTTAATTATACTCGGTAACCTTTTTGGCTAGGCATTTGATCCTTTTGAACTACTGTTTTCTTTCAGAATGTTTTGCTACTAGCACGGTGAATTTAGGAACCTTTTATTAGGACGTTCATAATCGTAAACTTGCATTTTAAGCTAGTTTTATTAAATATTATACAAATTTGTTTGGATTATTAGCAACTTTTTTAGAAGAATAAACAACCCATTGCTTGTAATTTCAGTTGCTTATGAAATATCACTATGGTGGAGTGGTAGCTTAGTGGGTTGAGCGTTTAGCTACTGACGGTCCGGGTTCAAATACCGGGTAAGTTCGTAAGACGCCTCCAATTAACATTTAGTGGTGAATTTTCCTGATTTGTTAGAAACTCGTGTGAAACCAAACGTTGGTACAGGCCGAGGAGCTAGCCCTCTTAATGGGTGAACTTCACACGCCATTGGGGCTGGTTTGGGGTCACCTCTACCCTCTCCTATCAAAAACCCACCCTCTGGTTAATTATGTGGTTTTTCAGTAAAATATTAATAAGTGAATACCTTTGAGAGGAATATTTGAAGTTCACTTCTGGCAACACTTGAGTCTGTATAGCTTTGGAAATATATAACTTAGTCAGGATGTTAAGTATTGGTGAAACTGTGGAAAGAGAACAGGGATACAGAGGTTAAGCCAAGGTCATCAGTTAACGGATTGGGGATTAAAGGATAAGTCAGTTGTACAGGGAAGGGAAAGATTCTGACGGTAGGATGACCAGGAAATAAGATTAAGTTTAGGAGGGGATTAAGTCCGTTAATTCGCTATACTTGTCCAATTTATTGCTAGCCTGACTGAGTGAAAGAGATAATATTAAGTACGCGCTTAATAAGATCACTGTCATATAATTCTGTCATTTCTTTGGCTGGAATAAGTATACGTTGCCCAATGGCTATTTAATAGTGTATTGCTAGTTTCCATGTTATACTACAATACTCTTGTCCGAGTACTCCTGTTACATTACTAACCTCTTGCTCTGCCAAAAAATTGTCTTTCAATTTTTTTTGCGTATATTTTGGGACAAGGATGACTGCGATCATAAGGCCCAACGCTAATTAAATTTTCTGTGCACGTCTATACTTTGCTGTGAAACCTGGAGGCATCTTCAGGTCGAACCAAAATCTCCAGGGTAGGAGGTGAAACTGTTGTCTTAAAAAGCCAACGTATGTGTTCCTTGTACCCGGAAGAAGGATGTTTTTATCAACGTCCCGCCGCGGAACCCTGCGGTTTAACTTTAGTTGTTATTGTTTAAATGAGTTTCGTTTTCTTTATTTTGTGCTTTTTTAAGTGGTTGAGTATTTTACGCATTATCTGCCCTTGATTTAGAGTAGCATGTAGTCTCATGCCGTGACCAGAAAACAAATTGTGGTGATATGAATGCTACATTAAAAAAAATCATTTTCTGCATAGCCAAAGTACTTGTAGGTGAATACCTTCAAAATATATGTCAATGAATAGCATTAAATAGTTTTCGTTTGTCGGTTTTGGATTAATGGCTTACTCGTGAGATTAAGGAGTAGGCCTGAGGGCATATTAATTGAATGTGAGCCTAATTAAAAGAAATCGCAAATCTTGGCGACCTCTTCCTTGTCGCCATCCGTTTTAATCAATATGCTAATATATGGATCTTCCGTCCTATCTTAAAAAGAAAGTCGGAGGGGAAGAGGGAGGAGAGGGGAGAGAAAAATCTCGCCAACGAGATGGGCGGGAGGAGGGAGGTGGGGAAGACTTAATCAAAAAATGATTATATTTTGCGTTATAAAAACAAGAAGGGGTCTGGTGTTTGCTGGCCCCATTTGCCAATCTTTTCTACCCTCCATTTTCTGTCACTCACGCCGGAAAACGTTACTTTCTCGGCATTTTTTTTCTCGTGGGATTATGAAACTAGGGATTTTTCGCCTTAGCGTAGATGAACAGGCGAAGCTCTCAATCTTCAACGTCCCGAACGATTCCTCTCCGAGCTTCTGCAACCCCCGGCTCCTCAAAACCTCCTCCTCCCCCATTACCGCTCAGACCTTTCTTCTTTCTCCCTTTTCCCTGTTTAACGTTTTAATACCTCCGCTTTCTTTTTACCTTCACCATACATCCATGCCCACCTCAGCTGTTCCTAGTAGTCAGCATTACTTTCTGCCGCTAAACTAGTAGGTACTCTTTCCTTTTTTAGCTGCTTTTTGAATATTCCGTGTACTCCCCATCTTAGCTATTTTACAATACACTCTCCGAGACTCGCGAAATTCGCTCTGTGTACATTTCAACACGCCTTATTTTGTGGCATAACTTACCATCTGTCCATAGTAGTTCTTTGTTTTCGAATAGGCTGATCGATGTATAATGATTTATAACATCCACATTTTCGCTGTTGCCGTATATTTGAGAGGAAGATGACACTTATTCGTCATGATAAAATTACTCCCTCTCATGCGGTCCCTATCTTCACACACTGCCACTTTTCAGCTTCGTTTTTGGTTGATGCAGTTGTCGTGACTGCTGAAAAATGAATCTCAGGGAAGGATGATGTAAATTTTTCATTAGAACATATGTCCTGTAAAAGTAAAAACCATCTCAACCGGAAATAGGTAATGATTTCTTGTGTGCAAATGAATGACACGGTGAATATTAGGAGAGAAAGAATTCCATATGGTATCAAGGTTTTGACGGTTCTCTCAGTTTAACTGTCAAAATTACATACGCTTATACTAAAACATTAAGGCCATTACTATCACCATTTAGAATACGCTTAATTTACCTATAATTTAGATAAGGGGCTTGAAATCTGAGTTGTAATATTGGAACTTCTTGAAATCGGAGAAATATTGCAGCGTAAATTCTTGAAACTGAGGAAAAGGAAAAAGCGAACGCCTTTTTTTTCTATTAGATTCACTACAAGAAGGGAATTTTTACGTTGAGTGTACTCCTTGGCCATTGTTTCTCTTTATTTTATGAAAATCTCACCATTCCTCATCCACTTCATTAAGAGAAACTGGGTGGCGAGGCGTCTTGAGGTTAAGTGTGTCTTTCGGTGGAATTGTAGGTCAGGATACTCGTGGCTGTGTAGACCGAATCGATAAGCGGCAAGGGTGGACAAGGGTGGCGAAGAAAGAAGCGGAAGAGGAGCGTGGGAAGAACGAAATTCGTTTTGTCCTTGTATTATTAATTTCTGTCACGGTGAAAAGGGATAATATAGATGCATGACTCACGGGGTAACCTAATTTACTGAATTGACTCGTTTCTCAGGGAGGTCCATCATCTAATTACCTACTTCGAAGTAGATTTGGTCGAAATTGAACTTTCCTAGTTTATTTTGTACTTTTACCATGGTTCTATTTACCATTAGCGCAGCGAAATCATGTAAGAACGCAAGTTGTGTAGTGTGATAATGTTTAACTGTATGTCCTATAATATTTTCTCCAGGCTTCAGTTGTATGATAGTGGGCAATATATAATAACACGGAAATACTAAACTTTCACTTTAACGCGAATTTGCGGTATCTTCCAATGTATTCAAATTAATAATTGAGGGTTGTGAAATCGTTGAAGAAAATTTTACGATTTTATAACTCCCTTTTGGGCATTAAATTGTGTCACTTCCATTAAGGGGCTCACTAGAAATAATAATTAAAAGTCATGCATGTGTTCAGTGTTTTAAAATTAGTACTAAATTGGTTCATGGTTTATTTTAATTTTAATTTAATTAGTTTTACCAAGGGGGTGGCAAAGGGGTCGAGGGATATGGGATTTGTGTTGCGTCAATTTCGATTAACGGTAGTTGTCAGTACTCAATATTTTACGTACTAAGTATTAATCTTTCAAATTCAATCATAAAGATGGGATTTTGCCTAATAATTTCCGATTTTAAATGAGAAAATGTCTGTTAAAGTTTCTTGGGCATTCATTCATGATGTTTTTATTTCTGTCTACGTGTTGAAGTTAATTTTGGCGTGAGATTACTGAAATTGAATTCACTTGACGCTGAAGGGCTAATATACCCCCCTGAGGTCATATCTCCCCCTCGATATATTGCCCGATAAGTCCTCCAATATTGCCGTATTTATGCAGTTACCTGCGGCTATCATTTTAGTAATTGCGCATACTTTCCTAGCGTACCAGGAAAGCAGAGAGGATTGAATTTTCTCCAGTTGACATTGAAAACATCTGTGTGAGAGTCATCCGGAAAATTGAAATGTAAAATCTAGTGTTTAAAAAAGATTCCTAAAGCAGTTCATGCATGGGACGCAGATAACATTATTACTTAATATCGCACTCCCCATTCCTTGGCTTCAGGAAATTATATCGGTTCACCTGCAGTTTATTCATGGTATTTCCCCTGCGTTGTGACATTTAGGAATTTAATTATTTTTTATTTGGAAATGCTATCGTTATTTGAAAACTGAGACAGTTACAAGTCAATACGTCCTTGAACGGAACCGTTTATTGTTCTTCTGCGCAGGGAGCCCATTATTTATTATCACTTAGCATCGAATCACATGACTTCTTATCTTCATATTTAGTCTTTAATAAGATATTTTTGGGCCTTCGCGGTCTGGTAAATGGCGTCATACCTGCGTTTGAATTGATACTTTTTGTTGATCATGGCGTTTCTTGGGGCTTAATGAATATTTTTGCACCGAAGTTTTCGGTCTCCAAACAATCGTATCCTTCTAATTTTGGTTCAGTGGTGGGATTTGTAAAATAATTCCCTTTGCAATGCTAAGCTCTCTTTCTTTGTCGCTACGATCGCGTCGCCTTCGTCTTATAGCCTTGGCAGTCTTCGGCAGGCCGGGGCGATGAGGATTAAAGCGATCTTGGCGAACGGAGTCGCCACCTCCTTAAAACGTAATGTGGACAAGTGGGAGCTGTGACACAAGTGCTGTGCTGAAGGGACGACCTCCATTCTCCTCCCTTATTATCTTAGGCGGTCTCTTAAGGACGCTTATCCGGGCATTCCGAACATGCGTTCTGAAGGAGAGGCGATCTGAGTCGATAGTCGCAATCGCATTATTCATCGAAGGATCTTCATAACGTCTATGGTATTCCGGCTCACCAAGTCGAAGACGAGGCAGATTCATTTAGTTCTCCTGGAATAAGTGAGAGAGTGATTGTGATTATATAAGCGCAGGAGGTATTCTTCGAACACGCTCAGGGTTAGTAAAATGTTGGGGAAGTCGTCAACTTGTTTCAACACAGTCTTCCCATGAACACACTCCGTCTCTTGTTTTGGAAGTGTAGTTTTTGTTCCTTTTGCTGCACTTTCTGCGTCCACTTTTCCTCCATTCTCCCACTCCCTTCGTCGCCTTGTCTTAATCTGTTGTCTGTCTACGTCGCCCTCAGGGTTAATTTCGTGGGGTGGAAGTTAGAGGAGGGCTTAAGAATAGGGAGAAGGAAGGTGAGTGGGAAATGACTGGCGGAGGGAAGATGTGGCAGGAATTTGGTAGCAATACTACTCTGGGTATCAAGGGTAAGGTTGCCATGCGCCTATATTTGTCAGCACGTAATCCAGTAATTTAATTAGTACAACACCAATGACATTTCATATGGCCATAGGTATCTTTGATACACGCTTCAATTTTAATTGGACAAATAAAATGAACCATGCCGTTACTGCTTCCTCAAAAAAAACTTTTTTTATAGTTTTAACTAATTAGCAAAAGTAACAGAGTGAAAAAAATCACTTTTAAATGAATTATTCTACCTAATGAAGTATAATTGGAAATCCTAGCGGCATAAAGTGGTAGTGGTTCCTTAAGGTTTGTAATAAACCTCGGATCCACATCCTTGCATTACACCAAATATATAATTATGATATGCCGTAACGTCGCACATGTTTACCTCGCAGCGGTTAGCGGAAATGATCTTTCAGCTCCTGCCACATTTTAAATATAGTTTTAATAAAAGTGAAATAGCTGGTCCACCCCTTATAAATACAACGTGGCGGATATCTCTGTTGTGGGAAGGTTGATCAATACTTTTAACTTTGGTACTCGGGGAAGCCCCTGGGCCTCTGGATATAGTACATTAGAACACGCGGGAAGAGTAGCAGATGGCGTTTCGTTGGTGTTCATAAAAGTAACTAATTGTGTTTTTTTTCTTTCAAGCCTTCATGACCGCTCGTGATCGACTCGATGCTTGGGAACTGCGTCGTTCCATTTATTTTTTTTCAAATTCGTTTACCATTTGCGAGCACCCTTGAGCGTGCACCAGCCAAGTCTTTCGAAGTTCTTCATCCACCCCTCGCCGCTGCCCTTCCCTTCTGCCTCTTTACGCACTCGATGTCCGTTCCACCCCCTTTCCTGCCTAGCGTCACCGTCTTCCCGTTCCGTTGCCCTCCCTCCTCCTCCCTCCCTCCCACCCACACTCCCACCCACACTCCCACATCCTCTCCTCCCCCTATCTGCCGCTCGCATTCCTCCCACCCAACTTCCCGCTGTCTCTTTCAATGGCACACTCAAACACACACATACGTACACACACTACACGCGTCATTCTCGTCCTTGCAGAAGGGCCACTTGCCATCGATGGAATGGAGAGAGGGAGGGCAGGGAGACTTAGCTGAGGAGGACGTAAAGAGGAAGAGGATTGAGCTGAGGCAGTTGTGAGCGATGAGCATTGCTGGAATGAGTTAGTTACTCGCTCTCTGTCAATACTCGTTCCAGTTCAAAAATGCAGCGCTTGTCCCCGTACGAGATCACGTTAGCAAGCAATTTCTCTATTTGATTTGGATGAGACAACACCTCTTCTGCCCAGCAATTGTTTACTTAGGAAATTAAAGTAATTCTCTGTCAAGCGTCGTAACTAGTTTTATCGTGCGGGTCATGGCTGATTAAGTCCTTATGAATAAGCCACAGTTGAATTTTTATGTATCATTACAGATAGTCTTCGTTGACTAAACCAAAATTGTGCGAATACTGGCTCCAAATTGGGAGGAGAGCGGCAGAGTCGAGCAGATATCGTTGCATAGTGGCTCGCGTTTCCCGGGCTCTTCTGAGAGGAAGGAAGAGGTTAAGAGGAGAAGGGGGTGGCGGAGGGAGGACTCGGCGAGGCGACTGTTGAAGGGGGGAAGTGGGAGGGTTAGGGTGCGCGAGGCAGGCGGGTGGGAGAGAGAGAAAGTGAGAGAGATTTAGAGGACGCGGTGGCCCAGCGCTCCATGTGTTGCCCCGAGTAAAATCCTTTCATGGATTCCTGGATTACCGGGGGTGGTGAGGGAGAAGGTAGAAGCACGGAGAAGTGGAGAGAGGGAATGAAGGAGAGTTGGGAGGGTGGCTGAGGGAGACAAAAGACTGTAATGGACAGGCTGGATTGGATTCTCAAACGAGATTAAGGCGTTCGGAAAATTGGAATAAAAAGAGAGTGAGAGGAGGCAGGAGAGGGAAAGAGGATTTTTGGGTGTAATTCGAGGAGGTTTAAAAAAGGGCGTTTTTTATCATTTCGGGGTAATCTTTAGTCATTGAAGTCAGGAAATCTCACATTCTCCCGCCAGTTCTCCCCTTTGCGCTCTTTCTTCATGGTCGGTATCTTTTCCATTTCCGACATTGTCCCGTCCATTTCATGTCTGGGATTATGTTTTCTTTTCAATATTTTTTCTCGCCATCAGATATTCAGAGGATATGCATATTTTTCTCATCGAGGTTCATTAAACGGTTAATGAAAAGTGTCGTTGATAGCAGCTGGGCGTTGGGGAGTAGCTATCGGTTGCATCAGTTAAAGTGTGCATCGTAAGTAACTTTTTGTTGCGGAAGATATAAATCTTCGTTTTTCCTTCTCCGTGACTTAAAATAGTTCATCAGATAAAGAATTGGTGGAAGTAATTCGGATACTTCATTCACGGCGTGAGTCCACAGATATTTAATAACCATGCTGCAAAAAATTAATAGGAACAAGGTTTCAATGGCCAATATTAATATTGGCCATTGAAACCTTTTTTCTCTTGATTTTTCCACGTGGCAAACCAGAGGTCGCTTATAACACTTACCGAAAAAAATCAAGTATTTCGTTAGACAGCTAAATAAATAGGTAAATAGTAAACAATGGAATTGCAGCCAGTGAATATTTCGGGAATACGGCATTTTCCCTACAGACGCGATTCTTGTCTTTCTCCATCATTTTTTTACCATCTTCTTCCTCCATTTTGGGTAACATGATTTGATTGATACAGTATTCAGGAGTACTTTCCGTTTCTGCATTTCAGTATTTCAATTATCACTTGAAACTATCGTAAATTATAGGTGAGCCGGATGGAGAAATTGTGTAAAAACAGTGTTCCATGATTTTGTTTGTATGTTTGACGAATTGTTCTCAATTTGAAAGTTATATAAAATACTTTAATTTAATTTAAATAAGTATATTTTAATCTGCTATCATTACAGAGATAACGAGTTTTTTTTGTTTAATAGTATTTCTTAGCGAGAGGTTTTCCCCTTTTACCTGCGAGCAAACACAGTTGTCCACATAAGTTCCTGTTTAGCGCTTTGTTTAGTGAAGTCCCCAAGGCAAATTCTCTTGGAAATTGCAGACATTATTATTCGAAGAAAATGCATTATGTCGGGTTGTTTTGCATGGAACGAATACTAACCAAGCACATGGGCAACTAACATATACCTTCGGTGAACAATGTTAACAGTGTTACTCCGATCAATGCCCACGATTTCTTCATGATATAAAATCTTGGTGCGTTAAACAGAAGAATAATAGAGTGAAAAATTTTAACTGGCTTATTTATAGGTTCGACAGAAGTTATTAATTTAATGGGCAGTAAAATGCGTTGTTATATTTAAAACCCGACGATGTTTTGATCACTCTATGAAGCTGTTTTTGTTTATTGTTTTGGAATTTTGTTGAGCTAATGTTTTGATTTAATTGGGATTTTTCCTTCGCCATGTAATAGCAGCTGTTGGGTATATTTTGCAGTAGCCAGATAGACTTGCAATTGAAGTCGGGGAGTTTGATTTTGTCTTGGTTTTGGGGCCGTACTCAAATTTAGGCACCTAGTTCCCAGGTTAAGCTTTAAATTCATCGACTATTTTTCTTTGTCTAATACCTGGTAGTGTTTTTCGGAAATTGGCTGTAAAGATCTTCTATTGTAACCTTATGGTTAATTTTCATGCTTATAATAGTTGAATTTTGTGGTCTAAATGTATGTTTATGGTTTTTCGTATGCTCATTCCATGCAATCCTGGTAGGTGTTCGGAATGTTGCGAATTCTAAGCTAATTCTCTTCTTTAGCTATTAGAGCAAAGGGTTGTTCGTTTGTGAGAAGATAAAGAGGCATTTTGAGAGAGGATTGTAGGCACCATGCATAAACTCTTACAATTGCAATTTTAGATTGCTTCCTTTTTTGTTAAAGAGACTCTTATGAACATTGTTTATCTGTTCGACTCGCCATAGTGAGGCGAATTATTTCTCAAGTTCCTCATTTTATATCTGGTTGTAAGATGAAAAACGTGACTTTGATCGGCCATCAGTTGTATTCCATTTATTTGCTCGAGCGGCTGTATGATGTTTCTCTGGGAATTTATCCAGTCACACCTCGTTGAAACCGCTTCATATCTTTACCTTTCATTGCAAAATTTAGTATTCCAGGATATTTATTGAAAAAAGACAGCGGGCAGCTCAACGAGACAACATTTTTGTTGTCTCGTTGAGCTGCCCGGACTAAAAACTAAAATGTCCAGAACTATAAAATATGATGAGATGGATTTCCTTTCACTAAGTCTCCTGTTGCTTAAGTAAGAAAAGGAAAATCTAAAAACAATTAGGTGTAAATGCTGGAGATCCTTCGAATGAGAAATGGCAATTCTACGTGAGCAACGTCTCGATATAACATGAGCGTTGACGACCCACAGGCAAAAAATAATAAGAAATGGGCCTCATTTTTCCTTATGACAGCCGAAGGTCATAGGTCAGTTATTTTTTTCCAAATTAATGGTTGTCTACTCATCATAAATTCGATATTTACGTATTATCTTGAGGCAAGTGGTGGACCCCCGGAGTGGAACCACATGACAGAATTTGCATCATGTTTAATAGGAAAATTGCATTATTAATATGAAAGATCTGCCTAGCTTGGGAGCACCTACTTTGATTTGCGGAGTCAGGACTGTCATAGATGAAATTTACCAGTACTTAGAGGATGTCTTTCGCAAACTTTTGTGATAGGCGCCACCCTCAGCATGAAACTTTGCCTCCCCCCACTCAAAGTTCTATTCTAGGAAAACATGAGGAAATGCCATTAAAATGTATGGCTAGTGTGTGGAAACCATAAATAGATATATTTGATGAAGAATATAGGATTTTAGAATAAATTCAATTTTAATTTTATATAATTGTAATCGTGTTAATTGTATTAATTTAACTAGAGAAAATAAGACCAGCGTTAAGTATGAAGCAATACTGATATGCAATTATAAATATAATAACTTGAACTTCATAATAAAGAAGAGACATTCTATGCTTTTTAATCGTTCTCTAAAATAAATTATGGCTTCTCCCTTGATTTAGTATCGCGTCTACCTCCTGGCACGCGTGGTATGAAAACCTCTTGCCTGTAAAATGTATTTTTGACACTTCCGCTGACCCTTGAAGCCGTGAGATTCCGCTAAGTGACTATGGTTTTTCATTGGGGTTCTTTGGAGCGAACTACTTAGGCGCGCTCATCACACCCGAGGGAACCCGCGATCAATGGGCTAGTAAGCGGGCGCCTTGCCTACTGCACCAGAGGTAGGGAAACTGTGACCCGCGGAGCACATTACACGGATACGCAAAAATGCCATGAAATAGTTCGTATATTTTACTGATGCCTCGTAGTAGGCTCATCATCTACCTGTTTCTCCTAGCCCACCTAAAAAGTTTCATTCACTCATCATCATTCTTCGGGAAAAATATTTCCCCAACCTTGCATTGGACTAAAACGGATATGATACTTTGTTGCTTGCACCGCTGATGGATCTTTATCGTTACATAATGGCCGTAATATACTCTTTGGGGTAACGAGTATTATTTCATTTCTCGCCAGTTTCTGTTTCTATTCAATCATTAAGTATCCTTGTCCAAATCTACATCATAGATGTTGTTCGTGGCTTTACCAGAATTTCTCATTTCTTTTTGCTCCTTTAAGACTTAATCCCAGGGCCTAATAACTTTTCTGACCAACTTTATTCTTATTGATGGAATCTATTTGTTCCGTGCACAATTCGATTAAAATTATCGATATTTAACACGTTGTTTCGTAGACACTATTAAATGTATTAATTAACGGTTATCTACCGGATGAGGTAGGTTTCTGATGGACACACATCTACAGTAACCCTTTCTTCATTTACACTTATTGAAATATTTTTTTTATTAATTGTGTTGAATTAACTGCGAAATTTTAGAATATAAATATTATGCAATATTTGTTTCCTCCTCTGGCTATAAGATGCATTAATAAAAATCAAGAGTGTTAGTTTGGTCTCTATTCTGTGTGAGTTCGCGAGTTGTATGTAATGTAGGTAATGCCGTTTACTATGTTATAATAAAAAATCATATTCATTCGAAGAAAGTACGCTCCTGTTTCTTATTTTTTATGTTGTTGATTCATTTGAATATTATCATTTTATTTTCCTCTTCCAAACCGATGTTTACTGGTAAAATTCAGTGGACTCCGATGGCCGATATGACCTCTAAGTAATAATGCTTCTCCCTTTGAATGTGGCCATCTTGAAATGTTTTCGACTGCGTCGTGCTGCAATGGCCCTCCATAAAGATTTTTCTCGTGAAAATATTCGAACTAATGCCAGTTATCAAATCTGAATGTCAAAATCTCACTTTGCCCGAAGGATATTTGCATTTGGGTCACAAAAAGCGTTGCTTGTGTTAGGCTCCGTGGGAATGGGAGGCGAAGACCCTCTTTGGCGCCGTTTATTTTCAAGCTGAGGGCGGAGAGCTATTAAATTCATTTAAGCCTCGTTATGCCTGGGGAAGATCGAAGGGGCCCCCCGCCTTCCTTAAAGCCTCAGCGGAAGCAAGGGTGGGGCCAGGACCCGCTCGACAGGGAGGAGGGAGAGTGGGTGAGTTGCCAACTCCAGCGTCTTGGCACACGTACCGAAATCCCTCCAACTTCCCATACACGCCGAAACCCAGGAACTCACACACACAAACAAGGAACGACACCTAGCGACGTCGGCGGCTGTGGCGGTTTACCTTACCGCCTCGCCCACCCTCCCTCGTTTCTCCGCGCGACCTCTCCTGTCATTCTATCCTCCTCCTCTCCCTCTCGGCATTCCTGCAATTCCGACGTCTCCCTTAATCCCACTTCTTCTGACGTCACACCGTCCTCCGTGCGTCCCTCTCAATTCCTCAAACATTTTCTCTATTTTCTCTTGTCCCTTTCTCATTTCGCTCCCCCTTCATTCAATACATCTTTTCCTCATCCACAGGTCCTCCACCGTCGCTATCTCACCAGGAAAAGCCCTTCCCCTCCCTTCCAGAAAACCAATTTTCGGGCAAGGAGGTCAATTAGCGTGTTTCTCTCTCTTCCGCCCCCTAAGCGCGGGGGAGGAGGTTGGGGCAGGATAGGGCAGAGGACGAAGTACGGGCGGAAGGGGCAACTGGCGTAGTCGAGAAGAGGAGGATATCAAACGGAATATTCCGACTCACGGAATGGCCCTTTCGACCCACCTTCCCGACGCGGGCTCCCTCTCAACAAGGCGTGGGCCTCCTCACGTTTCCGGTCATAAGGGAGACCTCTTACCCCCACTTCCTCCAGCCCTCGATCCTTCCGCTCCTTCGAAACCGCTTACGTGAGAGGCGTGAAGGAGGAGCACCGAACAGATCCATCCACCACCCTTCCTCCAAAGCATCCCCTCTGCGGGGGATTTATGTGGTCGGGATGGCGGTCTCCTCCCATTCCCAGTTTCGCTTCCAACCGTCTCGGGTACAACTGCATAAGCATGTGTGTTTTCACCGTGCGTGGAGAAATATGACTTCTGCCGGTTTTCGTTCTTTCGTATGGGCGAATCTCCCGCGCCACCACCTCTCCCCCGAGCTACAATGCGATTTTTCATCCGTCACCGTTTCCTTTTTTTTATTCTTATCACCGTGCCGCATCTTGGTTTAGTCCCCCGCTCAGAGCCGGCTTCCGCCAATTTCGTGGCGTTATCTCCCGTCACCCACGCGCCTCCCGTTTGGCACAACCCCTTCCGTCTCCTCCCCTCGCCTCCGGCATCCTCCCCCACGTCCCGGTTCCTCCTCCTCCGAAATTCCTCCCCTTGATTTCATCCTTTTCCATTTCGCGCGGCTCTCGGCATTGCTCCCAACCCCCTGGAGCGAGCCGCCCATCATCCCGCTTCCCCCGCCCTCATTCTTCGAATAAGGTCAAGGTGTTCAACCAGCCGAAATCGACCCCCTGTTCTCTTTCGCGGCTCTCTCTCTCCCTCCCTCTGCTGCTTCCCCTTTTCTGCCCCTTCCGTCGACGCCCGCTTCCTGCTTTCTGCAGCCGTGCCCACGCTTTCCTTAGAGTGAAAAACGGTGATGTCTATAGCTTTAACATATTCTGCGTAAATGAAAAATACTTTTCATGTTATTTATGCTGTTATTGCTACTTAATGCTATTCTTTGTACTTAAAGCAAGTAAAATCGGCAGCTTCATTGGTGAATGGGCTGCTATACGTTCTCCGTTGGAAGAGATAATTTCATAGTTTCAACTGAACGCCATAAAAACCATAGCGCAACGACTCTACACACATGCTCGCGCCTGGTAGCGAACCCCTTGGGAAGCGTTACACGTCAGCCTATCGGTACCGAGGAACAAATAAGGCAAAAGAGTTGTGGTGGAAAGAGCTGTGTAAGGGCATTGAGAGTTCACAGAGGCATGTTGAAATGGGTTCTCTTTACAGGAAAGTGAAGCACTGCAATGTTTGGAAGATGAAAGAAAATCCTTGCGTACTATTATAGATAATCAGGAAAAATGCTAACAGTAGCAGAAGCGATTCAAGCTAGATGGAAAGAATACATAACATACATAAGAACTATACGTTAGACTAAAGGCCAGTGAGCTTGGACATATAAAGGGAAAAATGATGTCAAAGAGGATAGTTAGGCCTAGAATTAAAGGAAATGAACAACCTTTGCCAGAAAAAGAGGGGGGGGGGTAGAAAATATCCCTGCTGAATTACTAAAGAGATTAGGAAAGTATGAAAGAAAGAGTTTTTATGGGGTCGTGCGTAGCAGTTATGAGGGTGGAATGTGGCCAGAAGACTTTGCTAGATCAGTGTTAATTCCCATCCCAAAGAAAAGAAAATCAGCAGTATGTGAGGACTATAGGACAATTAGTTTTATTTCGCACTTAGCGATTTTAGTACTCAGGGTCATTAATAAGATGATGGAAAAGAAGGCAAACGATTACTTAGGAAAGGATCAGTATGGGTTTAGGAAAGGTAGAGGTATGCGTGATGCCACGGCAGTAATGAGTTCACTGAAAGGAATATAGAGTATAATCAGATTGTATTTGTTTGCTACTTAGATTTCGAGATCGCGTTTGAAAGAGTAAATTGGGAACTCCTAATGAAGGTATTGGAGTAGATTGGAGGGATAGGAAACTTATCCGCAACCTGTACATGTCTCAAACTACACATGTGAGGGTAGCAAATGGAGAAACAGAGTAGGCCGTAGTAGCCCGGGGGATAAAACAGGGTTGTCCGTTATAACCCGTGATTTTCAACGTGTACGTGGAAGAAATGGTGAGGGAGGCTATGGGAGAAGTAAGGATGAAGGTAGGTGGGGAACTGATCAAGTCAGTCAGATTTCCGGACGACCAAGCTTTAGTTAGCCAATCATCCAAGGGGAATGCAGTCATTACTAATCTCTCTAGATAGCCAGTGTGATAGGTATGGGATGAAAATAATGGGGAAGAAAACGAAGGTAATAAGGTTCTCGAGAAATAGGAAGCCTATGTTAAATATTGAAAAGGGAGGGCATAATCTTGAGCAGGAAGAACATTTTAGCCATTTTAGATAGTATTTTAGACGAATGTGGGTAGTAAGGATATTAGAAGAAGAATCGCATTAGGTAAGGAAGATTTTCCAAGGAGAGAAATGAAGGACCTTAGGCAAGGGTGTAAATAAGAGACTGGTTAAGATGTTGATATGGAGTGTAGTTTTCGTGTAGTAGGCTCGGAAACTTGGTCTTTGAGACGTGATGAAAAGCGTAGGTTGAGATGTAGGTGAGGAGAAGGATGGAAAAGGTGAAATGGACAGAAATGAAAACGAACGAAGCTTTGGGAATAGTAGGAGAGGCGAGAAGACTATTGGGATAAATCCTGAGAAGGCAGGAAAAAGTGGGTGCTGGGCATATCGAGGGTCGATGGATTATTGAAGACAGTGGTAGAGGGGAGAATGTTGGATAAGCGACCTAAAGGGCGAGAGAGCTTAGGTATGTTAGATGGAATGATGGGTGGCAGAGAGTATCCTGATGTTTAGAAAGTATTATTGTAGGGTTGAGGTTGTGTGACCATCAGAAACATAGCCTAACCGGTAGATTACCATTAAAAAGTTATATCAGTTGACGTTAATCTAGCATTAAGAAAACCTAAATGACATTAAAAATGGACATCAGCATTATACTTTTGTATATGAACTATAAACATGTTGGAGGAGGAGATAACTGCAAATTATATCTGAATATCTAACTGTATTTTTAATCTCTAAGACCAACTTCCTTCTCACCTTTTCCCTTTTATTGTTTACCCATATTTTATTATTCAGGATCTAGCAGTGTTACCTCCTTTGCAGTGTTATCCTACCTTACAATTTCATGGGCTACTATTCAAAATACCTTATTTAATACTATTAGTAAACTGGAATGGGGTGTTAGGATATTAAAAACTACAAAGTTGTGGCAAAAGATGGGAGGTATCCGAGACATAGTTATCATTTAATTTTTGTCTTCAGTTTATAGTTTGCGTGTTGACATTTTTTGTGGTTCACGAATGTCACGGAGATCTCTAAAGCAGCGCTCTTGCGAATTCGTTTCCTCCTCTTTAGATGAGTGTTAAAGCGTTCGTCATTCCGCTTCGTACTTGACCTTTCTCCTCCCTCTCCGTTTATGTTACCTCTTTCACTTGTTTTCAACTCCCACCCATCTTCATTTTTTTCCCATCACTCTGGGTATCCTCGCCTTCTGGTCTTTGCCCACCCATTTGCAAACGTTGCGAGGAAATGAGGTGATTTAATTCTCCGTTCCCTCCTCTTTCGGCATTACGTGTAAAGCACTTTGCTTCCTTGCGTGATCTTATCATTATCCATTTCTGTTGGTTTTTGCGATGTAACCTTCTTTTTCGTGCGTGTGAATAAAACATTTAACGCTTTGCCATATTTTTTCATTTGTGTCTACCTAATATATTGTTTCTCCTTGTTGTCTATTACGAAAGTGTTTAGGCATGAAATAAAATGACATGCATTGTTGTTGAAGTAATACCGTAGAGGGTCATCTGCTCCTCGGCTCAAATTCAATATGCTATATTTGGCAGAAATGGACGCCTTTTCTCGGGAGACTCACAGGTCGTATAGTGTTGTAATAGACGCCCCAGTTTCTAGTCATCCACTACTCGCTGTTGGTTGGCATGTTGAGCATGTGATCTTAACGTTTAAACAATCTAATACTCAAGGTAGCTTATGCCGTTACTGTGACACTACGTTAGCCTTGATTCTACTTTTTTGTAACTTTAATAGAGGTGACTTTTCCTACTTGTTACACAATATTTTTTCAACGGACTTTCAATATCAGTACAAGTACGCGTTTTGTCTATTGAAAGACTCCTGACTCATGCTTTTACTTTAATTGTTGTGCTATATAGGTGAAGTCATCCTATGGAGTAAATACGATAATAATTTTTTTCGTACTATTATGCTACTTTTTATTCATTTTATCTAAAAATAATAGGTTTAAAATGTCTTTGCGTAGTTTTGTTGAATATGAAAGGCATGAACTTTATTTTTACTCGTCGTATGCTGTATTGCATGATTTTTGACCACCTTTGGAAACATCATTAATGTTCGCTTCTCGTGAGGTATGTTCAGATCATTAAAGGTAGCTTATTTATTTATGGTTTTAGGCTATTAGTTTTAAGTTCAGGAGAATTAAAGTACAACCCGGTAATTACAGTCTGGTGTAATAGTTCATCTCTTATAGTATCGTAATAGTTCATCTCAATAATTTTAATAGTCATAATTTTATAATCCATTGCTTGTGAGTTTTTACAATGTTGAATTATGCCATTTACAACATTTGGTGCTATTAGGCCTTTTTTGAATGATAAAAATGAAATTTGTAAGCTGTATAAATAATTATTATTATTGACATCTTCAAAAGATATTTAGTTTAATAATTTTTACGGTATTGTAATTTATCACGAGTGTTTTTGAAGCAGAATTTGGCAATTTATGAAAGGCACCTTTGGCTGTGGAAGATGAGGCTTTGACTATACTGAATGATTAATATCTCTGGTTAGAGGAAGAAAAGCAAGGTATGGTGGTGGATATAGCACATTTTGAGAGAAAGTTAAGATGCATATATACCTAAGTACGTGCTCACTATTCATCTCGATACCGTTGGAGGGTTCCTTCTAGTACTCGCATGGTTGGCTCCCTTCAGATCCGAATTACGAGGAGAGCGGTGACGATAAATTTATCGGTTTCCTCCGCCGCAAATATCCCCCGAGTCTAATCCCATTAAGATAAAAGGATAAGGAGGTAGACCGGGTGGCGAGGAAATGGTATTCGGCGTTCAGAAGGTTCCCTCGCCTTTCTGATTGACGCTCTTACCTATAATTATGGGTTATTCTAAACGACGACCACGCTCTTCTTGACTGAAATAAAAATTAAACTGAGCATTGGCTCTTGGTGGGATGATGCGAAATGGATGAGTTGCGTTTGGTACAGTGTCATAAAATTCGTCTGGTGTATTCGCGGCCGTTTTCTCGGCTGCCGCGACTTTCTGTTCCCTGCCTTCCTACTCCCCACACTTCGCACCTCCCTAACCTCCTTCCTTCGTCTCAGCGCGCCACAATCCCATTCGTCAAGCCACCCCGGGGCAAGAAAGCACCTCCACCTCCCACCCAAACCCCTTTGCCCCCCGCTACTGTCGTGACGGTCTCTCCTCCCTGCCTTCTCAGCGCCCAACCATCATTTCCTTTGCCCCTCAACCTTCTACGCCGTCTTCCCCAACCCGCAATTCCACCACCATCGTTAATAATTCAGTACAGTATGAGATAGAACGAGTGGGGAATATAGCGTCGGAGGCAAACTTCGGCAGCCTTTGTCTGCCGCCACATGTCTTGAAGGAAGGGGTTCCCCGACGCTTGGCGGTTCTTGAGGAATGGGTGCTTCCTCACCACTACCTCCCACCGCCCTCCTACTCGTCACCTCTCTAGACTCCCCCCTCTCCGCCCATCTAGCTGTTTGCGACAATTGGTGGCGCCTGAATACTTAATGAATGGAATTGATAATGCCGGTCGTCATGGGGGATGGAAAACCACGATAGTTTGTGCGCGTCTGTGCTGTGTATTGGTGATGGGCTGCTTTGTTTCCAACTCATCTTCCTCTCCATATCTTACGGGTATATTAGCGGCCGATTACTTTCCTTTGTTACAAATTAAGATGGATTTAAATTTTGGATTTCAATGAGTGGTGCTTAGGTTCGTCTTCGGGTAATGAGCCTTTTTGGTGGAAGATATTGCTACAGGATAATTTAAAGAGAGGATACTCGTTTTTTATTATTAATTCCTCACAGTTCCAAATGAAGTGTAATTTGCGGCATTTCTTGAACTAACTTCTATATTTTAAATTGCAGATGTGTTTTAATGTGTCGTTTTAGTTTTGAGTCATGGTAGGTTTGCTCGAATTGGTTTAAATTGCTCTTAAAACATTTCATGACCAAGCCTGCGGTTTAATTCGCACCTGTTGAAGCTTTATTTCTTATTGCTATTAGGGGATCATGGAGCCTTTATTGATTTCCGAATATTCATGGAATAATGAATTCTGGTGCTTGTTAAAGAAACATATTTTTTAAAGATCTTTTCTTTGTTGTTTTTAAGGCAATAATTCGGGGATGCGTAGTGCCTCGTTGTGGAATTATTTAGTATTAAACAGGCCGTACATGAAAGGTATCTCTTTAAAATTTTCTATAAATTTTAAACATTTCTTCAATTATTTTTTAATTATTATTATTTAAATTTATATAATTTTCTGGAAAGTTTCATATTTATGTCCACTGTCGTCAATTAAGTTGATAATTTTCACGTATGCCTCTTTTAGAAGAGGTGGTCAGTTCTGAATGCCTTGTTGGCTGCTGAAATTAAATTAATTTCATCATAAACATCGCGTTGTCATTGTGATGTGCGGTGTGTGTGATTATGTGATTTATCATTGCTGCATAGTAAAGAAAATTATGTTGATAAATTAATCTTAGCCGTGGTCTCTAAAAATGCTTGTTGATGGTATTTTCTCTTTCTTTCGAAATTGTGTTCTTATCTGAATTGTGTGGTAATCTTCAAAAGTCATTGATTTTTGAGCATTGTGATTTTACAGCTTCCTTTTTATATTAAGTAATTTCACGTAACGCGACAAGTGGCCTAATTCTAACCCTAAAATAAGAAAACGGCATACTCGTATTTGTGAACGAATATGGAAGGCTGGGGAGTGACTCGGTAACGCAGTTTTGAAAAACGTTTTCTTTTTTGCTTTCTAATGAGCCTTACGATGGTGAATTAGGTCGCCTGCTCTCTCCATTAGAGTTGGAGATGACCAACTAAGAAAGTCCAGGTTTAAGTTCTGAGCGTGTAACTTGATCATGCAACCCATTTGGTGTAACACGTTTGCTAGGAGTAGTGTTATAAGGGTCGTTTTCTGAACTTACGTCGTTGAAAATTCTAGTTTGCCACCTTCGATTTAGTGGGTCTGGGTCTCATTCATATTGCTGATGCATCATCGTCGTATTTATTCATTCAGAACTAAATTCAGATAAAATGTTTGAAATACCGAAGTATTTATTGTTTTGTTTTAATTATGCGATGTTTCCTATGGAATGTTTATATTTGTTATTTTACATCACTCAGGTATCAAGTTCAACGGAGATTTTGTTTGGTATTAGGCTTAACAGATTGAATATATTTTAAATTGAAGATTAGAATGTTTTTTAAAACAGTTTTAAGATAAATTTAATGATTGAAAACATTTTCCTAAAAATTTTAAAAATCTCTAAGTATCTTCAAATTTTTTATCTATTCAGAGCCATCCATATTTACATGGTATTAATTTCCTAAATACTATAACTATGAAAACTAAGCAATACATTTCCAAAAGCTACCAGTTTTTGGCCACAACTGTGCAAGGGTAATAAACATTTAATTAGTAATCTGTCTCTCTCGTAAGGTTTCATTCAAATGTGGTGCTATTTATCTTTTAAACAGTTTAACTTCGTCTGTCATCGATGAACTTTTATCCTTATAATTATTTAATATTTGAATTCCTTCCTTCAAGACATAGAATTCCAGCAATCCATTTTCAGCATGTTTTTAAATACCTGACGTTGAATACACACTGGCAGTAGATGTTTAAACTTGTTTAAAATTATTTTAATCATCATTGAAATAAATTGTTTAAACGTGATATCCTTGCTTAAAGTCAATGAGTTAAACCAGGTGTGATTAGGCTTTACAATAATAGAAGCCTATTACTGTTTTTGTGTGGGGATCTAACGTCCACCTTCGATTTGGAAATTCCTTTCGCGTGAAAGAGGGGCGGGACGGTATTTACTTTATCTGTGTTTACCAGGAAAATAACCTTCTATATGCTTCTGGCGGTTCGAGCATCCTCTTGCTAACCATGGCAGCTATTTGATCTCGAATGCGTTAAATGTTCAAATTTCATTAGGATTTTAGTGAGGGGAATAAGATGTTTTCATAAGCAAGCAAGGCAACCAACGCTTTGCTATTTTGGTGAAATTGATTTTATCGTTTTGATTTGTTAAATAAGTGCTCCTGCAGGATTGCTTAAAACATATCAGTATGGAAGCTGCGTATCATTGTTCAGTTACGTAAAGACAGAATAAGCCCTTCTCATAGGCTGAAATATCCTCCGCTCTAAATAGGTATGGGCAAATGTGGACCATAATGCTTGTATGGCGTATTTACCTCTTTAGCCTCGTAAACACGGCAAAATGGCCTTACGTAAACCCTCGAGTATTGCTAGGTTACAAACTTGTTAGAAAACTAGGATGAAAGCCCTGAATAATAGTTGTTGAGTAGGCATTATGTGTTTAGGACATTTTGACAGTGTCAATGCATTTCGAGAAAAGCGTTTCTTTCAAGTAACCAAGTCACACATCCACGCTCTAAATGGAATTAGATCCGCGGCCATCAGGTTAGTCAGCGAGTGCCTTCCCGACGTAAGAATCGGGTCGGCATGAAGCTTTTGAAAACGGCGATCCGAAGGAAATCTCTCCAAAAGAGCACGAGACTCGAGATCTCTCCTGATACTGAGAGATTATCAAAATTCATCACATATCGGTCAGTCAGACGACTCGATTTAAAAAGAAAACTATGCTTACGAGCTATACTCTTTGCTCATTTTTCCCTGGTTCTTTTCAGGGTCTTACTTCAATGGTGGTAAAACACATATGAGGTCTAACGATCATAAAAATCATTACCGTATTAGAAAATAGCGGAATGGACTTGTCATTAATTTTATTTTATTTACACAGTTGCGAGTACATTTTTACTTAATTCCTAGTTAATGCACAACAAGTACCCCATATTTATTTAAGGGGTGTAACATGAGCAAAGTGAGTTAAATAATGCAAAGGGAATTTTTTCCCTTACAACTTTGTTTATTCATCGAAACTTTTTAACCCTTTATGTAAATATAATTATTGTTTTCTGTTTGAATTAATTTCAGCCACTTTTTAGTACCGTGCACTGCATAATGTGGTAATGTTGTCGTTGATATGGATTCAATGCTCCATATGTTTTTTATACATTTTAATTTGCGTATACCTATCCTTGCCGAAGGACAAGATACAGGACAGAGAGGGTGACAAACATAGAAGGTTTAGAATTCAAGGTCGGACGAGAGAGGGAATTGAGAGATATTCGCCGCCGAAATATATACTGAATGATGGCGCTATTGAGAATTAGTGGTATGGTGAATGCTGAAATAGAAGCGATGAAAATGGATACCGTGAAGAGTGAAACCTCTGGTCGGCGTAAGGGAGTTACAAAGAATGAGGAGCCGATTAAGGAAAAAGTGTTTGGAAAAGGTATGTGATGCAGCAGTGCTTTAGTAGTGTATGAATATATTTAATAGTTTTCCCGCATGGTCTTAAACCACCATTTTGCGGGTATACTACCTATAGTAAAAAAGGGCCTCCATCGTGAAATCATTCTTTTGCTTTATGTATGAGGGAAAATGCCACTGAGGTGGAAACCCACACGATATCCGAATGCATCCGAAGTACGTACTCTAAACTCAAGAATCGAGAAAACTCAGCTTAGTGTTTTTGAATTAAGGCATAGAAAAATTAGGGTACGTACTGCTCAAATTGACCTTATTTGCCCCTACTTCTGGTATAGTCATTAGAAGTGAATATAGGGGAGCAGCATTTTGCGTAGGACTCGGAAACGTTTTACCAGTAGGTAACTCGCCAAAGCTTTTTTCCTCCTTTTCGTAACGTGTTTAATAGTTTATATTTAAGTGTTTTCATGTGAGTGCGGATCTCTTTTAAAACAAGTAATAGCCTTAGTAAGACCGTTTCGTCGTCGTTGGTGTAGTACCCAATGATTTCATCCTGTGCCGATGTGATATGTGATTAACCTTTCGTGAGTTGATTCAAATTTCGATATTGTATGATATATTATTTACGTGAGGCAGTTCGGAGCAAATACTAGATCAGGTCAGAATAGAGAAGCCTGTTGTGCCGTAAGTATATGACTTAATGGAATGAACGTATGACTTAAATACTTAACGACTACAGTAATCATATTTGAAAAATATGATTATTTTACTTTTATGAATGGTTATATATCAACTGATTACATAAAAATGATTTCAGTTATTACTTTATCGTCCCGTCCTATTATCACTACCAATATTAATACATTAGTGTCTAAACAATTACCATGCCGTTTTTCTCTTAGCGACAAATTGTAAGGACCACTTAAAATTGCTCTAAATACCCTAACCACTTAAAATATGCTAAACCATTCTTCGGATGCACTCACTTTCTTCCTTCATGCCGTCCAAAATGCCTAGTCTTTTCCATATCTTTCTCGTTTACCCACCTTTCTCCCTTCTATAATAGCAATCATCCTATTGCCTCTCAATATATCTTCCATGCACATTCTTGCCCTGTCCGAATTCTTCTTGATAACCTTACCTTAATCTTACCTTACTTCTTTCCATACTCTTCTTAGTAGTAGTTTTTTTTTAAATTTTATTTTCTCTATTTTATGCTTACCCATATTTCCCCAGCCTCCATTCTATGCTATATTTTCTCCTCCGCGACCAAGTTTCGGAACAATGCAGCTTTACGCTCCACATCATTGTTTTTACTTATCTTTTCTTTAATTTAGGTCCCTCTCATTAACTACTTACGCTTTGTAGACGTTTCTTCCAACTTGCTTTGCTACTATTTCCATTTGCGTCTAAAATACTTATTTCATAATCATGGGAAATATTTTCCTTTGTTTTCCGTTATTTATTGATGTGAATTTTCTAAGTTATCCCTTACTTAGTTTCTTAATTTAACCTTCCTATGCCTTCAGAATCTCACTGGTTTCGTTATGTCATGATTTATCTTACCATTCCTCTTACCCAAATTCTGAAACGTATTCGGCAATGACTACAATGCCTTGGGTGATTGACTAAGTAAGGCTTAGAATCTGACTAAAGTCTGCAAATCTATGAGGTTTCATCTGCTACTTTGAATTCCTATCCTATGCTTCCCCAATATTTTACTCACTATTTATCTAGCGCGCGTTAAAAAAAATATATATCTTCTTCAAAACGTTCATTAGCTTTTTCCCTGTACCGTTGTAATGCTCTTTCCACATTGTTTCGTTCGCATGGTTAGTATTTCTTCTTCATTAAAGATTAAATTCTCTGTACCATCCTCTCCCTTATTTGGTGTCTATATATTATTCCAATTTTTCTCCCTCCCATTCTCCCAATCATATCTCCTCTAAGCCATGAATTTTTAACTAAATTGTCCTCTTCACCGTCCCTATGTTTTCATTTTCTGCTTTCTTTACATGCTATTTTAAGATCCTCCAATTTTTCTTTGAGCATGCCCATAATCTTTTGGTTACTTATTATATCACCCTATTCGCGTTGTTTTTTCCTTTTCGTTCCAGTTACAGCTTCCACATTCCACTTTCCTGACCTCTCCCTTTTTTAAAACTATTAATTTTAGTTGTCTACTGAACATGAGTAGGATTTAATGTGCCTAGTATTTGGGTCCATCTTGGCATCATGGGATAAGTAATTTTATTTGGTTTCCTTCGCTGTGTTTTTGAGTGATACCATTACTCAAATGACCGCCTCACTGAGAAACAGACGCTGCGTAAACTACGTTTAGTCTGGCTCCTGCTCTTCCATCCCTCTGGCAGGGTGACCCTGATAGAATGAACAGTTATTGGTCCCGCCAGTTCATCAGTGGGGGTCATCGGAACGCGCAAGCCCCTCCACTCCGTCAAATTTATAATCAATGGATCCTGTCCTTAGTACATTTATACAAATTATAGAAATGGCTAACCTGAGTTCTCAATGTCTATGTTAGACGGTTATTCTATGGTTATTATGTTATTGTTTTCGTAATGGCAATCCATAACCTTTGGAAGAGCATCCGTTAGTAAATTTTAGTGGATTGAAAATGATTTTGCAATTTTCCGATGAAGCCACCTGCGAAATAGTTACCAGCATTCGTTAACTCATTCCCGGAGGAAATTTCAAATGATTTTTAATCCCCGTGCATTTCGTGAGCTTGTGCTGTAAATCAGTTTTGATAGTGAAAGACTGTTTCGTCACGTGGCTAAAACAGATTTCTGGGATATAGGACCCGCACCCTTTTCGCTCTGGCTGCCCCAGAAACTGATTGGGTGCATTGAATATCCCGGGGACGCAGCGGCGAGAGGAGAGGGAGGCGTGGTGTGGCGATACGTAAACCAGAATTTGGACTCTTGGCTTCCATGATTGCTTCTTTTGAGGCTGTCTTCCAAGCAGGGGAAAGGCCCCGAGTACTGGGCCTGGGCTGGAGTGGGTGGGGTAGCCGAGGGTTCCTCCCGGAAAATGTCCTGGGTACCACTTCCCATGAGCTTATGTACCGAGGGTTGAGGCGGAGATTAATAGCTGCCGTCACCTTTCTGTGTTGTTACCTAGTTTGCTACGGGAGAGGAAGCGTCCGAGCAGGTCAACAGATCCGGATAGTCGCCGAGGAATTAGAAAGCAAGCGACTCGAAACGACGTGATGCTCGCAATAGATGTTCTGCTCTCTCCCACTCGAGGAAATGCATGTGTTTGTGTGTGTGCGTGTGCGGTCATTTAGATATAAATAAATATTTATTTTTTCTCGAAGAGGTCGTTTACAACGTCGAAGTCTTTGTCGGGTGCTTCAGTTTTTAAAGAAGGAAAGTATACGATAAAACGCGAAGCTTTATCTCTCCGGCGCGAGCCATGTGTGTGGGCGTCTTTTTTTAATCGAATTTTGTGTTGTTATACTCAAATTCTTATCTCGCTCTATGCGAGGTCGTGGACTTAATTGGAGTTGTAATGTCCTGATGACGCTATAAAAAGCAGTAAGTAGATAACGGTGGACACATTTGATGGATTTATTTGGAAGAATAAAACATACGCAGTTTTATTTCCTGTCGATGAGGATTAAGTATCGTTATATCCGTGTGTCGTTTTCGTCATATAAGCTCATTTTTTAAAGCTGTGATTTCGATTGAGCTGCCATCGAAGATTTTGAGTAAAAATGTGATATAATTACGTACTTAGTCTTTCAAGCTCTTTTTCTTCCAATCTGTATTGCTCGACAGGATTTATACTTTTATGCTAAGAAAATATATTTTGAATGTATTTCTTTATTAAGTACACTGATGTATGTTTTTTAATACCACCTGGATTATGGAAAGTACTTCTATTAAGTTTTTCTGTTAATGAGGTAGATATAGTAATGTACCTAGTAGACAGCGTCTTAGCCTAGCCGATACAACGTTCAGAAGACTCTGACCAGAGTAACCAGGAGTTAAATCCTCTGGAAACCATCTAAATACAAAGGTGTGTGATTTTCCGGTCGCCAGATATTTCTAAGAAACCACCGGCGTCACTTGAACAACTTGTCCTACCCGTAATGTGTGAATTTCCAAGACGAATCAGTTCGGAAATGCGTTATGGCTTCTCCTACATTATGCTCGTATTTGAGAGCTCTTTGAGCCAAATGTTTCGCAAGGGTATACTTGCAAATAATAATGAGGTTAACCCTGTCTAATTGTAGATGGCTCTTTCATTCCCTCGGGAAACAGAATTCTGTTTCCCGTTTCGCGGCGAAAAGCCATGAATTGAATCCGGACTAAGCCCTTTGAATACGGTGTATTACACTGAGATAATATGGTCTACCGGTTAAGAGGTGCTTATTTCAAGCGCCCTCTGTGGTATTCCTCTCTTGGGTAATCTGTTTGAACTATCGTCCGTAGTTTAACAACTAGGAAAAATTCGAAATCGTCTTAACTCCATCAAAAACTTGTATTGTAAACTTACATTTAATTCGGTAATTGTTTTCGTTTGAGTTTCCCTTTCTGATGTAATCTGAAGCGGGATGGCCACTCAGTCGGGAAAATCGGGAAATTCGAAATAATTCTGGCTCATGTTTTGTTTTCGGGAATTCCCGATAAGAAGGATGGTTTTTTTTTAGTTTTGGTAGTAGTCCGGGCGAAGATTAGGCCATCGTGCGTGCAAGCGCCGTCTTAAACCTAAACTGGTATTAGGACAGTCTGTAATGATAAAAGTGGAGAATACAGGAGACGGATTGAGAAGGAGATTAGGGAGGAAGCAAGTACACAGTTACAAAGCAAGTACGTTCATATTCAAATCACGGTATACTTCATGCGAAACTCCTTTTGCCTGCATTGAAGGCTGAAGGTAATTATTTAATTCTGCTTAGTGTTCATATAGTGTGTAAAATTAAGTGGTTGGTAGTAATGGATTTTCAAAATTATATTTTTCTTTTTTTTTAGGTATCTATCAAATGATATAGGCCTTGCATAAAAACAACCAGGAGATGAACGGCGCCGGCGGCGAAATATGCGGCTATTATAGTGGAAGCAGGGAAAATTTATATATTCAGATATTTCGCGTGTTCATTCAAAGATAACATTTAACTCGCTTCCACAAAGTAATAAATCCCTGAAAAGTAATTTGAAGAAATTTTATGCAGAAATTAAATATTCATGCAATATTTTAAGTCAACTAGTTCTCTTTAGCCGAGTTTACAGCTGGTTGCGTTCTTAAGGTAGTAGTAATCACTGAAAGATTAATCTGTATTTCGGAGGAATTTCGTGGAGCAGAGTATTATTCTGGTCTCCCATTGAATTTACTTTGAAGTACATTTTTTTCAACAAAACACAGTTAAAGAGACAAAAATTATAGCATGCAATGGATCACTCGGGCGACGCAAGTAAATTTGATCAGAAATTATGATTCATAAGCAAGGTGTCAAAATTGTAATTAAAATTAGGTTCTATAGTTTTTAATGATTAAATAATTGGTTAATTTTCCGCCAGGTAATAAAGTATGTTTAGGTAACACTCGTAATAATCTTAAAATTTTTAAGTGTAGGTATCTATTTTTTAATAGGCTTCCAATTTGTTATTGAGGTCTTCAGTTTCTCGTAGATATTGAGTTTTCCTTTTGCGTC
This sequence comes from Calopteryx splendens, assembly GCA_002093875.1. Lineage (NCBI taxonomy): Eukaryota > Metazoa > Arthropoda > Insecta > Odonata > Calopterygidae > Calopteryx > Calopteryx splendens. Next base: position 337,923 of record LYUA01000186.1, on the reverse strand, counting down.
CAAGGATACCACAAGCACGAAGTATGAGACGAAATTTTTAATTCATTGATTTATGAGTATTTTATGTCAACATTTAAATTTATTTTAAAGAAATGTGGTAGCTTTATGGTCTACAAATATGCTCTTAATTTGGTCGTTCGACTGTGAAATATTGGGTCGTATGCGTTGGACAGTGAGCTTATAACCAATAAGTAGTTGTTCATGTGTAAACCTATGACGAAAAGTTATCATATATCTTGCAAATTAGTATGTAGATATATCCGGAACAAATTTTATCATTCTTTTGTCTAAAGTAAAATAACTAATTTCTTCGAGAGATTATTCATCATGAGCGTGGAGTAATTTCCTTTTAACATTGCGCCTGAACGCGAAAGCTTGGTGGTGACTCATGAAATTTAGGGCGTGTTTGTAATGGTGGTGCATAATGTGATTTAGTGACTTCTGTTAATTTTATTATCAAATAATTAAAAAAGATTTATCTCCTTACTTTACTCTGCAAATTTAATGCATAAATAATTAAAATTAGTTGATAGATGACGATAGGTATATGATTATGACAGAGGCAGTGTTGGTGCCAGCGCCATGATTCCACTAAATCATCGTAATGCTTCAACAATAGGAATACTCGCAACGAATTAGCTCTCTGCCACGTTCTTCTCTCGACTCATTTTTAACTCGTAAATTCTCAATTTTCACAGTAGGTATTAATTTTTTTCGAGCTTTCGACCTCTTTTAGGGAGATAAGTCTGTCTTTAAAGTGCACGGATGTAGAAATGATGCCATCGTAAAGTTTTAGGTGCATTCGGCATTAGTGAAATTGAATTAATGCTAGAATGGCCAATATAAAAAGGAATGTATGTAGGGTATTACACGTTCTGTAAAAAATCAGTCCTTATCACAGAAAAATGATATATTTACTTAAATTTTATCGAAACAACGTATTCGGGAAATCGACGAGAAGAATAGTTTTTTTTCCGTTTCGATTTTTTCTTATTCTTATCCCGAAACATCTTAGCTCTTTCCAATTATTTAATTTGCTGTTCATAGCTTACCGTGTAGAGTTAAATTTTAGATGACAGTCTCTGAAAACTATTGCGTGACTTCCTTATTCTATCTTATTATACGATATGTATATATGAAATGCTCGTATATGGGTATTTTTCCCTCCCTATTATCATTTCCCCTTCTATCAAACCCTTTAGCATAACAGTCCGCCTCTAAATTACTCCTACGTTCACGTTTTATGACTTCTAATTCCCTTTTCGTATTGCAGCACGTTTTATATATCTTTCGCCTTTCTTTCTGCTAAAAATGTTTCCCATCCGCCTTTCCCCAAACCCACATTCCAATGCTTTCCATTCCAATGCTCATCCTCTTCCCCAACATTCCAAGTGTGTGAATCATGCATTGGCATGCACCGATCGTTGTTTACTATTATTTTATTTACGCATTTTAGCTTCCAGGTCATTATTTCCATCTTCTTGGATAATGCTCTTTTTCCTTAACGCGATTCCAACGGAAATCCAAGAAAATGCAACCCTGCATTTAATTCCGCTGTTTTGATGCCTTGCTTTTAGTTTCCATGTTTTTATATATTTCAATGAATGTGCATGTGTGTAAAGTTACCCAAATTTCATTGCAGTTGGTTTTTCCTTCAACTGTGAAGGGCTAAGAAATGGTTTCAGGAATTCGTCAGGAACTAATAAATACCCCAAAAATATTGTTTATATCTACTTGGAAGTCTTAAAAGTGGCTCAATCAAATATATTTGACGTGACTTGAATACTCCATGTTATCGTTTTTCTAGTGATTCATTATGCTTTTATCAATAAAACTGATGGCTAAAATCGTAATGGACAATGAAAGGATGAAATAAATGAAAACTTCATTTATGAGAGGTATAAATCGGTTTTATAATGAGAAACTGAAATTAACTTGAGCTGTTACCCGCTGCTGGGCATTCGTATGCGTAAAATTCACAATGGAAAAAAATCATTCGCTTTAAACGGGTCGGCCGGCCGGAAATCGAGGGAACCGGGTTCGATTTCCGGTTCAGGCGAATGATTTTTGCATTTTGAATTTTTCGCATTTTGAATTTTTCGCTCAGTTTTATAATGATGATCGAATGTAAAGGATTACTCATTCAGCCATAGGCTAAACATTGGAACAATATACTTAGGTAGCTGTGCTCTCTGTCTTTTGTATTTTTTATTTGCTTAAAGTGATTGTAAAAATCAAATGATTAAACAGATCTGGTTAATCAAGCGCAAAGCATACTCTCTTCGTCCCATTCAAGTGTCATAAGTACGAATCTCGCATTGACTCTATATGTAACGTTATGAACTATTAATATTCACTAAATAAAGTTGAATGTGTTATATGGGACGAATAAAATCCAAGTACGATTACAATAAATTCTAAGGAAACCCTGTGGCATTAGGCGAGAGTTTTGAGTAACGTTTAAATGACCATCCAGCGGAAATGCGTCGGGATAATTTTCTATCATTTGTTATTAGTAATATTATTATATATTTAGTGAATTTTGTTGTAATTCATTAAATGTGGGACCTGTGGGATATTTCGAAATTATGATCTTCATCAAGGTGGTACTGTACCTATGTGACACCTTTTATGTGTTTTCCTGCCTGTGGGAAAGTACAAATGTAATAATAGCATTTCAAAAGTTATTACTGTAATGTGCTTTGTGATATGCATAAGTTTTTAATTTTGTGACCAATAATCATGTAATTAAAGCTTCGAAAAGAAGTTTACGTCACTCGTAAGCCATTATTGTAAATTGTACATAACCTCACCGTTGCATTAATCCGTCTAAGTTGTTTGCTTATTTCATAGGAATGTTTTCAATTTTGGACGGATATGACTGGATGGTGTAACACAAAAGTATAACACCACAGTCTGTTCCAAATGGTAAAAATGACGAAGGCATCACATCACGTATCTACATCTATCTGTACTCGCAAAAATAATGCTTATTCATCTATACTGTATTAGCAGGTTTCAGCTGGTAACATCTTTCTGTGGTAGAGCTTCAACTAAACATGCCGGAAAATATTTGTCTTTATTTGACTACTCGAGAACGTTTTATTTGCCTTAGCTCGTCGCGTCGATTTTCCAATCGTTTTCCCGTTTCTTTATTCTTACAGCATTTTGAATTCTCAGCTGTTTCTTCGATCTTTCCACTCTTGCGGTTGAGGATTTCATACTTTTCGTTAAGTCTTATATTTTTATTTATATTTTCTTAGCTTATATTTTGGTACGGAAAATATACTTTTTCGCTGCGTTATTAAAAACTCGAGTCAGATTCAACTTCCCCGGACCAGGTGCGAAGCTGGAAGTCTCTCACGCATTTAGTCTTCAAAATTGAAATTTTACTTCAGCTCGCAACCTATTCGTCCACAAAGCTCGACTTCCCCAAGTTTTAAAGCTGTGGTCGTCACCACCTGTCTTAAAGTCGGTGGTACTTGGTCTACGTTTAAGGCATCATTCCAGCGAAAAAGCGGCGAGTGGAAAGATTGTTGTTAACTTTCGTTTATGTACAATATTGAGCTTGACAACATTTCTCAATGAAAATAGCTTTATGATTTTCTTTTAAACTCCTGTCGCTCTCGAATTACTTTGTTTGTAGGAACGTGAGCTTAAATGTATCCCTAAGGTGTTGGAATTCGCATGTAATAAAAAGTTATGGAACAGATGCCATTTTAGTTAGGGAATTCAGTTCGTATTCGCTTGCTGGTTTTTTTTACTGAGCGACAGAATGTATGGGAATCTGACTCTCCATTGTGCGGTAGCTCTAGCCTTTGAGGAGTGATTCGGGATAATGGGTGAAATTACTTTTGCTCGGTCGTATCGTACTGAATATGCAGTTCCCTAATTGCTGCGGAGGCTGGAAGAGGGAGTCTACTGATATTACGCTATTTTTTTACGATGGTTATGTTTTATGCAATAGAATTTTACAAGTATTTCTGTTGTCACATTTATCATGAACTGTTGCCATTATACGTTGCGGACGTTAAATTCCAGGTTAAGTTGCTTAGCTAAGCACCATTGTTCACTATTATTTCATACTGGTAAACAGGCTTTTGGTCATGAGTAGGGCCTCATTCTGGAAAAATTCTAAAATTATACGGATGGCCTAATTTTACAGCTGTGGCGCAGAACTAAGTGTTGAATTTCCAAGTTTATTTGATTGCTTAATATTCTAATAGGTAGGTGTACACTAAATATTTCTACCACTGTAAAATATTTTATTATATAGGTGTAAAGGATATTTTGGTTTGTTAAACCACGTGGGAATGACCAAGGCTAATGTAAAACGGCCTTAAAAAGTTAAATGATAAATTTTCAGAATTATTGTTAATACTCTCTAAGATAAAAATATTATACTCATAGGGATACTTTGAGTTTGCAGTTTTAACTGAAGGAATAGGTCTTTAGTTAGTGTCTGGGAAATATTTTTCCCTCAAAAGAATTTTTTACATTTTTTTTACGAATCACACCGTGTCTTGCTGGGTACTATTCCACAGTGTTTCTTCCTCCCTCGAGTTAACTACCTATTGCGTTTAGGGCAGTATAAATGTGGCATATTTTGCGGTTATTTGATTTTTCATAGTTTTTATCGTGGTCAGTATATGGAAAAAGAGGCATAAGCATTCAGTTAAATAAACATTTGAGATGATGATTGAAAGTGGTTTATAGGTCTTTCACGTATTCCGCATAGTGAAAAAAACATTTTATTAATTCCACCCTGTTTAAGGGGGGGAGGGGTTACTTTTTTTTATAGATTATCATTCGAAACAAAAACTCCTACAATGGTCCTCAATATTTCAATATGTACTCTCGGAGTAAAATGTGTTTTTGAAATTCTCTAGTGAGTTCTCGAATGTGGACATCCTTTGTCTTTGACCTTGTTCTCTACATCGTTGATGTTTATCTTTGAATTTTAAAAATGAAAAGGGAATCAGAGTTGCGAGCAGTCTTTGAATCCTTCCGAATCCCTCACTAGAATTTGTTTGTGAAAAAAGAGATGGCTTAGCGAAGGACAGTGATCGAGAGAGATATATCGGCTGTGCCGTTGTCAGCAGCATCCATCCTTCCAGCTGCTCCCATCGTCTTAATCCCTCTTCCTCCTTCCCCCTCCCCTTTTCCCGATTTTCTTCCTCGGTGCTTCCTTATCCTCTGCTATCTGCTGACGAGGAAGACGAGTGAAAGGGGGGAAAGATATATCAGGTTTGATGGAGACCGGCGGAATGAAATTTCTTCGTGATCCCCCCATTCTTGTCCGCCTTTTCCCCGCGCCACCTTCTCACGGCCAGCGGGTGCACTCGCTTTCCTTGTGAACACACTTCAGCTCAAATCCAAACAACATTAAAGTTCCATCCAAGGCTCTCCCGGAACCGTCCCCATCTCGGTTGGAGGTTCGCTTAAATTCCTCTGGTTTCTCCGTCTTGTTCTCCGATCTGTCACGAAAGTCAAGCGGAAACGGAATGATGCCTGTCATGGAAGTAGGTGGCAGTCGCTATTTGGGGGTGAGGGAGATTTACTTTGACTTAATGTCCTCCGTCTCAAGATTTAGTTTGAAAACAGTAAATGTTCCTACTAGAATTTTAAACCGGTTTCGTTGGTTATACAATTGCGACAATGCTACTTTATGGTGCTAGGGATTACTTGTAGTTCACAGCAGTACCTTTTTATGAACAGCATTATTTTCTTGTACGAAGATTTAAACAATCGCTTAAATATGCTTTCTAAGAAAAACGTTTTTCGTGGTTATTCTGTAAACTTCCAAAAAATATTATTTCGTGTTCTTTAGGCATATCCGCTCAACGTCTTCGGAGGATTGGGAAGCTCAAATTAAATTTTTACGAATAATAATGGAAATTTTATGAAGTTACTTTTGGTAAATGATTGTTAGAAGGAGGAAAACTGTGGAAAGAAACCGTCAAAAAAAGTCGTTTTGCTGTGAAAGAAGTTTTTTTCTTATCTTCATTATAGTATCATTCTCACAATGATATTTGCGCGTGATCGACTCAATTCCAAAGAATTTTACGGAACGGGAAAGATTATTTTCTGCTGCCGACGATTGTCTATCACGCTTCGCATGGCATTCCACCCGCTCCCGGCGGATGAGGGATAAAACTTGTTTGGGCCACGAGAGATAAGGGAAGCCATTAGTATGAGGGTGGAAAGAGGGAAACAGTGAGTTGGTTTCCTTGTTTCGTTCAAATGACGGGTTTTCACGTAGAATTCAGGCCGAATAAAGGAAGTGATTCAGAGTCTTCGGGCTCCAGTTTCGACACCGTGATTAGTACTTTCGAATTGACGATCTGTTAGAAAAATCTCCTCGATTATCTCGATTTTTATGTTAACCGGTCTAGTGCATTTTCAATAATTTAATTTGTAAATCGAGGTTTATTATTATTTTATGTTGAAAGCTCTCTTAAATCGAGTATTTCCGCTTTCGTTTGAAAGTATGTTTTGTTCACACAATAGGATGTATTTCAAGGATTTATTTTTATACTTACGAAAAGTTAAGGAGCAGTTTTGCGGAAATAAATGTTTTTATTTTTTATGTTTTCTTATTAAACAGTGCATTTTGTGAAGTTACTTTCAACATTACCTGTATCCCGGCTAGTGTTTTTTTTCTTGTTTCCACATCCGTTTTGATACGTGTATAGTTTTTCTCGATAATTTCCTGTTGACTTAAGGCGTTGACTCTGAGATGCCTTGACGGTTGTTGGAAATGTTTCCTTGGAGGATTAGATATTAAATCATCCTCGGAAGTTATTCCGAAGAAATTCTCCTAATTATGGTAGCTTTATAGCGTTCCTCTCACTATTGTGGCTTTGTCAATCTATCATGATAGTAAGCAAATGTAATGCAATAAAGAATTTCGATGGTTATTTGTAGCCATTCACTTTTGCCATTTTTGAGAAGTTTATTATAGTTATCTGTCGTGAAGGAATGGAGGTTTAAAATTTCTATTGGCTGGCATAAACAATGAAAGTAGTTTTAAATTTAGAAAACGATCATGACCCCGCTTCAAATTAAAAAGAAACACTTTGACCAATAACATAGCCTTATTTTTTCACCTGTACTGTGACGAATCCATTTATTAAAACGAAAGTATTAAATCATTCTCAGTATGATGCACTTCTCAGCTCGGTGTTATATGCACACTCAAATACACACGCTTGCTTTTAAACGTTACTGCGTTTTGTCATCTTAGTTTTATCATCATTATTTGAAAAACGTATGTTGAAATATTTAGCGAAAAGTAAATGTAGTTAAATTTTATAGTTTTTTTGAATGTGCTATCCATATAATGAGCTCTTCCGGCAGGATTTAACATGAGTAACCGTTGCGTACGATGTTTTTTTATCTCCTCTACTGAAGAGTGACTCCTTTAGTGAAGAGAGTTCACAATTCATTACATTTCCTTTTGTTATTCACCCACTTCGTTCTTCCTTAGCACCCATGGGAAGAGACAGTACAGGACAAGAAATCTTCCATTCGGTAGCGTCTGCTTCCTTTCTCTTTATCTCCTCTCTCTTCGTCGCATTTCCAGTCCCTTTAGCGAAAGTGTCCTTTTGCTCCATCTCTTGGGAGACGAGTGACCTTTAGTTCCATGCATAAAAGGCTTATTATATGCTGCCTCTGCGTTTTACCTCCGGTCTCAACTCCTGGTTTTACTTATTAATGCCCGACTATAGCAATATCCGGAGTCCTTGACTTCCCTTCTCTTATAAAAATTTTCACTGTTGCATGCCAGCAAGAAGGGGATTCGGGTCGACTCCCTTCATATTTTTTCAAACTTAATTGTATTTGCATGGGCTGTTATACTTAGGTCCTCTTGGGATGAATCTGTTGTATTTCCCCTCTACTGACATACCTTTCAGTCTTAACTGTTTCAATTTGCTCATCCTCTCGGGTCTACGAGCTCTTGCAGCGGGTAATGACGGAGTCATGTCCACTTTTTTTGCTCGTTTTATTGCTTTTCGTCTGATTTGAGTGCGTTGAAAATATAATTGAAGGGTCACTTTCACGAGTGATACCGTTTATAATGGCAGTGTTAAATATCGGTTTATCTTACAAGTGGTCGACTCCCTCTAACGGGGCTCTTTGGCATAGTGACTAATGATGTGTAACTCGGCCCTTCTCTGCAAAGTTAGTAGTTTCTCATAAAAAATATAAAACTAAAGGGAATGCGAGTTATATACAAATTTCTAATTCGAATTGAAACGTATGGTGTTCGAGTTATTTGGGGAATATGCTGCTCAGTGTTTTTACTATAAGGAATTGCGCTCTGGAATTTCTCATCATTTCATTAGCTCTTTCTTATCGAAGACGTGGAAAAGTGATTATTTTAAGCTGCGCTTAGTGGAAGGAAAGTTTATAATTGAACGTGAACGATGATTGGGAATCCTCTCTCAAATATTACATGGGTAGATGAGGGCCTCATTGTGATTTATTCATCTGCGCTGTAGCGGACGATCCCATACGCGAGTATTAGTTGTTTCATTCCACCCCCCCTTTATAGCCTTGATACAAACGACTATGTGGAGATCTCTTTTGAGAAATTCCCCTTTCGCCAGCGGGCGTTTTAGCACCGGAGGTGGTCCAGTGGCGGGTCGCAGGTGGTGTGGTAGTCGAAAACGAAGCGGCCGCGCCCTCTTTCTCCATCGTCCCCGGCGAGAGAATACTGTTTTGGTTTTCCATTTCATGCGGAGAGGTCCAGCAGGGGGCATTATGGGAGGAGAAAGATAGCCCAGCATCCCATCCAACAGGGAGACCGCTTCATCTTGCCCTAGAAATATCATTCGTCCCCTGAAAGCATTTTACATAATAAACCTAACAAGTAAAAGCTTTCTGCCGTGTGTCAATGGTGTTTTCCAATACTTCTTCGTTGATAATTTCTTATGACCCTGTGGTGGGCTATACTTGCTTGACGTAGGCGTCGCACTCACTCGGTACTAAATTTACGCACCTATTATACATCGTCGGGGTGAACCTTTAGTTAATTTTCAAGCGAAAGTAATATGATTGATTCTTGTTGTCTCGCATTCATGTTCACTCTGAATGTGGCACTCTTATGTCTTGATTTTTTTCACTTGTGCAAATATTTTCACGCGTATCCTTCACAATATACTACAAGTTACCACCACCACCAGTAGTTGTCATTCATGAATTAATTTAGTCTTGCGGTCATATTCGGCCTTATGCTTAGGTCGTAGGACTAGTCGATTTTAACAATGACATTTTATTATTCTTGCGTCTTTCCGTCTATGACAGTGATTTTCATCTTTCATTTTTGCGCCTATCTTTAGTAACAAGGTTGTTTCATCGTTATTTAAATTGATTCACGCGGTAATATATATATATATATATATATATATATATATATATATATATATATA
>LYUA01000186.1:300273-312030 GCA_002093875.1 Calopteryx splendens | reverse complement strand
TTCCTGAGATGGAGAAATTCCACAAAGTTCACCCTGAAACCGTTTCCTTCCTAAAAAAATTAATCATAAAATGCCCTTACCGCATTATGATGTGATGCTTGCATTATATCTGCTCTTAAATACGTTTAAACTTGTTGGGAAGAGCTTAAATAATTCCTAATGTAGCTTTTTCCATTCAGCAATATATATGTTAAAAAAATGAGGTCTTGTTCTATTTTTTGAACTTAGATTTTTAAATGCTGTCGTTCATGCCCTTGGAAGTTGGTTCTTCTATTCCTTTGCGTATTTCGATCCACGGTGCTTCATTGTTTTATTTTGTGCATCCCACGTAGCCCGCTCCTCATTCCACATTACAATCTCTACTATCCCAAGGTGCCCAGCATTTCTGTCATGCTCTCCGTTGTTTTATGCTTGCTAAAAATAAATCCAGCCCCATTTATTTTCACTCCACAACTTCTTAATGCTTCTTTCATACCATGGAGGACGAGTATTCTAGAATAGGGAATACTGCTAAGTTTTATGCTTTCTCCTTTGTGGCTATGTCGCTTAGTTTTAAATCTCTCGTCGCCCAATGCAGCATTTTAAAAGCATTCCTCACAACATATGATCCCATCCAAGATCTCTGGTTAAAGAACACCTTAATATTAGCAAATATTGCTGGTTGGGATCGTATCTCCTAAAAATGTGTGTGCCGCTTATTTTGTAGAATTTTATTGTTTGAGTAAGTGATGTCCATGCTTTTGCTATCCGTGTGAATGTGGAACTGAATTCAATTCTCAGTATTTGTCCTCGTGCTCTCACCCTGCGCGAAATTCGTCCGCCAAATTTTGATCGTGACTTCACACACCTTCACTGTTGCCCTTTCGCCCTCGCTGCCGTGAATTCGTTCCACTCCGTATTTCGCCGTCGTCTCCCTCTTGCCCTCCGTCTTCCTCGAGCGGCTGCGTGTGGTCGCGGACTCGACACCCTCAGGGGTGTTGGGGTAGAGCAGTGTGGGGTGGGGAGAGGCGGTTGCGTGAGAGTGATGGAAAATGTACATGCTTGCGGAGTGGAAAAGGGCGGATTGCGGAGGATAACTATGATTTTGGCGAGCGAAGGTGAAATTCAATTAACAAAATACAGATCCGAAGGCCTGAAAACAAATCCATTGCAAATAACGTGGTCGTAGCATGCGGTTTTAAGAATTTTGATTTTAAAAATCTTGTATGTAGGTATATAAACATTTTTGAAACTGTTTCAAAGTATCTTCAAAAAGTAGGAAATGGATAAATATATTAATGCATGGCATATGCAGTGTCAGATCGGGAGTGGGGGGGAGAATACGTGGACGATCCTCTCCCTTCCCAATGGGTCTTCGAGTCAATTAAAATTTACCTTGAAGGTACTTATTTTAACGGAGGCAACTTTCCGGCTGCTTACATGCCACTTTTGAGCGGCTAAGTCTTTAAGTAGGCGTCGTGTTTCGTCAGATTACCTAATCCTCCCCACGCCGGAAAACTGACATATTCGCCCTGTTACGTTGGCACTCGCCCTCACACGCAAGTCCATTAATGTTGAATGATCAAATGCCGACACAAGTAGTTCCAGTTCCCTTCCTTACATTAGGTTAAATAAAATCCCATCATTGAGGTTGTTAGGGTTATTTGAGGAGATTCGCCACATCCCTCTTTTACTTCTCTCTATCCTCCTCCACATCCTCTCTGCCTCTCACAGCCACTCATCCTTATTCATGCGAGAGGGGCCTCTTACTCTCGAGCGAGTAAGGGCGTTGAAGGATATCAAGAGTACTGCGTGCGAAAGGGTGGAGACGACGGCTGTAAGGGAGGATTCCCATGTTGCGTATGCACTTGAGGAGACCACGGCTTCGTCCCCTCTCGAGAGCATGCAACAATGTCTTCCCGATCCTCTGAAAGATCTTCATCTCTCGTGGCCCCCACCCCCCCTGTGTCGTCCCCGCTGCCACTCCGGACACCGAGATCTTCTTCATTGCTGGCTTTGGAATCTTTCTCGTGCACAGCCATCGTCACGTCTCTCACTTCTTTCCTGAGGGGATGAAAAGAACCTTAAGCTCGATTTAAATGTGAAAGGTAGTTATGAAAAAAATATTCTTAACGAGTGGTTGTACCTTGCATAATTTAAAGGCGTTTTTTTTTTCTTGAAAATCTGGCAGTTTCGTTGCGTCACCTTTTCCTAAATTTCCAGAGAGTTAAAGACTTCTCCAAGCTCTAGCTCTCCATGCATAAAAACAATCGGGGAAAAATGTAAGAGGTTGGTGACACAAAATACAATAATATAGGAATTTTTTTAAACATGGAGAACACAAAAGGGTAATCACATAAATGCTTACATGCTGAGGTCATGTCACCTTCGTCAGTGGTAGAGAAGAACTAGATCACTGGAAAGTTAGTTGCATCCGATCTCTCTCTCTCTCGCCATGTGAAAGAAAGTTATTGGAAAGGCAGCGAATTAGATGACAGACGCTGTTCAATAAATAACTCGCACGGGTGAAAGAAGCGCCATGCCGTTTCGCTCACAAATCTTTCTTAGCCGCTCCATTTCCTTTAGTAGCCGTAATCAATAGTTAAAGACCCGCATTCGTTTGCCTTCTAGACACCTATTAAAAATTTAGTCTTTTGGGTGGGAAAAATTCTTTCTTGAATTCATAAAGAAACATTATGTATACCCGTTCATGTCCTATCACTGTTTATGTATGTAGCATTTTGTGGGTGGCAGGCATGTCGTCATTGTCTTGAGTAATGGAGACTAGCAACTAACTGCATACCTACCTTATATAGTATTTTCCCTCAAGCATTGGAATTCAGTTTTATATTTGGAGTGAATTTAATACACCTACTGAACACTTCACTACACTTATGGAAAAATTGAAATATTTCTTTTCTCAGTCCTTAATTAAAGTAACCTGAGCTAGTAGTGATCCCGTACACTCCATAAGGAGCTGTCTTAGGTAAGACTTTTGGGGGGGGGGATACCATTCCATTACATTTTCTTCCGGGGGGAAGGAGGGGATCAGGAGGAATCTAATGTAACGTTTTGAATTCGTTGAATTATTTCAGCCATGACTTAAATTTGCGAGGCGACTGACGGCCGATAGAATGACTACTATTGTACTTGAGAATGCTCATTGCTAGACGAAAGCGTACAGATAGCTGCTTTAATGGACTTTTTTTATAGAAATAGGTGCCTGTTTGATATATGCGCCGATAAATACGTAGGACGGAGAGGAGGGTTTGAAAAAAACCGAAAACGTCTCTACATAATTTGAGAATGGCTTAAGAAATATTTCATGCTGCTCTATTTTGGGTACTACTTAAAAAATTTTGAAATGGAAAATGTCAAAATGTGTGGAAAAGAAATGTGGACTGAAGTTCACATGCTACCTAAGCAACTCGATTATTTACTTACGTTTTCCCAATTGAATGTGAATTGCAGCTGTTTTTCGGGATGCTTTTTTATGTGCGTCACACTTTTTCTTCTTCCATTGTAGGGCTTCGTCATCTTATTTCGTATTATCTTTTCCCTTGCTCTGGGCGCGTGCACCCTTGATTGTTGCCTGGCACGGTGGATCCACTTCCTCGCCTCCCCTCCACTTCGTCGCTTGAATATGTGCTCGCGTTCATTTCCCCCCCTACCGCGCCACTTCCTCTTCCTCCTCTCGACCATCTCCTCCGTCCCCACGCATCCCACGCTTGCCTTTTCCACCGTCGTTCCTCCCTTCCCCTGCCCTCCCCTCGTATTTACCCTCCTTCAAGTCCTCTTCCCTGTCCCTCAAAGGATTACGATCGCATCCCCGCTCCTCCGTTGCCGCTCTCCTTCTCACCTCGTCCTCTGTCTCATTTTCCTCTTCACTTATTTCCTTTTTTTTCTCCCTCGAAGTTATTTGTCCGTTTTTGTTGTATTTTTTAGATTTTATTTATTTTTTTTCCTTCGTTCCCTCCCCCTCGCCCCCTGTTTTGTGCTCGGGTCTCCTGTTCACGGTTCATTCTTTAACGATCTCGCTATTTCGCTAATTACGAAAGCCAGCTCAATGCTGAGCGAGTCTTCCCTTTTTCATTGTCATTCCTTGTGATATGCTGAGACCATGGAGTAGTTTTCCTTTGAGGAAATTCGTGATTGTTGCAGTACCTCCCTTCACTCGTTCCTCTCTGGGTTCCACGAAAAAATAGTGGAAGACTTCATTGTCTTCCCTTATATAATTTCTCATCGTCCCCGCCGAATGTTTTTCTCAAGCACTCTCATCTGCATTGATTGCTTGTTTCCGTTTCAAGTTTACTTGTCTTTGACTTCTCGTCGATTATCACTTAATGAGCTACTTTTCTCTCTGTGGGATGAATTATGTGGCCTTTTACTCGCATGCAAAACTCCAGATGGGAAATTTTGTTTACCCTTCGTCCTTTCGTTGGGGGTGGATCCGCTATGTAACGATATTGATTTTTTTGCGACTGGCAACTTCCGTGGAAGTAATGTTTAAATATGTCTGTAGTCTTTTAATAGACTTACGAAAAACATTCGTAGTAAAAATATGTACCAATTACTTCATTCCACAGCAATATATCCCACACACTTTGAATCCACAGATATCGTTTTTATTCCTGTGAAAAAATTAAAAATTTTTCGAACGAAATGGTTTCAATGAACCGTTTCAAATGGTCCCCTCTATTCTTAGTATTTTCCGCCTCCTAACGTCGACCATGATGAAGGAATGCGAAAAAATAGGCTTGTTAATTTATGGGCATAGTAATTAGTAATTATTCTAATTAAGCTGCGGAATTAATCGGTGCAATTTCCCCGAAAGGAGGTGTTGAAATCGGTCAAAATTTTGTGAATATGTTCTCCTCTTACTACGCTTGGAATCGGGTCATTAGATATGTTCTTTCATGGTTAAATCACATTAATTGATGCTATAATTTGATGTTTTTCATTTCCAAAATTTAACTCTATAGATTAATATTTTTTAATTTTTTATATTTAGTTTTAATTGTTCCTGTAATGCTACTTAAAATATTTTGATCCTAAATCATACGCTCGGTTTTGTATTTTTCTTCTTCCTGGACCCATTCTGCCCTTCTATTTTTATTTAATAGCATAATTAAATATTGGCAATGGGATTGGGGATGTCAACTATTAAATGAAAAATATAAAAAAATCTAAAGATAATATTTTTTTAACTCCAGAAACTTACGACAACCAGAGTTAAATTATAGTGTTATAGATATATAGACTTGATTGATTGATAAGACCGTAAATGAACGAATAATGAATTTACGTGGTATTATTTATTTATTATTCGTGCTATTATTTATTTTTTTAAGCGATTCTCTATGAAAGGTTTTTTTTGTAGGTGAAATACACTAGGTTACAAATAGTTAATATTACCCATAAAATGAAGTGGTTCGTCATACTACCTGATCGTTATTAAGTCTTTCAAATCTGCTACGCCTTTTCTGCAGTTTATCTCAGGGTGTGGCTTACCAGAGGACAGAAAGGTCACGCCGAAGGATATTTTTTTTTCTGTAAATACTTAAATTTAGGGTGTTTCATTTGGCTTGCCATGCGTGTTCTAATGGCGAAGAGGCATGGAAGAAGGAATTTCCCAATTATCTTTACTCTTTTTGGTCACGTATTTATTCCATAGTAAAGTGATCACATCTTAAGCTCAATTTACATCTTCCTCGATATCCATAAACTGTTTAACTGGTAATGAAAAAAATGTTTGATTTGGAGAAAAATATAGTCACAAGTAGAAACACGTTGGTTCCCGTACATATTACGTAACTCATATGCATGCATTGTATTTATTTGGGTGTGTCACTGTCAGAATTGTTGATTTAGGTTAGATTTTCCCTTCCAATTAGGCCTTATGATAGTTTAGTTAAGAATTTTGGATGAGCTTAGAGATTTCTTCTCTGATATCCTATAATACTCAGCATTTTCTCCGACTAGCTGAATGGTATATTGCCTACTCACGCGTGGATTCCAAGCAGAGGTCCTCCATTTGGAGGGTAATGGGCGAAGGCGAATGGACCTTCTGGAAGTGTGAAATCGTACATCACATTGTTATGTTTTATTGAATGGACTTCTTTTTGTGAATCATTCCTCCCCTCCTTTCTATTTCTTTCCCCAATACGACAACCCCACCCCAAGAAGCCCAACGAAGTACCAACACTCTTAACCCCTACCCCCTTCCCCGTTACCCTCTCTTAATTACGACGGTCTCTGGCATGAGTAACCCACTTCCTACCATGAGCTCCAGCATGTGACCTTCCCACTTTCCCTCACCTCCTCCCCCCAGGCTTTTAAATACGGGAAGCAAAGAGAGATAAACTAGTCTACCTGATGATGACGCTGGGACGTCGAAACGCGTGGTGAATAAAACATTCGAGTGGGAAATTACGATCGGTTTGTTGTCTTTTATTCGAATTTTGGTACGTTTTTAAATGAACGAAGACTTCTTCATCGAAGATATTCCGTTACGCGAGTTTATCAGAAGGCTAATAGTTTTTATTCCTGCATATCCCGTTCACGATGTGATCCGAACTGTGGCACATGAAAGAAAAAGTCGTGGATAAAATTTATCGTCGTCTTCATAAATTCATGTAGGTAATTAAATGAACTCCAGTCAAAACGTAAGACGCATTGGGAAAGAAATGTGTCGTACGTACCATGGTATATAGGTCAGTACATATGTGTTTAAAGAATACTGCAGCTATAGCTTTTCCTCGAGCTAGGACATAAACATGACGTACAGATGAATAATCTACCGAATACTTGCAGCGACACATGATTACTTTTTCGTTTATATTACTCAAGAAGTGTCTATCCTTGATGATGAATTTTATTATAATTTCATAATTTAAATTAATTGCTGAATATTATTGATGCACACATCAAAGCTTATAGAAAATTGGAAAAGTAAAATAAAAAAAATAACCTTTATGCGCGATTCGGTATCACGTGAGCCGCTGTTGAGGAAAACTCAAACATTTTGTTCTTATCTTTATGAATAAACATTTTCAGTAAAACATGTTGCAAATAAATGCCTATAATTTAAACGGGTATATATGAACCAAATTTAAATGAAGGTACCTCAATTTTTTTAAGTCTTATCTGTCATAAGTATGCACGGAAAATTCATTTTCATTTTATAGATGCAACGATCCAATTTTTCTGATAATTAATTTGTAATATAGCCATAGCACAAATCTTTATCACACATACATCTGAGAAATGCATGGCACGGAAGATATTGTGTAATATTAGGAAATATCGCCATTTATAAAAAAAAGTTCGTTTTTCATCTGCTATTTCAATTTTTACAGATAGTCTGAAATTTTATAATAATGAAAACAGATTTTCATCAAAATATCTGGGGAAAGGATCAATCTTGGTCCGAATGGTTTTAGGATGAAAATAATAGGCATGTGAGATTTTTTTAGATGGACTATTGAGCTCTTTCGTGGTTGATATAATATTGGATTGGCATGGTAATAAACCTAATAGCAATTGGAATTGCAAATCTAAGGCAAATTAAATTAGAGTAAATAAAAAATTTTTCAGCACAGAAAGAACTTATTTTTCATTGTGCAGCAAATTATTAAGAAACACATGTATAATATCTTTAAGATTTAAGTTGTTGTGTTTGTTCGAGCCCCTTTGCTTAGTTCACGATTTCCAGTGTTGAGGCAGTTATGAATTTCCTTTTTGAGACATTCGAGATTCCTTTTGTTGTAATAGCTGACGTTTCTTTCAATAAGATTATAACCCGGAATCAATAGTTAGGATCGTTCCGTATTTCTTTTTAGTCGATGCTCGGATGAGAACCCTTTCATTCCTTCTACCCTTCATAATAGTTGTTTTCTAAGGCTTTCGTTCCCGGTTTCTTCGAGTAAACTAAAACAGTGAACTACTGCAAACTATTCAGAAGCAGTAGTTTTTGTTTCTGACAAAGAAATCTCTGCGTCTTCCTATCGCCGGTTGGGAGTCGGTATAAAAATGTCATTATAGTATCTATAATTTAATCCCCTTTCAGAACCAGAGTCCAGTAGACCCGTCCGCATTTTTTTGATTGCATTAAACACTATCATTCTCAAGTTCATAAACTCCGTCTATGCAGGACGAAATTGTCAGCGGTAATCTAATGGAACACGTTCAGCCAAAATTTCATTCAGTAACGATCATCCTAAAACGAAAACATTCGCGATTCACATGGGCAACTGTCTCCATTAAAGCCTTATAGGGCTCATGCCTTCAGAGTTCGCAGTGGGTGACGCCGCCGCTGAAATCCCTCGATAAGTGTTCAAAATTCATCCTTTCGTAAAAACCATTTCTATCGCATCGATTTTAAGAAGCATTTCGCCGATACACGTTATTTTTCATAAGATTTCATTTTAAAATGCCCTCTCTGATATTTGCTTCTGAGGCAGGCCTACCTGCTGTCGAGAAAAGAGACTCTTTCGGTGAATGCTGCATTTATAAGAGTTACTAGTCTTGATCACTCATGCTAGATCCACTCTGATCAATAAGTTTTCAAAGTTTCACACCGACGCACGTCTCTATTTGCGTATGCCGAGCATGCGATCACGTCCGGCCGCTCCACAGAAAACGGTTGTCCTCGCCCGGGAAGAAAGGGCTGGCAGGTTCGGAGGAAGGAAGGGGGTGTTACCCGGTAACGGGAGGTGGCCATTTGCCAGTGAGCGACCTGCTCACGAGATGCTCACCATGCCAAAATCCTTTCTCGCCTCGATTCCATTCCCCTATCATTTTTTGGTCCCTTTTCTCTCTCGGTCTCCCGTCATTTCCTACTCCTTCCTCTTGTCACTTTCTCCGTTTCCCCCTGTCCTTCAGATTAACCAACTCAATTGCCCTGACGATTTTCGAACCCATCGGAAAATTTAAATAAATGGAAAACGTATATTGATCGATATTGGAAATTCCCTACCGAGAGGGTGAGCCCTTCCAAATTGCTTCAGCCATCGATTGGCTTCGGCGTTTGGCGGGGTGTAGATTAATCTTCTTTCTTTGAAAGTGTCTCGGTCAAATCTCTGGTCTCTTTAACTCACGCCTTCATCATTTCCAATTGTTTGAAAGCTCTGAAAGACCTTGTTTTCAGGTTGCATCACCTTGTTTTTTTTACTATTAAATGATTGCGAAAGAATCTATTACTTTCTCATGTTTTTACTTTGAACCTCCTCTCTTATTTGGAACATTGTTAGAACGCCTTAAATAATGTTGTAGGACGATAGTGGTAGTGCGAATAAAAAAAAAGACGAGATGTGTGACACCAATTCCAATAATATTGGTGTTCTTCTTGTAAGTTTTATGTCTCCCGTCCACCTCGTTCAGACAGAAACAAACTCCGCCTTCTGTGAGAAAAATTACTGTGGATAGTAGGACGTAAATGGTAAGCCGTTAGGAGGGAGGGAAAGAGTAGTGACCTGCCTGGGACGCGGCCCTAATTCTCCTGTTATATATATGTCCCAGATCCCCACCATCCATCATGTCTCCCTAATCCTTAAAAATCCTCGAACGTTGAGCTATAAGGGATAGGATAGGGGAGTGGGGGATCTTAGAATATAGATTCGTGTCCTAGCCGACGTTGGGATCAAATAGTCTACTCACTCGCTTCTTCATTGGATAGCGCTCTATAGAAAGTGAGCGAGGGCGCGATGGCTACAGGCGATGTGCTACGGGTTGGGCTCCTTTCAAAGGGTCGGCAGAGGGGGAAGCTGGGGACTTAGGTATATGGCTTTACTCTCCTTTCTGCGGCCTTTGGGATTGAAGAAAGACCGATCGCTCTAGAGATCTCGAAAGGATACGAGAGTATCTTTCTAAATGAGCGCTGATCGCAGTCCGCCTGAGAGGGTCAGGGATCGAATTGGACGGGTAGGCAACAAGAGCGGCTGTTTTTTGTTCAGATCAACATTACGCCTCTTTTAAAAACCCCATGACGTTTGAATCCGTCGTATCACCCATGTTCCCGAGGCCCCTCACGTACCCTACTTTCGGCCTTCGTCACTTCCCTGAGACGGTAACGATTTTCCTTTTTCTTTTCCACGGGAGATAGGGTGTTCCAATTTTAAGTTAACTTGTCAATATTATTTCGCGCTGCTCGAAGAGAAACTTTTTATGGCACTCAAAACCTAAGAATCTACTTCATTAACGTACGGTGTTATATTACTGCTTTTATGCTTATAGTTGCACTCTTTTATTATCATTCTGATTTGATGACTACTAGTTTTCTCCAGTGTGACCTCTTAACCGTGAATTTATCATGAATTTGAAAAACCTTGAATTTCGTGTTCATGTCTGCAACTTGAAAATTTTCTGGCACCATAATTATTTTATTCAGTTTGTGGTGGCTAAGAAATATATCGAGTACATATCGCGGCCGCCTACCGAAGTTTATCGAATGTGCCGATTTGGGTCGTTCCGAATTTTCGTCGCATTTTACTAAGCGGCGATCACGTGTACGGAACATCGATCGTGGAGGTCAACAGTATTACAGTTTATAATCGGACGTTTCTGTTTCAAATTTCTCTTACGTATAACATTATCCTTCTATGACTTGAAGTTCATGACATCAGTTATGACGATTGTGGTGACGGCAGTCTGAAGTATTACAAACGAAACTTTAAGGAATTCTTATATATTATTTCAGTTTTGTGTGGCAAGTTAATGTGTATAATTGCTTATTTATCACTTTAAAGCCGTTAAGTTCCTCAGTTTAGTTAGAATAATTTACGTATGTAGTTATTTTGAGTTTGCATCTTATCAAGGTTAATTTAAACTTTGCTTAATGGATTTGGCGCATGTGGAATTCAGTGCCATCACATTCAAGTCTACTGAATTATTTGACGTAGTACAACTTTCAGAAAGGTTCGGAGTGAGATAACTGTGAGTGATAAATGACGGTACAATACGGTTAGAATGCGAATGCAGCAATGTCGTCAAACTGTTGGCATTGTTTTGATGAGAATTCTGTGCCTTCATTCCAGTCAGTCTTACGCTGCACGCCTCAATTTCCGCCTGTGGTCAACTCGTCAGGTCGTTCCTCGTAACCTACTTACCGCATTTTAGTCATTAAGGGGCTTAGCCATCAGAAAAAAGTTTACCTGTAATGCAACTCATATTTTCATAGAAGCGAAAGTTGTCCCGCTTAATCGATAAATACCACATTTGCAGCACTTAAATCTCAGGCGACCTAGTAATACCCTTTTCTCTATGGTTTCAATGCATGTCAAGCAGCGATTCGGAGTGCATCACCTAAGTCCACCTAGGAGTGATTCGTGATTAGAGATTTTATGTCTTCCTCCTCTTGTTCGTCACATTCCCAAATACGTATTTTTCCTTTCTCTGAACAGCGTTCATACGTCGTACCCTTGACAGCAAGGGTGCCTGCTTCAATAACGTAGTCTTTTAACCAGAACATAATTAGCGCATGGTATTAGTAAAATGGAGATGCATGTCCGATTTACAATTCGGCTCGCAGAAAACATTGAATTTTCTCTGTTTCATGTAAATATTACTCGCTCTGTGCCATGCTAACTATCTCCTTAGGCCAGGAAGTTATAATGAATTTCATGCGTTGTTTATTATCGGAATAGTTAGGGTGCATAATGCATGACCGACGGAGAATACTTTTATTTAAATGCTTAATACATGAAATTTCTTCGATTGTGTACTTCTTCATTGAAACTGCGGGAAATGCCGCGACAGTAACTTTAACGGAGTCACCCGCTG
>LYUA01000186.1:282898-296098 GCA_002093875.1 Calopteryx splendens | reverse complement strand
CAATACCTTTGTGAGAGAAATTACTCGTAAACAAATTACACATTTTTATAAGAGTTAGATCCAAATACCTCATGTAGTTGTAACCCTCCATGTACGACGTGAATGCGCCCTGCAGGTGCGTTTTGTAATGGCCGATCGCTACTATTTAGGATATTAATAGTATGTAGATAAAACATGTTCTTTCTATTTTATAAACCATGACTTGAGAATTTAAAGTAATAGTAAGTAAAATCATCATAATGTTATTAAAAAAAATAGCCATACCTTAAAGCTAATCGCATCGCCTCTTCATCGCTTTCATTTCCTCGCCATCTTGGAAGCAGTCACTTAGCGATTGACATATATCCTATTTATATAATTTGTCATATTTTGAACCCGCTATTTTTTGTATAGCGTAATAAGTGCATTGATCTCTGTAAAAAGGATATATTTAGCACTTAATGCTCATTATGATTAGCTTGATATATCAGACAATTTTTAATATAATCTTTAGTAACCTTATTCTCGTATATGTTTACGGTAATGTACAATATTTTTATGCTGCATGCAAACCGAGTGGACTTGCGTAGAACTCAATACTACAATTTTCACATCAGCCTGTCGATATTAACGGTATTTAGTTCATGTACGCCGAATTCGGAGCTTTTCTAATTTTTTTAGCTTTGTATTTCTTTGAAATTTATTTGGTTTCAAACTCACAATGAGAAAGTGTTGAGTTATCTTCAATCCAAATTTCATCTTCATTCATGAGTTAATATTTTTCTTAAAAATCTCTTGATTAAAGATGCCCATTCATTACGGTATCCTTCAAACGCTATCATTTCTCCACTGTTTGATCGCCTATTTTGACAGTGCATATTTGGAAATGTTTACATATTGTTTAGTAATTAGATGAGAATTTAGATGTATCAATATAGTGGGTGAGGTATTCGAATGTTGACCGAAGAGCCCGGGTTAAAATCTGGGCGACTCTGTACCCTCAGCTTCAGCAAAGCTGTTTTATTTTTTGGGTACCATATATCTCTGGGAAACCGCAGGCAACACAGTAAAAGGAACTCCTCCCTACCCTAATGTTTGAACTTCACTCGTCGTAGAAGGACTTAGTATTGAGCGAGCTCAACCGTCACCTACCAAATCAGCCTTAGGGGTTATTATTATGGTTCATCAATTTGTCATGAGCCACAGGCATATTTTGGCAAAGAGGAAACTTCGCAATTATAATTTCTCAGCAGTTTTTCCTTCCCTTTGGACTTCTTTATTGGCTGTATCGGAAAATAAGCCTTCCATTATAAATAATCGAAATTCATTCTAATACATCCCTTATTTACAAATTTACAAATACTTTACAAAATCCCTTCTTTTTCAGGGAAATAAGATCCTTGTAGTCAGTCTTTGCTCTTCAACCACTGGTTGTAAACCGTTCATGCAGAGAGAGATAAATGTTTAAAAAAAATCTCGCCTCTTATGTTTTGTACTTATAATTGCATTCACTATATTATAAAAGCTTAGTTATTTAACAATGATAATATTTGGCTTGATAAGACAACTCTTTCCTTTCTATCTTAATTACTCTGTTCGTAAGTACGATAGCCCAATTCTTCTATTACTTTTTGGATTTAACTTTTTTCGAAATAACCCTAAACAGAACGGCTTCCGGCGGTTGACATGTATAGTATGTGTTGATTATTTCAACAACGGACCAAGCACAAAATTGTGCTCTTGTTGAGTTTGTTTTAACGACCCCTCAATCTCTGATTTGTAGATTCTTGTCGGAAGCAGGGATAGTTCGCGTAATTTCATGAAAATTGTCCCCTTGGTTCAAGAAGGTTATCTCAGTTGTGAGAATATAATCTTTTCAGGAAAGATGGCGATTGAATTTTTACGAAACTTTTCGTTGACGTGCAGGGGCGCGCGGTGCGTGACATTGTGCATGTTCCCGAATGAAACCGCGCCCATGCCATGGAGAGGATTTGTCGATCCTCCTCTTTACGAGAAGCGGTTATGAGGAGAGCGAATCCTTTGAATTGTTTGCAGTTTCCAGTTTGTTTGAGCATGAGAAGATGACAGCATGGTTGAGTAAATATGGCTCATGTGAATGGGGACTTTCAAAAGTCTAATGATTCGCATGGAGATAGGGTACTTGTGACTGTCAAGCCTTTGCTTGCAATGAGCGTTCAATCTTCGATGCAGAAAGGAAGGCATCTCTTCGTTTTGCACTCTTGGAAATTCTTTTATATGCGTGTCGCGGAGCACCTATTGGGGCTTTGGCGAATAACGGCTGATCTCGTGATAAAAAGAATAGAAGTGATGCATCAAAAAATTCAAAATATTTTAATAGTTCTAAGTCATCCTTGTTATAGGCCCCGCAGTTCCCCAAACCTTTCCGTAGTTACTCGCGCTAAACCCTTTGTCATGTGTAATTATATCGTACGAGGGAGTTCATGGACTACTATGTAAAGTTAAACATTTTCTCCTACCTATGTGATTGAATTGAATAAGGATGAATGACAGAAAAGAATATCGGTGATGATGAGTGCTATGTTTTTCTGTTCATGAGTGTGTTGTGGTTATCAGTAGATCAGTCGTGTGTCCATAACTTTATGACATGCGTATTCAAGGGTATGGGAGAGTAAGTGCTAGAGAGGGAGTTTTAGAGAGAAAGATGAGCAGAAGAAAATTTCTTCAACGTGGCCCTTGTCGTAACGCTACCAGTTCACTGTGAATGGTTGGAGGCGACAATGGTGTGCTGTATCCATAAAATTTGTATTCGGTTGATACATGTCTACCGTGGTCTTATGTGTTCGCAAGACACTTGACTAGATGACTGTTAAACGTACCTTTTCCGAGCTCGATATCATAGTGTACTTAATCCCACGAGTCATAATGAGTGCTTGTGGGAGAATATTTGAGCATAATCCATTGGGAAGTATCTGGAAACATTTAATCTACAAATTTGTAATTGAAATAACAAAAAGTCAATTCTTAACACAATAAAATATAAATAAAATAAATTTACCAGAATACTTTCACTTTTTAATTAAAACCAGCGTATGATCCTGTGTCTTTATCTCCTTTCAGATTATTTTTATTTGTTTGCTCAGCTCCATGATAACTTTTATTATGATATACTCTACTTATGTTCGGAATCTTTTCTTTATTTTTGTATTAAATGATCAAATTAAAAATGAATCCGGGCGCATTTTTGTGGATTTTAATTATCTCTTTCTATGATGGATCCAAATGCTGGGACTTAAGAGTGCGATACAAGTAATGCAAAATATCATTCATCTTTTTTAACCAGCAGTTGGGAAACCAATATTTGAAAACCACCACTCGGTACTAATTTTGTTTAAAATGCCGTATATCGAATATTTCGCAACCGTGGTAGGCTGAGGTATTAGTGACGCCTAATGAGAAATACAGTCTAATGTATTCAGGTGTGCCCTCGAGTGAGGTGAGGCAAATGGGATCATTACTCCGATGTGAGTTGCCATGTGTTTTCAAAATTGATTGATAACCCTCTCGTTGCAACATTCATTAAAACGTGGATATCGCTTGATCGATAGCCTCAAATTTCCCTTATAAAAATTAATTTCTCTACAAATCTTTGTCCCATTGGTAAGTTATCCTGCTGATTTCCTGAATAATTAAGATAGGTTCCGCTAAAAGTCATTGTGGTTGATAGAGACGTGCCTGATTGCTGAATTTTTTAATGCTTCCGTAACGATTTAGCTTGGTTTACGATCGAAAAGAGAGGAAGTGAGCAAAATTTATTACTTCAATTTTAATGCCTCATCCTCTTACACTTTAATGATGGAACTTTGTCGGATGCTTTCTTATATTTTAATAGCGTGAATGCTTTCCCAAGGCTCTATGACTTAACGAAATAACAATCCTAGATGTGCTTTTCGTGATTTACTTTTTCTGAAACCTGTTTACTTTTTTTCCATCGAGCCTCCGTTAATGAGATATCCTGTGACTCTTTGTATTCTAGGATTATGTAGGATTGAACATATCTTATAGATTTCCTAGATTTTGCCACCTTCCACTCCCGCATGTATAATTAATGTGAACTATTTTCTATTCATCCTTATTATATGGGATAAAATTGTAATAATATTTTTGCAACTATTTTTAAGTAATGTAATCATTGCAGTAAAGTGAAGTTTAAAGGAATCTGTGAATGTTTTAAGGTATTATAGTTAGGAAAAAAACTGAAAAAAGCATGTATTCGTATTTAATTTGGAATGATTTATGCTGTGTTATTTTGTATTGTTGCACTAAATTCATTAAAATTTGCACTTTTAGGCGTATCTCAAATATAGTTAGAGGTTTAGGTTGGGTGTTAAAATCGAAAAAGATTAGGAACTCCAAATAACCTTTCTTAAAACGTTGACACATGATCATAATTTGAGACCATTAAATTGCTGAATGCTAGCAATTAATGGCGTTTTTCTCCATTAATCGATTCTTAAATACTTGATAAAATTGTAGTTAAATGTAATGATACTTTAATGTGTACCTTAAATGAGATTCAGATCATAAATTTTTCATGTACCTACTATTTGCCTCAGGCCTTAATGTTTCTTATGTCACATTCGAAAAATGGAAATAGCTATTTTTAATGGTATTTTTTTTCTTACATTTTCAAGGAGGTTTAAAGAAAAGTATGAAACGGACTCATTTCCAGTTGGAGAATCATTTTACAAAAATTGATACTCAGGCTGATATTCAGGCTGAAGAACATTTAGTTAATATATCAGAAAACAACTCTTGGATTCCATTATTAAAAATGAATGGTAGTAAATAATGATGTAAAAGTAAGAAGTGCATGACAATTATTCGAATTCTGAACGGGATTTAGAATAATGCGAAATGATTTTTATTTATCTTGGCCCATGTGACACATTCGTCCACTTCGTCGGACGAAGATTCGGGAAGAAAGATGTGAGTAATTTGAAATACACAATAAGTAAGTAAATATAATAAACGTAAATAGTTGTGAACACTTGCACTGAAACACTGAACAACACAAAAAGGCATATTTTATTGCGTAAATAATTATGCATTAATTTACGCATGAATTTGCATATGCAGGGATTTAAGTAATCTATAAACGAGGAAAGTAGTGCAGAGTTGAATAAAAACTAAATCATAGATACCAAAAATGGAAAAAATGGAGCATAAGTCACCAGAATAATAAAAATGAAATGATAGAGATAGAGAGAAGTATATGAATAAATAATGAAAAAATAAAAAAATGGGAAGGAGGTGCCATCGTATGTATGCACAGGTTTACCGATTATGAAAGGAGGAGAATGAGCTAAACGTAGTCTTGGCCGAGAAGCAAACTCAACTCATTCGTTTGCGTATGGTTTCCCCTATCTCCCTGTTTTTCTCGTCCGCAACATATATCTTCCGCTTCTCGTATATGCCGTGTCCAAGTCAGGCCAAGCCCCGCATGGGGAATGCTGGAATAGGCATTGCGTTACGCGTGACTGCAATTTTTTTTGCTGCTGTTTATGAAAACTTACATCACTGCTACGGCGCGGGAGCATGATTTCGACTGGAGTTCACGTCTCCCCCTTCCTTCTTGATTCATCTTCCATTCAATCCCTCGTCTCTCCTCTCCCGTATCGGAGCGTGTAGCTTATCCTTACCGCGAACCTCTTCTCTTTTGCGGCGCCTCTTGGGGTTTTCCCAAATAGGCTGGCGGCAAGCTAGGGCGACTTCTCGGAAGCATTAAGCGAAGCCTTTTAAAATGCATGCGATCGTCGGTGTCAAAAGGGACGTTGGAGCTTCAAGGCATTGGAGGAATGATGGACTACGAATGGGAACGTTCGTTCCCCTTTGGGAGCATCCCTAATCCTCTCTCTTCCGCATCCGTAACAACAATGTTTTACGCTAGAGTTGACGTTGGAGGGCAATATTATTTATTAAGAATATATTACCCGCAATGATGAATGTGTAATTGCATGAATGTTGTTGGTTTGTTGGTAAAAGTTAGGTGCAGGGAGCGTAACGAAATTGTTTTGTGTGACAATTTGATGAGTTTTGAAAATTTGGATTCTAAATGTTGATCTAATTTTCTTTCCGACGTAAGCTCCAAGGCGTGATTTCCTATTTTTCTTAATTTATGAATAATTTCGACTGCTGTACGCTTTGAAAAAGACTGCAGAAAGAAAACAAGGTTCAATGTCGAATCTTGGGAGATTAGATTTCAAATTCACCTCGAAAATGTTTTTCTCTGTATTGTTCAGCTACAAGTAATTCTTATTGTAACCATAACATTGACGTAATGAGGGGTTTATGTACCAAAAATATAATGAATATAAAGCTCGTAAAGCATTATTTTCCGTATCGTGCGCTCTCAGGGACATTCAAATCGCCATTTATATTGTTAAGGTGAAAGAGCTTTCGGAATTTCCAGGTAGTCGTCGGGTTGTATAGATTCGATTAGCTATATGGCTTTTAGAACCACGCGAAGATGACGGTAGGTAGTTGAGAAATGGTGAAAAATTACTATCATCAGTGAATTCGGCACGGAAAGAGGTAAACAGAATAATTGCTATTTTGGCCGCAATAAGGGTTTTTGCGTGGTAAAAATTCCTGCGCATGCTCTTGTATTGATGTTCAATTTATTTTCCCTAACGTAAGGAAAACTTTCTGGAATTTAATTGCGATGGATCAATTGCCTTGAAACTTGTTTAGCGGACTGGTGAACCTGAACCGCATTTGAACAAGAGCGGTGAAGATTTATGGTAAAAAGCCAAACATGCTCAGGTGTATAGTAGTTTTCCTTCAGTTGTTTATATCCGTCACAGTAAAGTCTCTTTTCTTTTTACACACAGGATCTCTCGCAAGATTCTACCGCAACCGCCCTCGCAAGTCGGACGCGTAGTCGCATCGCAGACGTTCCAATTACGCGCCGTGCCGACCACTTCGCCAGCACTGTTCGGGGATGGGAGGCCTGCGCCTCCACTCTTTCTCCGGTTCCGGTGAGTGTTCCTTTTCCCCGTTCTCCCTGGGACGTTATTCTCTCTACTCACTTCCACGAATCGAGTGGTGCCTATCTGTGTGCTGCCTTTTGTTTTTTTCCTTCGTTTGCCCGCATGATGCCGTGATGGCCCTCTCCATAACTGGGACATACTCTTGCGACAATACTAGTCGTACCGGTACCCCCACTGGTCTGGTCTCTTTCTCACCGCCAGGCGATAAGATATGGGTGGGGAGGAGGGATTGACGTCAACCGCACCGCGTGAGGTCATTGCTATCTCCTGACGTGAATTGTTCTTGTCACGTAGCGAGTGCGCGACTCGAAAGCGTAAACTGAGCGTTGCCATTGGTCTTGACGCATGCTTATTGTTTTTTTTTATCTTCCCTTCCCAAGGTATGCTTTTATTTAAATCCATCCATTTCAAGACTCAAAAATATGCGGGATCCAATTGTGTGAGGATGTATGCGTTTTAGAGTCTTCTCTCTTTATATATGGCTGCGCGTCTCTCTGCAGCAGTACACAAGTTTTTTGTTATTTCTTTCGAAGTTGAGTGTTTTAATAAGCGTAATGTGTGTGTAATATCAATGTTTCTTAAACGGTGTTATTTAGTGATTTCATCTTCATTCTTCGCGGAGAATAAAATCGTTCCCGTCATTTAAGGAGTATCATGATAATGTGCATGATGAGTTTCCGATTACTAATGGTGATATTTTTTTCCAGATTGGGACTATGAAATTCAGGAAAGTTCGATTTGCTTACTTTTTGCGATGTTTTCTCTGAGAAGCCTATGCATTCCTCTTGTCCTGGCACTCATGTCGAGTGTAATTTAATGCTTAATGAGATTTTAATCGGCGTAACATAGAAAGTTGATGCTTTAAACATGCACAAAAGCTGTGATTTTTCAAATTCACTCATGTATGAATAAGAAAATTATCTTTGGCCTCTTGACAATTATCGGACAATGAGTTCAGCGCCCCTCTATCGCTTTTGTTGCTTAGCTAGTTAAGATAGAATTCCAAGTACTAATATTTCTACTGTCGTAGGTTTCCAGTCCAACCCAGATCTCCACGTGCCATTATAGTTGCCGAAGTTATCTGTGAAGCAAGGGCCCCGGAGGGAAAGGAACTGCTCCACTCAAACCGCCACGTGCCACAGGGCCTAGGACTCTACCCTTCTAGACCCTAATACACAAACAGAATTGCCATCATGCTATTTTATTTACATTCGCGTAAAATATGGATGCTCACACTTATCTCTACGTGGCTTGCATTGGAATGTTCCACTGCGTGAAGGTACAAGATTTAATGCTGCATGCAATATAGGTACAAATTTATTCAAAAACGTTGGCTCCGCTAAAGTGAGAATATATCATCTTAGTGGAGTTTTCTGCGGTTAATAATTACCGGTAGGTACATTTAAATAAAGATTGGTCAGAGAAAATGTGATAAAAAGTTAATTTTAATCTGTTCAAACGTGTTAAGGTTTTCGAAGTCAGAATACGTGGCAGGATGTAGCAATCTTTCAACCTTTCATGTTGGCTTCATTTTCAGTTTCTTGGAACACGCACTTCGAGCATGGTTTTTCCTTTACATTTTCATCATTTAAAGATATAATTTTTCGGTGCCCTCCTTCAATGGTCATTAGCTGCATTTTAGATGAAGCTCACGGGTACAATTACTGAACTGATGACCGCGATTATAATTATGAGCTTTATTTTTTTGATACAAATATTTATCTATTTTGCACCGAAAAGTCTCAGCCGTTTGTTTTAAATGAAATAAAGGCTTAAAAAATGACACCTCAATGTAAACCTTTGCAGTCGCTTCATTTTTGAATCTGAAGCGTATTCTCTCAACCAGAGGTGGGACAACAAACTAGCGTGGGCTGAAGGGGATAAACCCTCTTAGCTTAAGAGAAATATTGGGGTTTTGTATGAGATAAAATTTGCCCTAAGTGTTCCGGTTGTGCTCTCATTAGATCTTCCATAACCCAAAAATCTTTGAGTATCCGATACTTTCCTTCCATGAATGTGGAAATGTTTTACAGACATTAAAATTTCATTTTTGGACTTTGCCTCCCAAAACATTATTTTCTAATAGCAAATAGTACATGTACATATATCAATTAAGTGGATTTTTCTTTTTTCTATTTTATTGTTTTGAGGTGCCGTAATTCTGTGATAAACGTTGAAAGGCTAGCGACATGCTTATCATTACCTGTTAATATTTTCAAAGTAGCTCTGCTTTAAAAGGGTTTTAGAAACCCACCCGTTGTGAGTAAACGCTGCCTTATCTTCAAGTGGACTTGGCTTGTTTTGACTCTACTCCCCATTTATATAGGTCCATCACGTACACATGGTTTTGAAACTCGCTTTCCTTGTTACTCAAGGACGTCCAGTTCTTGCTATGCGTGAGGCGGAGAAAATTTTCGCCCCTTTCCTCCAGTGCACATTTTGTGGAGCACATTCATTTATCTGATTTTCACGGTCCTTATTCTTTGTCAACACTTGAATTTACGCAATATGTTCAACGTCCAATCTTTGTTTAAAGCGTATGCTAATAGAGCGTTTTCTGAAAGAGAATAGAGGTAATAGGGAGTTAAAAAAGGAAAAAATATAACGTTTTCAGCGATTTCTCCGCAAACTGAGCTGCATCGACTTCGTTTACGGCACAATTGTCATAGCCCTCGTTGATTTAATCCTCTAGATAAGGGAACATAACAGTAGCGGCATTCCGAGCATTTGCCGAATAGCACGCTGTAAACACATCCATTGTTAATGGCACAGATGGAACGAAGCTAAAATAGTCAATCCTGTTTATCCTGATTTATTATGTATGCGCAAAATCGTTGCTTCGCTGCATCATTTAAATTATTGCTTTATTCATCATCTGTAGCGT
This sequence comes from Calopteryx splendens, assembly GCA_002093875.1. Classification (NCBI taxonomy): domain Eukaryota; kingdom Metazoa; phylum Arthropoda; class Insecta; order Odonata; family Calopterygidae; genus Calopteryx; species Calopteryx splendens. The sequence goes on along the minus strand of LYUA01000186.1, from coordinate 286,204 downwards.
AAAATACTAATAGTATAATTAAATCGTTCTTGTGCTTGAAAATTGTTTGTTTTTTTCTGCAATGGGGCAGATATACCCATTTTATATTTAATAAAAAATGTTTATATTTTCATCCTAAATATGAAGGTACTACGGAAAGTTTTTTCTCGCCTTTTTTCTCAATGTGCTTTCATTGCGGATTATTTCAGGAGAGAAAAAATGTTTACGGGTCTTTTAACATCGATGATAACATTGAAATTCCTAATTTTTCTGTGTATCTTCGCAGTCACTCCGTCCTTCAAGGTCGATCGATTTTCCAAGCGTACTGGATGATCAAACTCGTTAACACCGTATCTTTTATGGTCGTCTTTATGAACTGTTCGGCTTCGAATACATTACGTTCGTTATCCAAACTTCATATTGCCGTGCTCCATGACGCCGACGATTTACACCAACCACTACATTCCAACCCTCTCAATACTCTTCTCACTCCTCGGGATGCACATCAGAAAGGGTGACCACTATGAGCTGCTCGCAGAATTGATTTCCCTATTCTTATCTTACCTTCGTCAGTATCTCTCAAGCCAACGCCATTTGATTGTCAAAATTCTCTTCTTTCCCTCTTTTAAGGATAAAACCGCCAGATCCTCGCTATATGGACGAAGGACGTCCTTGGTTTTCTTGAATTAAGGTGCCGTGTGGTAAATATTTCTCGCGTTGTGTTCAATAAAGTATTAATGGTTATAATTATATAATTTCCTATGATAATACTCGATTAAGCCGTGCGTGTCACATAACGTTAGTTCTGCGCCTGACTTCAATCAAATTAGGAATGAGAGCATTGTTAATCATCGGAATTGCTTCCTTAATCTAGGATTTCATGATTTTACAAACTGACTTTAAATCCTTGTTAGGCGGATGTGATTCAACTGTATGCTTAGTTAAAATAAATCACGTTTATTTTAAAATGTTAAATAATATTTTTTGAGTTTGATATTGATCTCCATTGATCTCTTGTACGGAAGTAAATAACGTAAATTATTTTAGTTTGATGTTCATTCTGTAAGTCAGGAAATACCATTGACACTGAAACACAATCAATTTAATGCATAATTCATTGCTGGTGATGTCAGTTTGAGCATTTAAACTTCTTTTAAAAAATTATGTAAATCGAGAAGGTGACCCAGTAATCCGCAGCAAGGGTTTTAATATCGAAACCCAGCGAACAAAAGGTAAATAAATGTTTGCAATCCTTTTGTGCGCGCCTTCAGATTAAACTCGAAGTGACCTACATTGGACGCGATTCTGGAATCCCTTAGAGTTCTCCCTCTTTTGCTCTTTTGCGTGGTCGTGTTATTTTAGGCGTCTGTCCACGAGGAGGACTGGAGTCATTTTGGCCCGAATTCCACGGTCGTGGCGAATGGCGTATAAATCATCCGTCCCTTGTCGAGTCCCATCGACGACTCCGATTGGCTTGATTTCCCAGCCTCCCCCTTTCCTCCTTGGCTTCCCTGTATCTCACGGCTGGGATCTACCCAACGCCTCGCACTCCCGCACCGTTGTTATCCGGGAAACCTGGATTGCTTCCACCAAAACGCTCTAGATTGACGGCTGACCGTCCTTAATCCACGCCGAGTTTAGTTTTTCCGCAAATTCCCTCTTCCGCTCCCACCTTTCCCCAGCTCGATATCCTCCGTTCGCCTCCCCCTTCACCTTCGCGGCATTTTCCTCTCGTCTCGCCTGTTTCGTATTATATTGCTCATAAAGTACCTCTGGCTTTTTATCGCTGGCTTTTCCCCTCCTCTCTCAGTATTCTCGCCCGTATTTCGCCAGTATTTCGTCTCTCTTTTTAGCATATCTTCGCATCTCTCAAAGCCCCCCTTCGTCTCCGTCCATGGTCGTCCCTCCCCCCTCTCTCTTCAACCGCCTCCCTCCCACCCGAAGCCTTCTCCGTGAAAATTCTTCCACAAACCCTCCCCCCCTTCCTACTCCCTTGCTCAACGCTCTCTCCAGAAGCGATATCACACACACACACACACACACACTGTCCCGTGGGCGACTATTTCCGTCCCATAACCAGATAAGGTCGAGGGGAGAAGGGTGGGTTGTTGAAGTCGGGGGTAAAGAGGGAAGTTTTGGATGGGGTCGTTTCAAAACAACTCCCCAGCGTGTATGGGGTCGTCCTTCTTCCCCTCTCTGCTCCTTCCTACATTTCTTCCTCCCCAGTCTTTTTCTCCTGCTCCTCGTTTTCGCTCACTGTCCACGCACGTTGTCGCATCTTGCAATAGAACTTCATTGCCTCTTCTCATTAAGTTGTCAATTACCTTTGGATGCTTAATAGTGTTTGAAGAGCGAGTAAACGGCTTTGAAGCCTCGCTATGCCATTTATTCCTCGCCTCACATCCTTTCTTTTTCGTGTTTTGTTAAGGGGAGTTTCTTTTTTTTTCAGCGGATTTTAGTGTAAAATTCTTGTTTATTACTGTTGTTTGAAAATTCTTGTTAATTATTGTTTAGAGAAAATATTGCGTCGGGACTCGGGCGGATAAAAACCTTTGGAATGGGGATTTGGTGTATAAACCTCCCCAACGTTTTTCTTTCAGAGAAATGATTGTTTTTAGTGAAATACTTTTCGTTCTTTCTTTCTTTATCTAGCTTTCGTTCTTTAGTGACCCTTGGTAAAAATTATTATTGCATAATGGTTTTTGTGCTGTCAGATGGCCCGCAATTAAGCGACTCCTCTTAATTCCGTCCATTTTCGTCCCGAAGACTACTCGGGTTAATATGGCTTTATTCTTTGGAGGCGTGATGGTGAAATTGTATTATACATGTTTGTAAATCATGGACTCCTTTCATGCACCTTTAAATTCAGGCTATGTGAGACTGAACAATCCGGAGACACTGTCGAAAGTAGAGATGGACAAATTTTGTTTTGAAATAGCCCGTCGTGGCTCGAACTCATTCGTCAGAATGGAGCTCAACTTAACGCAAAACTGTATTTCCAAAAGGGAGCCGAGCTTGCTTCAATTTCAAGACCAAAACTTGCTCAATTCCTAACGGCATTAAACGCTCATGCCTTATTTAGCTCATTTCTTTGGTGGTGTTCTTTTCATAAGCCTGTAGATATCATGTTGAACCTTTGGAAGAAGTGAGTTTTGTTAACTATGAAAATGGAAAATTTTTAAAGTTAACATATGATGAATTTAATACTTTCTGGCTTAATTTTGTGGAAGTTCATTATGAACAATGAAATTAACGGTGTTTTAAATCACTGGGTTTTATTGATACAACTAGTTTCGACGCAATTGGCGTCATCATGTATCAATAAAA
>LYUA01000186.1:251254-264849 GCA_002093875.1 Calopteryx splendens | reverse complement strand
TTGCTAACATTTCTAAAATTAGACCAACGCCATCAAAATTTAATCTGAGGTAAAAAAACAGATTAAAACACTATTTCATTATTAGAGTATATGCTCTCTTTAATAAAAGTTTTGCGTTATTTAATCTCCCTCCACCTCCCATAAGAAATGTAAAACGTTGCTCCGCAGTTTGACGCATTGGCTTATAATGTTGCATTTCTGATTCATTAAAATTGAAGTATGCTCTCAGAAGATGAACCTTTCTATGCGTAAAAAAGGGCGCGGCTCCATTCTTTTAAGGAAAATATTAAAAATATATTTAATTGGCACGATTATTAGTTTTTATCGTGGTAAAGGTCAAAGCAAAGGTATTATACCATTCATCAATATAAAATAATAGAGATGCATTCTCAGATCTTCAATGTTAAGATCGAATGAAATGTCTTTGAAAGAGAGTCGATTGCATCCTAATTAGAAAATTAATTTAGATTTTTAATTCTATGTAGGTGATTCTTGAGTGATTAATTTTCCGACTGTACATTAATAGACAAATATTATTAAATTCTACTTAAAAATATTGTTCCTTTTTTCATCACTCTTCACCACGAGCAAGCATAAGGTTGGAATATTTATTTGGAGAAAAAAAATTGGAATGTTTTATCAAATCGAGGCTTGGTCAAAGGTGGTTCAAAATCGGCGGAGTTCACTATTTTATGGAGAGATTGATGCCACTTTTGATCGAAAAATGACTATGATTTTGTGAAAAGTTACTTTTAAGGTTATAGGAGTGATAGTTATAGTTTTATTTAGGTCCTGTTGCCTATTCATTGATTATCATTGTGGTACATGGGTAATTGAAAAAAGGTTGGTCTCTAACAAAAAACTTATTAGATGCAATGACCTTGGTTACGTTGGTTGTTCTATGGATTAAAAAAAGGCAAAAATGGGATTTCACAGTTGCTATACTAAACTCTCTATCAGTAGTAATTATTATAGCAGAATTTTGGACAAATAGATTTCGTAAGCACATTACGTGTGCATCTATTCAAACTTTTAATCTCTTTTCTATCCTATCCATAGACCGATAGTATATCATATATTGTCACAAATGAGAATGATTATCCATATAATTAAACATGCAACGTCTGTGGTGGAAAAAGTGTGCCTAATAGGTTTTTCAGAAATCTGGATTCTGCGAAATCTAAATTGCGGCCTGTGCATACATGAATACCCTACGGACAGGCCTCAACTTCATTCAAATAGCTTTTAGCTACGTTTTTAGGCTGGGTTTGGGATTAGGTTAAGTGGTACCTACGCGTGGAAAATAAGGAAAAAATATCTTGACAGCAGTCTGCCTCTAATTAAGAAACCTAGGATATATACCACGTTCAGGACGAAATGGTTAACTTCGAAATGGATAGTGGAGAATCGTGTTTGCTTTCAAGAAATAAATGCGCTATTATTCTAAAAAGAAAGTGTTGAAAAGAAGGCATGATGACTATTGAAAATCGTCTTGGTGCTTAATTTTCGATTTAGTCTGAATTTTGTATTACTAGTAATAAAATTACCATTAATAGTATTTGGTTTTCTTGTCGGCTATCCAAATCTATTTTATTTTGTTCTCTATAGGGACATACACCATACGAATCCTGGTAATGAATACAATAAATGATGTAATAATGGTTTTGATACGTTAAACATATTAAATAATATTATTGGAGAGATTTTAAATTATAGTAGTGGCTTTGTAAGTAGTTTTTCGAACAAAATTCCGTTGAAGCAGAGTTAATCTATTTATGGCCTTAAACCGATTCCGAATCACGTGACGATGGGAGCTTCTTCTTATTCATTCTCTCTTCGCATTTTTTTTTGTGCTATCTGCACTTTTGATACCTCGTGGCAAGTCACGCAACCTTGTGCCTGATTTCCAAATTTTTTGCCTGTCGTCACCTCAGGAACGTTCGAAATTATATGGGACATCTCACCTCAGCAACCAAGGAAATAAAGAGAAATCGTTAAACAGAGTGGTCACCAACCACAATGGAAATTAATGTTCCGTACTAACTGTCATTGGTATTTTTTCCGTGTAGTTCCCGAGTTCATTTTACGCTTTTAATTTTCTTAGGTGAGTTAAAGATGTTCGTCCTACGTCGTAACGTGGCACGCAAAATGGAAAGAATTCCTCTGCAACCACGCCTTAATTTTTCGAAATGTAACTTTAATCTGTCCGAATTATCCGGAAACTGCACTTTCTCCAATTACTCATGATTGTTTAACTTGCGTAATCTTTTTAAAAGTAAGAAAATTATTAATGCCTGCATTGCTCACTCCGTGGCACTTAAATAAAGTTTAATTTGGTGAAGCATGAATCGTGTAAAAGGGCATCATTTTCTTTTTCCGCGTTGAATATATATTTGAGCGGAGCATTTCCCAATGGAGCATCGTCTCTCCGCAATCTGGAGAAGAGAAAAATATGTGAGAGGTAAAGACTAGAAATGGGCATATTTTGACGATCGATTGTTCACCGAAGATCGTTATGGAAGGACTCGTATAAGGGAAGAACTAAAGAGAAACGCCGAAGACGAATGACGGGAATTACGATGGAAGATTTCCACACAAGTACCATCAAGGAATAAAGCGGTCAGCAGGGAAGAGGATAACTTGGAAGCCTGCTGCCAATCAATCCTCAGATTGACGGATTATGATGATGATGTCGAAGTCCTTGAGAATGGCGTACGTTTTCGTCGCAACGCACGGTGGTCTCTTGAATCTTTTTGGGGCGCTCTAGCTTTATGTAACGCATGTCTCCTCTGTAAGAGACCGTGAACTCGTAAACCAGGTCCAGTGATTCGTGGTAGTTCCAAGAATACAGTTATATTGGTTTTCATATCGTGAAATTTGAAGATTATTGATAGACTATTTGTTATGCCTCGTGAAGTTGAAGCTTACTCGTAATGAAAATCCACGATCGCACCACCGATAATGTTTTGTGTGGGCTACACATATTATTTTTACCCTATGAAACAGTTACACTTAAGTGATTTTTGTTATTAAAAGAGAGATATTTACCACGTGGTCCTCTAAAGAAAGGAGCTTACATTGAGTTTCCTGTTACAAAGGTATAATTTTTTAAATAAAAAAATCTTGAAAGTTTTCTGTTTTAATAATATGCAAGCCTTGAAATTCTAAATTCCTTGAAAATTTATAGTGCCTAAAATATTTTATCATTACGCATCAGATGGCTACTATCCATTAATATATAATATTAATCAACAACATTTCGATTATAATTTTACAACTTAGAATTATTTTTATATTTAAGTCTTCTGATAGGTACATTAATGACCGTAATTTGTAAGAAGGCGCGAGTGCCCTATTTTATCTGCTATATGCCATAATTTACCTATGTTCTATGTGTGTACTATGTAACCAGTGGTTCTCAACAAAATGAGGATGTTATACCCTTCTATATATAGTCTCTCTTACTTACAATAAGGGAAAGCAGTAGAGCAAATGGTTGATTTGAGAAGGTGAAAACGTCTTTTGACAATTTTAGCGTTGTCCATAACGTAAGCTTCAGTATTTAAATAGCGTGTGAAAGTTGACATTTATGTTGCACTACAGTAAATAGGTTTACTCATAGTTCGTTACGGTAGAATGAAGTTACGAATTCCCAACTCCATTTTTGTAACCTATTCCTTCTCAATGATTAATGAAACTGGGATTATTGGAATGGTGGCTTTTCCCTTTATTTTTTCTTATTACTAATATTTAAAATATTAAATGGTCGTAACCGTCATACCTCGAGATATCTGCTTCATAACTTAGTACACGAGTTAAGCCTTATTTGGCCTAAGATCAAATTGAATATGCCCTTGTATACAGCTGCCTGCCAAACCGACGCGACGTGTTAAAATGATGGCTCAGTTCGGTGAAGAATTCGTTTAAAATTAAGGTGCACGAAGACGTTTAATTTTGAAGTTTTAATGTTCAAGTATACAATTTCAAGTATGCAATATCTCGTTCAAGTATATACTTTCATGTACCTTGCTTATTTCTACCTATCTTGTGCCTAACGCTGTGGACATTAATCAGATGGCATAAGTGGGAAAATGAAGACGATAAAAAATTACGCCTGTCCACGAAAATTGTAACCCCGCGCCGTAGCCTTGCGATTAGGAAATAATGGAGCCACCCATCATCGAGAACTAAGGAGACACGCATTCGTTGAAATAAATATGCGAAATTTTAATGATCGTCTCAAGCGCGGCGCAATCGCATGGAAGTAGTCCTGATTGTGGTGGTGGTCTTTCGACGTGATAAAATCGAGCTCCTGCCTTTCTCCCCTCTCTTTTTAGTAGCGTATCCAATGTAATAATGATGTCGAACTAATATTACATGGGTGGCAGGTGATAATTGTGCTGCGCGTTGTATTAAAGAAACAAGATTGCATCAATAATTGAAGGGGAACGTTAGCTATCGGCGGAGAAGTATAACTGGAAGCAGGTCATCAAAAGTCAATGAAATAATTTTATCTATTTTTGGTTAAGAAGCACTGGCAGCTTACCTAAAAGGTTGCTCTTCAGTTAGGCACTTAATACTACCCCGAGCTTTGATCCTTTTCTGCCTAAATGCGTATAGGTAACAACTAATATTTGTCTCAAATTCCGTTAATTCCATTAGTGAAATTTTTATTTGCCCACACACATTGATTATGGTTATCGTCACTACTTGTTTTTACATAGAGTATCTATTAATTCATATTATATTATTCATTATAAAAGGTATTTCCTGAAGCGGTATGAGTAAAAAAGTGTGATGCCATTTGCCATCATACTTTTTTTGGAAATCTTTGAAGACATTCACTAAATAGACGTCCATTCAACTCAATGATTAGGATCCAATTTCGGCAATTGCTCCTCTTTAAGAAATTAACTGGGTTGTTTGAAACATGCCCGTTGAAATTATTTAAAAATTAGTTTTCCATGCTCCTTAAAATATGCCGTACGATATTTTTTAGCTACCTAAGTACGTTGAATGGAATATCATTAGTATTGCCGCGTGAAGTGGTTAGAAGTAGATAGAAAATTAAAATTGTCATTAAAGTATAAAAAGTGTTATATTCGAATGGTAACAACCAGTGAATGTCCCATATTATGTTATATGAGATAAATAGACCGAGCAAGGGTTTTTCAGATCAAAGCTTAACTTTCTTCAATTCTAATCGGTTGTGAGGAGTTTTAATTTTTTTAATATAACGATAACTATGAATTCAATGTTACTAATATATTGGTGGGTGGCTGTAGAATAGATATTTTGCATTAGGACCGTGTATCCGTAATAGTATAGTAGAGGAGTTTGTGTTGTGAAATTAAAGACATCTAAGCAAATCACATTGTAAATATCAAGGATTTTTATGATAAGAACTGAAATACCATCCAGGTAAGTAAAATAACAGAATTAGGGTACTTTTAAGGCAGTAACATACTAGGGGTAGTGGTGCAAGCCTATATATGAAGGTTGAAAGAATGAAAAAAGAATGGAACTAAACATATTCTTTAACTTCAATGGTTTTTGGACTAAAATTATCAAATATTCTCAATGCCATGTGATACCTCGCCGGAAAGGTTTGTTAGAAATCAGCCAAAGGTATATATGGGGCCTCCAAAGCAATATTTTTAAAATATTTAATGTAATTTTAACGTAAATTAATTATCGAGTCGTGGTTAAAGTTTCTTGGCTTCCGTTTCTATAAACAATATCTTTTTACTCTTCCTTCAATATATTCGTTCGCTGAAGAATTTTCAATTTCATTTTTCTCAATAGCTAACGCCCACATACGCTAGCGGACTACAGTTCAACACGTTTAAAGCTTGAGATTAGAAAAGCCCAATTTACTAAGATTAATGTTGTATTTTTATGGTACGCAAAACGGAAATTTGCTTCGTAGATAAAACTTTTATATTACATGGTGAGGAATCGGCATTTGAACAAGCTTCCATAAAACAAGAGGCAGAGCTCAAAGCCTCATGATTTCCTTTCATATTTTTAATATTTTTTTCAGCTTATTGGGATTAGCTAATAGGGATTATTCCAGCTAAAAATTGGAATAATTCTCGCAATCCACTATTTTTACAATATGTTGTCATATTTTAAGGCAAAAATAATCCGATTGTGGCGTATAATCGAAGTTTTTTTGGGTGAGGGGGAAATGAAAAAATGACTGCTTTTACAATGAAAAATATGGCGTCGGCTTGTTTCTGGGTCGTTGATGTGGAATCGGCGCGCTCCTTTTAAATTTATGGTATGATTTTGGCCAGCGTTCAGATACATGAGAAAAAAACTGTTTCATTCTCCCCCAAAAAATCCACGGTCCATAAACTCGTTTTTTAATACTGTTGAATTGGGCAAATTATAGGCTTGACTTGATCTGTAATTGCTTTTCGCGGTTATGGGTAAGGATTTGCAAAGGTTTAATTGGTTATGGGCCTGATCTAAGGCATATCAAATCACCCTTCGGCCTCATTTAATGGTAACATTCTTTTACATACATTTGACCTATTTTAGTTCTTGGGATTTCAATTATTGAATCCTCCCGTTTGAATTGTATTTTCACTAGTTGAGGTTGCGTTTGGATTCGAAGTCTTCCAGCAACTAGGATCTTTGTCTGTGAAAAGATATCTTTGTGATGTAAATTTTTATTCCGTAAAAACTCAATCAGGCTTAAAAAAATATAATTTTGCCACCAAATTACCGTTATCCGTGCATATTGTCTACCTATATTGAAAACTAACACTAAACTGCCAATTGATAAAATCTTGGTATTATATTAAATTTCAGTGAAGAGGCTATCAGTAATACTATTTTGCTCTTCTGCGGTCGGCACAAGTCGATAATAACAACGATTAAATGGAAGTTATAAGTTTTGCCTAAATTTCGTCCCTTCACAGTTAGCCAATAAATCGATAATTAATATTTGGCTTTGTTGATTAAAAAGGAAATATTCAGAAATGCAGAAAAGGTTATTGTATGATTGTGTCCATCATAAACCTTCTTTAACCGGTAGATTAGCATTAATAATAAATATTTGAATGAAACTGGGTGCCATTGGATTAGGCAAATCAACTAGCAGACAATCATAATACAGATGATTGCCCCCCATGAGCCAACGTTTTCCCCATGCCTGCTCACCCAATGCAAAGGGAACTAAAATGAAATACAAGAATAATGTGACTTTACGGACTTACATTGTGGATATGAAAACTAAATTCAAACTAGTGCAAGCGGGGTTAACATTTCATTCCGAAAACGTTGTTTATCTGGTTTTTATTAAGAAGTAAAAGATGATTCTTAAAACCAATAGGTATTTCAACAAATCGAAACTATTGAAAATAGATCCATCTCTTGCATTAAGTAATGGCAACTGTTTTAGTCGTTTCCTGAGTTTAATATCACGCCCAAAAATAGAAGGGGTTTCGGGAAAGTGTGACAATATGTGGCAGCAAAAAGTTAACGGTGGATCCATGTTTACTTTCAATTATACAAATATAATGTAATTTGAAGTAGCAACAAAACTCGGAACATATATGAGAGAATTGCATCCAGAAATTCAAAGTACGACAATCGTGGGTTACGATGCGTTATTTTTTATGCGTAACTTTTGTGTAAAATACTTAACTTAATTTTTCATAAAAGACAAATCAAATGTATTTTTCCATAAAATGTTGTATTAACACAAGTTTTTTGTTTTCACAGCGTTTGTGGAAAGATAAATTTCTTTTGTCTTTCATGATGAATCGTTTCCACCAAATAACGGCCGATACCATCAAGTAACTTAATTTTTATTATTTTAAGTTTTTTTTGGCTCAGGTTGGGCATGCGGGATGGTACAAATGATACTTTTCTACAGTTTTACGATGGAGACACGTTTGCATGTCTGTCCGCTTGGATTGTGTGGCTGTAGCTCGGATTTAGGGTTTCGAATATGTACTGCAGAAAAAGGTATAAGACAGACCGAATCAGAAATGAAATACTGAATTTTTCGTGACAGACACGACAAATTTGAATAAAATAAGTTAATTTCGATTCGAAAGTATCTTATTTTATTCGGAAACGACAGTTGATATTGTAGTTTAAGGTTAGAGAATGGCTGGAATTAGCAGGTAGGTATGTGGACGTAGATTACTTGATAATTTCTAGTAAGGCGTTACCTGAGGGAAGGGAAGTTACAGCAATGGTCAAACAACGTGGGTTTCAATATGTAAACAGCCTGTGAGAAAAACATACCATTGTGATATTTTTTATGATGAATTATTTCGTTATTCCAATTACTCGTTTACACGTATTATTTTTTCGCAAAATGGTATTTTAGTTCCTTAGATTCGCTATCCACAGTGCGAAACACATACTTACAGACGGAAACAAATTCATTTTCTTTAATGAACAGAATATAAGAAAAAATTAAATCTTAAACAAATTACTGTTCGCATTTTTAGAGCTTATGAAGAGTTATGAACTGTTATGAGTTATGAGAACTATGAAGAGTTCTGAAAATCATCGAATTTTATGTGTCTGTGATAAATGGGCAGATGAGAGAATTTATTCTATTTTCGTTACTGGTGACCATTCTACAATGACATCCTAGATCCAACGTCGAATCCCTCGTGTCCCGTGCCGTTTACTATTTAATTGAATCCTGGTCGGGTTCGATAATCTATTGAGAGGTAGCTGGGCTCCGCTGTTCGTTAATAATAGATGTTAAAGACTAGTCGTCAATAATGACTTTCTCTTTACTTGACGAGTCCGTTTGATTTTATTTTCTTGTTGTTTTTACCCATGACTGAGTTTTTTTCATTCTCCTCAGTCCTCTCCAATCTCTGGTAACAGATTGCTGAGATTGTTGGAAGCATTAATAGTGTTTTGAAGAATTTCAATGGATGTGTGTTAATGCATGATTCTCCGTGCCGTTAATACGAATCGGTGGATCAGGCTTTACACTTAGGGGGTCACTAGTTCCAGTGTCACTCCGGTAGTGAACTTTGCGTTGTGGTGCAAATGCTTTCAGCATATGCTAATTCACACGTTGAGGCACCACTTTGCCAACTATAACCACCAATATTTGGTGTCTCTGGATGAATTATATAGTTAAACAGCCTTAGGACAGTTTTGGGACTCCTCTATGCGGTGAGAAAACTACTTATCCCAGCGAGCTTCAAATTTTATATTACGCCCGTCGTAGCATTTCTGGAGGCGTTCTTTATCCCAATCTCGTCCTTATTAGATTTTCGTCGGCAGTGGCGGCGTCGGTGACAGGGCCTTATTTCACCTAACTGGCTCGCATCTCAGGCTTTACAGCTCACGCCAATAAATGTTGGTTGGTATACCTCGGAAGACGTGTCCCACCTTACTTCTCTCTCTCTCACTCTTTAATACCACTCTAGAGATTCCCCTTTCCCTTTCACACCCTCTCACGAATCCTGCTGACGTGATTTCCTCGAGGAAAAAAATAAATGCAAAGATGTACGATAAAACATACAATATGACCTTTTGAATGTCGTCCTTGCTGACTCAAAGAGTTTCTAGGAGATCATTTCTTCACTTCCCCTGGACGGTGTGAAGTAGAGGTCGAATTTATTTATTAAATTTTCGAGAAAGACGAGGAGTAAGCAGGGTATAGGGTGGAATATAATTCAAGGGGAGCGACGGAGATAGGTGGCCAGGAATGTATGTAATATTTCTTTCTCTAGATTAGAATTTACATTGTCCCCCGCCCTCTTGCCTCTATCTTTTGTGCAATAGCTTTTGTTCATTACTTATATTTTGCAGTTTTTAAAACTTGACATCAATCCGAGCAATCTTGATAAAAATATGTTACAAAATAATGAAAGTATTAATAAAAGCTTTTTGGCGAAAGATGTGGACCTTTTTAGAGTGCATTGATTAGAAAATAGCGGTATTAACGCAGTGGAGAGAAATCTATGGCACGGAAATTAAATTTGGAAAGTTTTCTGGGTGTAATGGTGTGGTTCTAAAGAATGAGAAATTGCACATTTTTTTGGTGTTTATTCTCGTTTTCTCTCTTCATTTTTTATAATATTCCCCGGATAACCTTTTTCCGAGTATTTTCCCTTGAACTTTGCAATGGTTAATTTTATTTTCTTAATGAATTTATATTACCATAATATTTTCACGTTCGCATTTTTTGAGGTTTTATTTCGAGCCGGTCGATCCATTCCTCAGAGTTCATGAACTGAGAGCTAACATATTATTTAGTTGTTTAGTTAATGCGCTACGGTAGTTGGACATTCCTCTTTTGCCTGTGGATGCATGTGTGTGTTAAATTTTGCGTTTTGCATAATTGATGGCTATTTTCTAGAATAAAGAGGAAAATACTCATAGTATTATTTCCTTTGCAATTACTTTGAAAGGGTTGGTCTGAATTGTGTTTTTCTTTCCTCCGTGCCCCTTAATATTTTTCCGTATGCAGATTTTTTATTGTTTAATTCCTTAATTAAATTCCATTCGCTACATTTTTTCTCATTTAGGGTTTCCACATTATTTTTATTGAAGCGTATTGTGCCGAACTAATGAAGGTAGCTGTTCAAAATATTTTTATTTCCGTTCTTCCCTTATTGTTGTCCCTTTCATTAAAGAGCCGTGTTGTTTTCTTTATCTTTCGCCTCACCATTTTTTTACCCTTGCCAATATGCCTTTACAATTACAGATCTCCTTACCCGCCCCTCTTTGTTTCCACTATCTCCATATTTGCCCGGATGCATCTCGCATCCCCACCAAATTCATTTCCCTCGCCCTTCCCGCTCATTTTGTCTAGCTGAACCTCCGCTGGCTCGTTTCCGCAGCTTGCGGAAGAGGCTTGACGAGAAACATGGAGCAGAGCGTTCGCTGTGCAAAACAATGTGTAGGTACACCCGCAGGAGCTGGGGTTCAAGGTTTTCTTTCGAAGTCTCCCGTTTGGCTCACCTTCGCCCCACTTGCCCGCCCCCTCCGTTCTTAAATTCATTTCTCATGCTCCCCAATTAATCTCTTGTTTCCGCCCGTTCATTTTATTTTATTTATTTTTTTTTCAATTTTTACATCCCGCAACGTTTCCCCGAACCCACTCTGCTCCACTCTCCCCCCTCCCGCGCATCCCGCCCCCTCCTCTCCGCTTCCCCCTCGCTCCCTCCCCCCTCTTGCCCTTTCCTTCGGCGGAAAGGCGTAAATCCTTCTCCCCGACGCAGTTACACCCACCTAGTGCCTTCACCTGTAATTCATAAAAAATGCGCGTGTATTCTTCCGTCGTCCCCTTCCCCTCGAGAGAGGGAGGGAGAGTGAGAGAACGAAGGGAATAATTAACCTGCGACAGCAGGAGAAGGGAGTGCGAGGAACAGGTGGCGTGTGCGGGTGAATGAAATGGGTGGGGCGAGACGTGTGGCCCTCGCGGGAGTGCGTGCTTGCGTTTTTTCGAGTGTGTGGGTGTTTTTGAGTGCGGGTGTGTTTGTGCGTGTGCGCGGCCTCACTCGTTTGAATAAACCCGACCCGACTGCTTTCGCGACCTTTGACCCTTTGCGTGGTACATCGGTGGGTTCACCCTCTTCTCCCCCCCCCCTCCCGTTAAATGTTTCCGTCTCTCGCCGTGCGAGCACCTGTGCGTGTTTTCTTCGTGCCGGTGCGTGCGCTGAACGGCGCCTCTGGTGCAAGTTTGGGCGTGGATGTTGGAAAGAGTGGAGGAGGCCGTTAATGTGAGGGGTGGAGAAAGTGATGGGGGACACCGGATTCGATGGGTGGGAGGGAAATAGCGAAGGTGCTCTCGGAAAAGCGAAGGTGTGGGTGAGGTTGGCCAGTGTTTCTTGGGCTCCTTCAAAAAGCAGGAATGAGAAATATCCTTTAAAAAACTTGGGAAAAGCTTTCAAATCAAACAGATAAAACCCTGGAATTAAGGAAGTTGACATTTTTTCAGCCTGGAAAATGGTTGTTGTTGAAAGGGAAAACATTTTCAATGCTTCATTTTCATCACTCAGCAATGGAGCACTAAAATATCGCCTCACATGCACACATATTATTTGTGATTTACATTATCTTTTTGAACTGGCATCAAATAAATGCATTATTTATGTTTTTTAAATTCTGAATCATGTCTTATATGAATATTCAGATTTTTAGACCTTGAAAAACATTTTGTCCTTGGAAAGTTGGAAACTTGATTCTGGCAACATGCAACCCCTACAGAGGCTTACTGGATAACCGACTGCTGATGTTTTTTTTTCGCGAGGTGCCTTGATGTATATACGCGGTTTAAAGAATACATTTAGTAAGCTTCTCCTTGCGATTTCCCGGAATATATTATAAAATAATAATACTTTATTTTACCCCGCTGATCACTGCACTCTGGGACGCAAATATATCATCGTAAAGAAATCCCAGGGACTCATTACGCATCATTTACTTTTAAATTATTATGCATCATAAATTTTTTTAAAAATTACCGATTTATAATATCCTGAGCATAAAGATCGAATGAACTAAGTAATTTTCTAGAAAACAAAATAATACTCTTTGTTACGGTTATCTCCACTCTTTGTTTTTACTGGAATGATTTGGTTTCTCTAGTAAAGTGTTACTTTATAATAAAAAAGAAATAACTTAGTTCCTCCGTTAATTTGTTGCAGTTTGGTTATCATGTCTTATTTGTGATATTTAGTTATATTCCTCTTTCTTTTACAGTGAAAACTACAGGTTTCTTGCCAGGCTAAAAAAATGCATGTATGAACGCGATCTTTGTATTACGTATTTTAATAGATTCTTGATCAAAATGCTGAAACAACTCGAATGTACCAATAGCGAGTGCAGTAATATTCCATAATTTTCTGTGCATAGGTGAGCTCTTGGCCAAGAGATTTCGGCAAGGGCCTGCTGCCCTGGATGGTTGCTGAAGCTAAGGGCTGTTGAAGTTCCTTTCGCCAGAGACGAATGGGATCGCGGGTGGTGGGAAGGGATGCAGGGTTGTTGGTGGAAGAGGTTTAAAGGGACGAGGGATGAGGTGTGGCTCCAGTGGTGGCTTAATGTTTAACCCGTTCTCTACCTCATTTATCGATTAGGGACTTGGCCGTGATGTTCTCCCTCACTCCCCCCATCGCACTCTTCCCCCTTGCCCACCCTCAGTTTGGGGAGAGGAGGGGGGTTTGGTAGGGTTCCCTAGACTTGCAACTCGCCTATTCCTCCCGACCTCACGCCTGCCTCCTTTGAAAATGACCGCCCCCGTCGCCTCCCCCACCGCCTCCCCCGCTCTGCATACTCCCCACCTTCCATCGCCATCGTCGATCCCGTCCAACCGTTCGTTTCTTCCCCCCCTTCGCCGTGGATTGAATTCGTGTTCCCTTCCCAGTCGGGTGTGTTCGGATGAAGTTTGTTCCTGTTTAGCCTCCTGACCGGGGAAAAGGTTTTCCTCGCTTGTCTCTCGAGGGCGTGCAGTGAATCCACGCACCCACTGGAACTCCAATCAGGCTTGCTTGCTTATTTGGCCGTTTTGTCATCGTATGCTTTCAGTTCTCTCTCTTTATATTTTTCTTCCGTGTCGCCCTCACTCTCACTCCAGTCATTTCGCGCCCCTCCCCCCT
>LYUA01000186.1:208475-221672 GCA_002093875.1 Calopteryx splendens | reverse complement strand
TCTAGTATTTGTATTACCTATGGCAATAAAAGAACGTACCTATATATTTTCAAATGGGTCAAAATTTGTGAGAATAACGGAAACGAGTGAGTGAAAGTTCTACCAGTGTTATGTTGCTGCATGTTGAACTTCATAGGGTCGTTACTTCGTGAAGTAAAATGGTTGATTCTGCCGTAGTATTTACACAGGGTGACGAACAGCTGTTATATGCCGATTTAATGATGCCAAGCGGAATAGCACTGTATTAAGGATTAGGTAGAACTCCAGAGAGAGGGGGAATGTAAGAGAAGCTTGTAATTGACGATGTTATAGGTATTGTTAAAAAAAGGTGATAAATTGTTTTCCAGATCAACTTCCCATGCGTTGTAGAGTTTTTTCACCGGAAGTGCTAGTCCCCATGCACATAAGTAAAAGTAGAGATCACAACAGTTTTCCTGCGTGGATTTTACTAGGGTCTTTATACCTGAACTCCTTAGGTTTTTCCCCACAAAATAACATCTTTTATTTCTTTTCCTTTCCGTATATTCACAATGCCCATTGCTTATTCATGCATTTTGGATTTTATTGTTCTTGCTATTGATTTTATTGTTTTCCATTGTTGTGTTCCTTTTTATTATTTTTACTATCCGTTTCTGTATTTAGACTAAGGGTTAAATGAATGAAGGAACCTTATGGCCTAAGTTTCGCCCGAATGATGATGTTTGTCTATCTATCTTTCTCTTTGCTAGTTGATAATCAGTGCATGGAATCCTAGCCCCGCTGGAATTTTTTTTGGAAGCATCTAACAATTGTGCCGTATTTAGAGACTAATTTAAATACTTGTAACGCAAATTTAAGAAAAAATCCTTTCCAGCGGAAATGTGCATATGCAACTCCTCATTTCAGGCAGTTTTGATTGATCGACTAATCGTATGTTTTGATTTGCAGGCAGCGAAGGAGCTAATTCATTATTCTTGTCCACTGTATTAACATCACCTGCGTTTGGTCATATCTTGTGCTCTTAATTGCAAGTTGCACATGAATATGTTTTATTAAGTTATTGTGCAATTGATGTGACTTCAGGCCTGAAATAGATTATATTTTCATTTTGAAATGCCGCCTAATAAAGGATTTTCATGAAATGGATGCATGTATCAATTATACGAGACAGATATTCGAGCAATTAAAAACGGGGTGAAGAACACCACTTGTTTGCTCTCTTAGGCATGTTTGCATATCCTAAGAAATATTTTTAATTGTAGTCTCTATCACAAATTTATTTCTCGTATTAATGGAATATGTGTACCCAGTCGTCTTCTTAGTAGATGGCAATGGGTGGATTTCGCTTATGGACTACGAGTTGAAGAGCTAGGATCACGTTTCCTTCTGGCAGGTAAATTTATCGCATCCTGCGAATTAAATGCTCTTTGATACTGCAAACCATTATCATTATGCGGCGATGTACCTATCCCGAACTTTTTCGGTTGAGAGAACAATTGGAGTGTAATCAGCAGATTCGTCTGTTCCTCGGAAAGGAATGCCGCTCCATTAATGTATTTCTAGAGTGACAACCTAGATGTGAAATTCTAGTTGCTCTTATTTTGTGTATCATTATATTTTGGCGAAGGCTATTGTACTTGCATGTTTTAATTGTCCGATAAGTATTAGTATTATTACTATCGACTGTTCTTCTTAATTTAGTGCCGTTGAGAGCGTTTGGCGCCTCGTTCGATGCGAATGCGCGCCTCGCAATTTTAATCCAGAACGGTGGGCTTGTAGTTCCCCGTTTTGTCGAAAGGTAGCGTTGGTGTTTGGAATAGGCCCCGCCTCGCTTTAGTTCCTACGGAAGTGTGTGGGCGTTGAGGTCGCAGTTCAAATATTTTGGCGGAAAACATTTTCGTTCAATATCTTTTTCTGGAAGCGAATAAATTCATCTTCTAAATTTACCCATGACCTTTCGATTTTCTTATAATGACACCAACGATATCTTTAAGCGACCAGCAATCAAATATCTTGCTTTTAATTACCAAATTAACGATCACTACTTACGAAAAATTAAGTTTTCATTAAAAGTTTTAAATATTCCCCAGTAGGACTAAGAAGTAGGGGCACATTATATCGCAGTAGTATAGTTAGATAAAATATTTCTTGCAAACATGAATCCTATAGCCAATTAAAAATTTTAATGGCCCTATATCGATATTTCGGCCAACAAAGATGACCATAATCGGCGAGATTTGTGCATAAAGGCTTGACTCGGGAAGAGCACAGTGGTGATACACTGTCCAAAGTCAAGCGACAGAATAAATATAACTTTGTGTTGCGCCAAATAAACATTTCACATTTTTTTTACGATAAAAATAAGTATCAAAAAATTATGAAGATAGAAAAGTTTTAAGGGTTTATCTTAAAAACTAAGGTGGGTATCTTTGCGTTTACTCAATGGGATATAGTATTTAATGCTGCAGGTCATGTTAATACTGAAGAACTGTCGATGGATGCGTGATGATTATGTTCCATGCGTTACTATTATGAATCATGGGAGGTAAGAAACTTGGAGTTTTTCAAGAATGTTGTGTCCGTGAACGATCTCCTCAATAGATTTTTTTCACGTAATTTACAACGAGTAATATATCTTGCGAGGAAGTCTTTTCTACTTCTTACTGATGGGTCATGTAGGTGCATCATTTAAAAAGTCACAATGAACAAATATGTGGATGTATATTTACTAGGTATTCGTGTTCCCCTTCTTACCTTTTTTGGAGCGTCAATACTGTAAGCATTTTTTCTCCCAGTTTTCTCTTTTCAAAATTGGATTTCACCCGTTATTTCCCAGGAAGTTTATCAAGCTACTTAGTCTTTTATTTGGAATCTAATTACATTTGTTGTTAAATTTATTGTTATCAATAGCAACAAAGAACCAATTGGTTTAGTGTAGGTAATGTCTTATATCTACCCTTTCGTACGTCATATAGGTACGATCATTTGTGCCTAGATTAATTTGAGCCTTCAGTGTGATTTCAGTGCAATTTTGTCCCATTACTGGCATTAAAAACATCACATTCATTACTCACTCGTGTGATTAAATAAACCAAATCACATTTTTAGCCCGTTTGAATATGGTCGCCAGGGAGTTTCCATTGCCACCGCCGGCTCATTTTCCTTGATTTGAAACTACTTTTCAAAACAGTATAGTTAACCAAAAAGATATTATGAAAGAAGAAAAAAACTTCTATCAACATTACTTAGAAACCCATTGGAGGAGATAATTATATAAAGAATGCACTTCACAAAGAGACATAGCAAATGAAGGAATCGTATGGAATAATATAGTTATGAACTACTTACGGCCTTTGATTTGAGCACAAAGCAAGGAAACTCCTGGGAGCGTTATGAGTTTCGCACCAAACGTGATTTAATTTGTAGGGAAAACATGGTAAGCTGCCTATGTAGTTACTTGATACATGATTCACTGAATAGCAAGTTCACTTTGTTTTCCTTTTTGAATAAAATCACGGTTGGTGTGAATCTCTTGACGCCCCAGAAGTTTCCTCGCCTTTCGCTATAATCAAAGGCCGTAAGTAGCTCATAACTATATTATTTATTTATTTCTTAGCTTTGTGCTAAAGAGAAGCAGTATGGATAATCTAAGAGGGTACTTGAAGGATTTAATTTTTTCATCCATTAAATATATTTTGAAGAATTAAATTAAGCAGCGAAATGCTGGCTGTGATGACAATTGGCGATTCGGGTGAGGTTTTTCCGGTTTTCCTCACCCTTGGGGCGAATGCTGAATCCATGCCACCTAGGAGGAAAAGAGATTTGGGAAAATCTACTTATTTTAAGAGTAAATTGTAGGCAGAGGCAATTCAAAGACTTGACTTCATTTCCACCTTGCAGAGACACAAATAAATCGTTTAAAAAAACCTGAATAATTTACCTTCAATTATCACATGCTGTCTGGTCTTAGAATAGAAAACCACGTGTGAAGAATGTAATGTGCTGGCTCGCCATATTTTTCTATCTTTTTATAGGACTACAACAGAATCATCACTTTTGCCTATGATGTATTTTCTTTTACCAAAAATTTCAACTTTTTCACTGTGTAAAACTGAGACACCAATATTCTGATAAAATAAAGTGCCTGCAAGTAACAGCTTTTTCGATATTTGAGGTGGCGCTGCCTCAGGAACTATCCTTTCGATCTGTAGAATTTCCTTATTGAGTCACTGCGTAACCTTTTGCCCTGTGCCCGGCCATCCTCCTGTATTAAATATTTCATCCCTCTCTCTCATCTTTATTTTTCGCGCACCCTCAAGGTATATCCCCTCTCTTCATTCTCCCCGTGGGCTGCCACTAGCCTCTACCCTTCTCCAGGTGTCACAGGACCTGTCGTAATTCCCGTCCGCTATTATATTCCCTAGCTTGGCAACAATTCTTTCATAAAATTTTTAATGCACTCGCAAAGTTTTCTACCTTTTTCACGTTACCTAGTTAAGAGTATTTTTATTCATATCCCTTCCCGTATTCTCTATGTTTCGGAGCGACGCTTAAGTTTAATGAGTGATGACCAGGCGCAAAATCTTAAGGGAAAATATTTAGTATATTTTTTGTCGCTTTTGTATTGTTTGAAAAGTATATTGTTTGATTTTCGTAGGAATCTAATGTCCCAAAGCTGTGCGAAAAGCTTCCTGGCCTGACCCTCACTGCACTTGCAGATAAACTCAGCTTATGAAGTACGTAGTTTGTTTATATGTAGTCATATTATTTTAGCAAACTAACTGCGTGATGAGTAGAATAGAATTATTATTGCGTTCTTTTTTATTATTCCTTTCGTTCATTCGAGATTTGTATAATATATATCCTACTCTACATGAGGAATATTTTTCCTTTTAAAAATCTGAGAAAAGTTGCAGTTGATGGGAAGTGTTCGTCTGTTGTATCCTTTTGAGCCATGAAGAATGCTCTTCCATGCCATGCCTCCTCTCACATGCAATCCTCTGCCATGAAGAATGATCGAAATATTATGCTGGTTATTACTTTGAGCCATAGAGCAATCTCTAAGTACATACCCAAAGGACTATATTAAATCATATTGAGTGTAATTTGCACGCATACATTTGGTGAAGCTTTCGTAAATATGTATTTGTTTAAGCCGGCTTGATTGTGGTAATACAAACACAAGACTTTCAAGCACATCTCTCCTGTAAGGTTTAAGTCTCAAACATTTAAACAAAAAAGAATCCTTATTATCATAACGTGATGCTTTTACGTATTATTGACAGTCTTTTCTTAACCATTGACTTTGAATATAAGTTCGCGTACTGAGGAATCATTAGCGTGTTCAATAAGACCATCATATAGTAGTATATGGTTTCACGTTCAAGCGATTTACAAGAGTTGTACTTTATGAGTCATTTGGCTTTCATTACTTCTTACACCACTTATTTAACTGGGAAATTATGGATGAACTTGAAGAATCGTGTATTTTAAATGCCTCCATGTGCGCAAGCATGACCCGTTTTCATTGTAACCATGAAATAAGGTAAAACTGCCCCCATTATACATATGATAACGCGCAGGCGATTCTGATTCCCCGGAGTTTATAAGAGGGAGACATTTGAAGAAAAATATCATTGGGTCATTATTCTAACCTGAAAAAAGGCTCCCAGAAGTCCATCGTTAACCTGTTTTGTTGAATGTGACGGACGGTTTATTCATGATGATCAAGTAGGGAGTGGACTTCGAAAAATCTATCCGACCCCACGATTCAAGTCGGGTTTTGGCTTGAAAAGAGAGTACACTGACTGAACAATTCGATCGATCGATTCGATCCACGGGCCATGAAAAGTTTGTGTTGGAATTTTCTTATTCAAATGTACGAAAAATATCGTGACGCGTAAATTTATTGGGTTGATTTTCTCATTATAATTTTCTTGAGTTGGGGTTAGTAGCGGATAAACTATTCCAAGCTTCACTCTTTCAATTAGGTTGGCATGCATGGCATTACATGGATATGTGCATTAAATTGAACTTATTCTAAAAAAGACTCCATCTTTCGTCTCAGAAGAGCAAAAGCAGACCTATATTTTTGAGATCTAATGACACTGTGAAAGTAGTGAAAACCTCGACTCTCTGCGCTCAACTGCATAACTAGTAGTTGGAGATAATGAGATGTCGAAAAATGACGTAAAACTGCAGCTGAAGTCGCATCTTCACGGGATTTCATTAGAGCCTATTTGATTACTCTTTCGCCACTCCGCATCGACACTTTTCGCATCATTTTGTGCTTCTCTCCCCTCACACGTTCCCTCCCGCTAGAGTTTCTTTTTATGGCCCGTAAGTCCTATTGTATCAGTGCCCCAACTCTATTTCTTAAACGGTCGACGCTTTGCGCCAGCGCCGCTTTCCAGTCTCCGACCAATGGGTCCTCTTGCTCCTTCTTTTTTCACCCTCGAAAAATCATTCGTCTGTAGTTCACGAGAGAGAAGATGCCGTTGTGATACATTATTCAAAGACAGCCATATTCCATTGTTTACGTCTTCGCAGGGGAAGGAAAACTTGACGCGAGCAGGTGCGTACACCTCAAGCACGGAGGAGGCGTCATTCCGTTCTCCCGTCCGGCCTCTCCTCCGTGCACGCCTTAGGCCCTCCCGCCCCGAACCCCCTCATTCCCACCACCCTCCCGGCTCACCCGGGAAATGTGCCTCCTTCGCCCGCACCTTCTCTTGTTCTCTCTCCTCCTATTCAGTGTTTTTAATTCTTCATTCCCTGATCAGCCTCCCGGCAATTTCTTTTTATCCCTCCATACCTCGTTTCGCTCCCCCCCCCTTTCGAAATATTCTTTCATGCTCTCAGGAGGGAGCTCTGGTGGTATTTGAAAAAAATAAGCTCTCTCGCTCTCCTTTTCTTCCGGGCGCCCATTTTTCCTTTTCATCTCCGTCTTCCTCTTGTTTACGTGGTAGATGAAATGTTGTGAGCACTAAACTCTTCTCTTCCTATTATTTCGTCTTTTTTTTGTCTCCAGGCACGTGTCATCCAGTCTAGCGATGCAATTCTTTTTCCATTTTTTGTGGTCCGGGCAATACATATTTCTGGTACTTTTCATCAATCTCCATTAATAATTTGAAAATTCTGATCTGGAAAATAATTCATCAAATTAATTAAAAATATATTCAAGGATATCATTTTTTTATTTTTTTTCCTCCTTGTTAATATTTTCAGGGATGTGCATTTATAGTATTTTCAACTGTACCTATAGTTTTATCTTGAGCATATTCTGACGGTAAAAGTAACATCCGCTCGCAAGAGATTGGACCCATATTTCCAACGGTCACATCATTTAGCCCGCAAACGAAAGCAATTATTTCGATTAGGTATGATCAATCGCCGTTGATGAGCGCGTTTGAATCGAAAAGTGGATTTGTGCGTCATTCATCCTGGAAATAATTGATGAAAATATTTTAATTCGCTGGGTAACCAGAGAGACGAACTCCGAAAAATAAAACGTTTAAAAATCGTCCATAACCCTCCTCGCAAACAATGAGAATTAACGATCCCTACTTGTTTTCACAGGCTTAGTGACTCGTCTGTTTGCTTCTCATTAATCTCCTGATTTCATCCTTTCACAACCATCCCCGTCCGTTGTTACATGACCAAGTAATAATCCATAGGAACCTCGTTTTCGTCTTTCTTACCTTTTTTATCTTTCAATTCCTCTTTACCTGTATACCTACGTCCGACTTCTCGGTCAGTTTTTTCACGATTATTACTATATTTTCGTCTTCCACTTCCCCCACATTCTCTTTCACTTTCACTTCAAGTTCTCTCTCTCCTTATGAATTTCTCCTCTCTGTATCTCGCCTCGTGCCGCCGTACCACCGCGCGTTCCATTTTCCCAGTCCTATGGTTGCTCCCTCTCGCACGAGATGTTTTCTCCTCTTGCGATCACGAATCTTCGTTTAGGCAACGCTTTACTACCACTAAATGGGTGTTTGTTCTAATTTAGAGACTTGGCTGATTCAGGGATTGGTTTGGTAATATCCACTCATCAAAAATTCTCACCTTGAGAGACACGCCATTCCACCCTCCCGCCATCTTTCATTCGAATTATTCATTGCTGAGTTTTTCAGAAGTCACCTTTGTAATGTTTAACTTTTTTGCGTGAGCTCCTTCGTGGAGTTAATAAATCGTCACTTCTCCAGTAATTAAATTCCTCGCTTTTCGTCCTTAATATTTCCATCTGCGTAGTTCCTTTGTTGTGCATATTCGTTGCTCGCTCTCCGGATATTATTTCACTGAGAATTGAGCGAATTGTCTACGAAACGCGCCTAGTGGGCAGAGTTTGTTGTACTATTATATAAGGTTTTCAGTGAAGCGTTTTTTGTTTAACACTTTTCCTAAATGCTTAGCCTTCCACACCTCGTTAAGTTAACCGAATTTCGCTACCAAGGCGTTCCTTGTCTTGCGGCCGGCGGTGTGTCAGGAGGGAAATCTCGTCCTCTTCTTTCTACGGCGTGACTTATTCCAGTTTTAGGGGTTTATTTGAGGCTGCTTATTTATTTGTATCTTATCTCCTTACTTCCTCAACACCCTGATCTCCACGTGCACTTAACTTAATTGCAACTTTTACGCGCTTCGCGGTAGTCTGAGAGGTCGTGTAATCTCGCTTAATGCCTTTTTGAAAGCCCTCAGAATGTTTTGAGATTGGAGGAGGATTTTCGCTGATATTGCGCCATGAGGCGCGTGGGTTGTTGGGGAGTGAGTTAAAATAAAAGGCTAAAGAGAACTAAAGGTGAGGAGAAAGGTCGAAAAAAATCTAAAATATATAATATCCATTTTCAAAATATCTTCTTTTAATGCTCAACACCTTGGTTAAAAAATTAAAAAATACAAATATAAAAACGAGGAAAGTGTGCCAACGGTTAAAAAAAATACTATCTAGCGTTTACGGCACCAGATTTTGTTTCCTTCTCTCTCATTTTCAGTGGAATTATGCATACAGTTCGGTATCGAATTTTCCTCATACATCATACATGTATACTAGAGACTACAAACGTAACACTCGGAAACGTGGAACAAAACGCCTCCTTGGATTCCAAGCGAGTGGTCTATTATATATTTCCGTGTCACTCTGGTGGATGGAAAGGAAAAAGTAAGGTTGAAAGTATTTATACACGCAAACTCATTTACTTTCTCTGTAACTATCAGTCTCGTTTTTTCGATTCCTTCGATTTCGATTTTTTCGAATTCGAATTAGGTACTATTGGTAGCAAGCAAAACCAGCAAAAATTTCAATTTGAAGCAGAATGTTGGAGCACTGGCCTGACCTCAGGTCGTAACACTCCCTTTCTGAGAGGTCTCAGGGCTCCACTCCTTTTATTTTTTTACGTCCTCTTTTCCTCTTTTTCATCTCTTCCCCGTGGTTTATTTTATTCGGGGATGCCTTGTCCATTCGCCATATTCACGTGCTATCTTCTCTGATACCACGGGAATTAAGGGGTTGTCTCTAATCATCTTTTACTTTTGATCCACTTCTTTGTAGTGCGTAGCAGCTCGAGCTTTGTGATGAAATAAAAAACGCACAAATTTAACGCTATGTTGATGTCTATGCATAGAGTGTGTTGCTCTGTCGCCTATAAATGCCACCCCACGCTCTATATCGCGCGGGGAAAAATTTCCTAAATATTCTTCGGCTTGCCGCTTTTGTCTTTTTTCCCATGCCTTTGCTTTATCAATGAACCAAATTCCATTTATGTCGCCCTATGCTATCAATCAGACCTATGATGACTATATAAGCCTCGGCAAAAAATAATGCCCTATTTCTCGTGCCAATCGTCATATATGATCTTAATACATAATTACGTGAAATTTCTACTTAATCAGTTAATCTCCCTTACCTTTTACCCCATTCCCATTTTCTCTATAAATTATAACATTTTAAAGTAAATTTTATGTACCGCTTGGAGTTCGTCAGCTCAACCAGAGTAACTGAACGCTGCTTAAAAATTAATTCTCTTTGGATTAAAAAAAATGATGATACGGTTTTCGTTTTCTTGACAGAGGTCTAAACTACTATCGCAACGTGTCTCTGAGTAAAATGTGAAAATAAATCATCGAACCTAGTTGGCCTAATAGTTAAGAGCATATTGCCATTTATATCGAGTCCTTGACCTTAAATGCGTAGATAAGAAAACAGTTTTCTTGCTTGGTAAATACCGAATATGATCCAATCGCGGTCATTTATCGGAGGCTGATGTGTTCATCGCCCATCGCTTCGCAGTCCGCTCTCCCTGGGGATCCCGTCCGCTCCTGTACCTCCTCAGTTCCTCATGCGAATCTGACGACGTCTTGGCTGTCTTGAACTTTTACGGAAGCAGCCAGCCTATTATATTTTTTTAGGCTAACATTTGTATTGTTTCTTCTTGGTACTTATTGATACTGTTAATGTACCACTCAGTATATCGGTCGTTTCGTCCGTATTTCCATAATACCTAATCCGTCTTTCTCCAACTACTTCATTCACATATGCCAATAGTGATGCTTGATGATAATATTTTACTAAATTTACACAGTTAGAAATCCATGTACGTGAATTTAAAAACAATCATTAACATGAAACAATAAAAATATGATTTTTTTAACCCATTACCTTGGTAGAGAAACACCCACCTAGGCGAGATTTGAACCCGGTCTTAACTCAACCGCCACTGATGCCACGCTGAATGAAATACTGAAAACCGACGCCTCGCCAAAGGAAGGGTATATTAGGAGTAGTTCTTTGACTTTCTTAGTTGAGATGGATGTGAGCTAAAGCTAGGGGACAATAAGAGAGATAAATGAACGCATTTTCGTAGCTTCTAGTTTGTTAATTTATCAACGAAATTACTATTGATAGTTTAAGGGAACTCCGTTGTGCATATTTTTCATCTTTGTGGTAGTGCGATTCTGTTACTTAATTTTTCTCGTTAATTCTGCTTATTTACTCTAAAATTCCCTGATCTTGACTTAACTTTTGCTCGAGATCTTTTTTTACATAGCGTATGATTCCAGATTCTTCCTTTATTAATGCTGCTGTACTTTTTAACGCAAATTATTTATAATTTGAGAGCTGTGTGCGGAAGTGAGTGGAATCTCTATCTGAAATATATATTAACATGCATATAATTTCTGTAATGGAGGATAAAATCTTTTAGACCCGATTTATATTATCCCTTCTTGAATAAAAGTTTAGAGAATATTTTTCTTTGGTATAATTTTTACGTCAGTCACATTTGGAGTGGTGTAATGTTTTGGGATTCAAATAAAAATAATGGTTTTTCCTTCCCCTAAATGAAATGAAATCATTATGTTAAAATTCCACCACATCATGCCTGAAACTTCGCTTTTTCCTTCCCCTAAATATCGACGTAAAGTTGTAGGAAGGCGCGTTCCTACCTTACTTCTCAAAATAGATAAAATTTACATACATTACGTAATAGATAGCATAGTCAAATTCATTTTCCATTCTTCATTTTTTTTCGAGTCTAAAGTACATAAATTATCAAGGATTGGTAACATTTTTCAAAAGATTGCTAAAATTATCTGCTGGTGAATCTAAACGGAATTGAACGAAATATGTTGTGCGTTACGGATTTAGGTTGAAACATTTATGGGGTGATGTTCAATGCGTTAATTATTCTTAAAATATATTCATCCCATCGTTTTGGAATAAATAATTTCCAATCTCACTTACACTTCTCTCTTCTTTGGTGACTTCGAGGTTAGTGTGCAGGAATATCCTCATTTTGACGGGAATTAATTTACTCCACCTGTAGGCGGCTAGCACTTGTGTCGGAGGGAAGTTGCCGTTGGGTGGCTCAAGAGTGAAATGCTTATCGGTAGTTAGCGGGTGCGCTGGGAGGCTGGGAAGGCTTTCACGGGTGAACAGTCAAAGCTCTAGGTTTGGGAGATGTCAAGTGTGGTGTGGAGGGAGACCGCGAGGCTTTAACGAGTTCGGGGCGAAAGAGAAGCGAAAAGGAGGCGGAGGAGAATGCAAAAAGTAAGCAACATCAAAGCAAAGGCCTTTATTTTGAATATGGTGTTTGATGCTTACTGTTGCACTTGCAAAAGCTGTTGATAATGCCGACACTCATGAATAGCTGGGTTGGGGCGCTGAAAATTTCGTCCATCGTGAATGGTGCTTAAAATTATATTTTTGTCGTTCGTGTGTGTTTGTAAATGTTGAGGTATGTTTTTGCTTCTTCGAGTCTCAAGTATATCCTTTTTGTGACCTCTAAGAGATATGAGTTAATTTATGTGCATTTGTTTTTCAACTTGATGTATTTACTGTTGCCAATTATAACCTATATTGTTTTTGTACAGCATATAAAAATGTTCTTCATTTTGGAAAATGACCCAATGCTTGTGGCTGTGACGGACTTAATTTTTCTATTTAAAAAAAAATTATTTTGCCGAATGATAGCCTCAGAAGAAAAGTATGACGCCTTCATTTTTGCATTAAATGTTGATAATTATGCATCAAATTGAAGGTTTCGGAAAGTCTCGTTTGTATTTATTTCGAAGGAATTGTGAAATCTATAGCGTATATAGCTTACTCCTGCATGAGATACTAACTTCTTCTTTGAACTTTTTGATGAGGCTAAGTATCAGACAATTTATTTTTGATGAAAAAATACATTTCCTAGTAAAATAGTCGCTAAACAAATCCGAAAAACAATCATGCATAAAGAGGCTTAGGAGAGGCGAAAACCTAATGGATTGTATATAAACTGAAAGAATTATATTAGTTCTGGTCAGCTGAGGTGTATGATTGGAATCCAATACCATTCTGTGACCATTTCATTTTTAAATGACCTTTTCTACTTGGTGTGAAAAAAATATTTTCTTGGGAAAATTTAATTTATAAACATTTTAATCTAGTGTGCTATTATTGCATGCTATACATGTTATGCAATTGTTTTTTTAGTGATGCCGTAGGTCTCGTATTTGATTTGCGCTATTTTTTCTTTTTTATTTATTAATGATATTTTGTAATGATTGAAGTTTTCCGTGAGGAGCAATGAAAGATGGTTGAAACTACTAACGTACAAGTACTTATAATCTATCGTGAAACATTTGGTAAACTCAAAAACCCATTTCCATATTCTGCGCGAAATATTAAATTAAGGTAACTTGTTATTGTTTTTGTGCTGGCTGTTTTTTTAGGCGTGACCATTA
>LYUA01000186.1:192389-207329 GCA_002093875.1 Calopteryx splendens | reverse complement strand
ACAGGCAGTACAGGGAAAGGAACTGGCCCCCCTACCCTGATGTGTGAATTTCACACGCCAGTTGGGCTTAGTACTGAGTAATGTCTACCCTCAGCAAACAGCCTTCGGGTTGATTTCTGCGATTTAACTCTCACCCACTAGAATTATATTTTTTAAGCCTTTTGAATTTTGCATAAAACAAAAAAGACTGAAATATACATTCGCGGTTGCACACTTTATGAGATTTGCCTAATCAGGATATGAGTTTTTGCAAAAACGTTTGTGGGTCAGAGACTGCCTCTGTAGTTGATATTATCAATTTTTTTTAAAGGAAATATATTTTTCTCTCGTTCTTTTCCCCTCCTGCCTTCTAAAATGCGTCATTTTCCCGCCTTTTCCATTATATGCGCCATGTAAATATTTGAAAAATGGAAGCTGGACCTTTCACTTTGGTTTCGACCACCTTCCGCTCGCATGCAAGCTTTTCGCCTGCTTTCCCCATTTCATTGATTTCCCAGTGTTTCTTGGCCTTCGTTAAGTCCGCTATTTGTGTTTCATTTTTCTCTCGCTCATTCAGCCCACGGTGTTGATATTTGCTCAATGCTGTTTGTAGTAAATTTTTACGGTGCTAAAGCGAAGTGCGTTTAAAAAAGAAAGCGAAATATTTTTCCCTTCGTATGTTACTCATCTTACTGATGGCAATGCCGTAAAAACGCCAGACATTTTGCATTGATTACTGTTTCTTATCGCTTTTTATCGTAACAATTGTAAAAATAACTCGTTAAAAAGTTTCTTGCTTTAGGCTTTCCATTCCCTCTAAAACCTTGTCTAGACGACGGCTTTTATATGACTGCAATGCATAACTGGCTCGTAGTGCGTGCTGTACTTTGTTGTGGCTTTTTTTTGGAATATTAAATTGAAACTCAGCTCATGTACAATTTCAGTGATGATGTGTGTATCTTGATGATAGCATGTTAGTAATGTATTTTAATCCTACCTAAGGTGTGAAAGCAACGCTGTGCAGAATTATTCTTTATGTAATTTCCCTGTAATCTGTGAATATAAGCCATTTGGAAAACTCATTTTTCATCGTTGTACTCCGCAGTCGTTTAGGAAGAACAGTAATTATTAGATTTTCAATCCCCAGATTGACTTGTAGTAAACCTCCAGCTATCATATTATATATTTATATCAATGTCTTCATTCATCCATAGTTCCATGTAATTTGTATCTTTTGTTACTGAATTCATGTACATACTTAGTATTTCACCTGCTTTAATGTTCTCGTTATTTATCTCGTTATTTCTCGTTTTTCTCGTTCTCGTAACTCGCTTAAATTGATTGCTATTTCTGTATTAATCATCACACATTAATTTGGTTTTAGTTTGGCAATTTCTATTTGTGGAAAGGTCTTATATCGCCGTGGCTTTAATTTTTATATTTTAATTTATAATGTTAATATATTCATTTTGGTGAACCATCAAACAACTTTATTACCCTTTTTATTTTGTACTTTTATATGGTTATCCCTGATTTTGTTTGTTTAAAGTTATTCAAAAATAGAATGTTAGCTTTTTGGCTAGTTTTAAAGGATCGATTGCCTTAAAACATATTAAAGATGTTTTTTATCACGCATTGAAGTTACCTTTTATCTCCTTCTTCCATATATTTGACTATTCTTTCCTCTTAGTATCGTGATTATTGATTTTTTCGGACTTAACTGGTTAACTCTCCACAGGATGGAGACCCAGGAATAATTTCCGGTGGACCTTGGCGACGGTGACTGTCAGATTGATGCCGCACCACACCACCCACACCCTAGGAGGAGGAGGAAATGGTGAGTCTTCTCTTCATACCATTACTCCATTTTCTAGCGGAAATGTATTTATGAAAATTGTATGTGGGCGAAGAAGTTATTTAGGAAAACCCCATAGCAATATATCATATATGATACGTTCGCTACATGTTGAATGTATCGATTTTTGTGATTAATGTTTCGATTTCCTGAATTCATCCAGGACAACATTTTAAGCTCTATCATAGTTGAAGAAGGGCGCTATGTGAGACAAATATAATTCCTTTTTAAATTTTTTATTTCATAATCAGAGGTGAATTCGTCTTGTATAGTTTTATTCTTTTGTGTCTTTCGATATAGGTGAAAATATAGTTCAAAGGAAAATACTAGAGATTTGAAGGTACTCACATATCAGAGATAAATTATGCATTGATGTAGAAGGAACATGTATTAGGTCTTAATCCAAATTAAACATTTCTGTGAAATTCCATTGAAATATCTGCGGAGGCAGAGAATCATTTATAGACTCAAAACGACGGGTGAATGAAGTTCGAGATTCTGTCGCAAGATGGCGAGAGCGCCCGTATTGCGTACGTGGACGGATAAGAAGTTCGAATGGGTTGGTGGCGTTGTGATATGACCGTGGATACGAATTGGTGCTGAGGATCATCGTTTTTTGCGAACAGTATGTGTTGCCACTTTTCATGTCTAACCCTTTCTGTATAAAATTTTCAAATGATATTGCCGTTTTAGCCGTCAACGAATAATGTTGATAAAATCCGTTGCGCAACTCAGTAGTTTATAATTTATCCAACTACGCGACTCACAATCAGTCGTGTAAATTATGGCACGACTCTTTACCAACTCTGCAGAAATTGTACTTAATCTCTTACTTTTGGCGAAGAAATAAGTACCTCTCTTTTTTATATGATAACGATCGTGAAGCAATGAAGCGTTGGTGTATTCTTTTGGAGATATTAATCCGTAATTTATAGAGTCCAAGAAAGGGACATTGTAAGAGATTATATTTTTTGTAACTCACATTTACCGAATTTTATTCGCATGAAAAAAAATTAATTGAAACTTGAAACACATGCGTACTTACTTCCTAAAGGGAATTTATTTCTTCTTGGGATCATTATTTTAACACGTTTCATTTTTGGTGCGAAACAGTTTGTTTAAAGTCTAATACATTTCAATAAGTGTTTATAATTGCTACTATTTTTCATAGTTAATGTATTGTACTTATTTTCAACTTTACGTTTCATCTTGGAAGAATAAACGATTATCTTGAAAATATTCAAGTAAATGATGCTTGAACGTTTTGGGAATTGCCCTTTTCATGCGGTTTACTGCTGATATTTAGTATTTTTTTTAAATTAGTGCAAATCGAATTAATTATTATTCTTGAAATATGTCATTTAATGGGCGGAGGGGTTATCATGGCTTCGATAGGCAAATATTGCTAAGTGTACTAAGCCCAAAAGTTCCCTGCTCTCCGGCTAATTTCTTTAAACTGCATTCTCGTATATAACACGTCTTCCTGCTAATTAAAAAATATCCTAATATCGGTTGATGGATTTCAATTTTGAATTTTATAAGTTGATATTAACGTAACCATTTTCGTGACATTTGCAGTTTATTTTTCCCCAAGCAGGTTTTTAAATCAGGATTCCCGAATTCGTATTAGCTCCTCCTACAATCATCTGTTCGATCGAGGTAGAGGTAAATGCGGCATTTTTCTTTCTTTATTTTTTTATAAATCTGCGTTCTTTGTCGTCTGGTCACTGCGCATGTGCGTACGTAGAACGAGAACCCCCTCTTGGAGTTGTAGATTTCACCGGCAGATGCCGACGCCGCGCATTTCTCTCCCCAAAGTTCCTCCCGTGTATATATCGCCCTTGAAGGGGTGCGTCTGATCCCCAAACCTATTTCACTGTCAGATATACGTACAACAGAACCTCCGAGCTTCGAGCATCAGCTCCCAACTATTCATCCTTTCCATCCCATCTCCTTTTCTCGCGTCCTGTCAACAAATGATGTATGCTATGGGCTACTTAAAGAATTTAAGGTCGAAGCGACACGAAGAGCGCAGCTAGTGCTTCGGTTTATCATTGACAGCAGGAGATGGGGTAGGTATTCATTACCCTCGAACGCTGCGGCCCGCCCGGACGTTGCTGTACTTATTCATTGTTATTATTTTGTTGAATAGTTTGTTTCTATTGCGCTTTTTCTCTGGCTTAAGGTTAACGTAACGATCCCCGAGCGAAAATGCTGCATAACTTCATCATTGTTCTATTTTTAATTACTTTTGTCGTATTTAGGTTTTGGAAACGCGTGTAGCCATAGTAAGTCCTCTCCCAAGATTGCCTAGGCGAAACTCGTAACCCATTACTAATATTAAATCCGAACGGTTAGTACGAACTATTTGTTTAACGTCCGTAATTGGTGCCAACTCATTTGATTTTCTAGCATTGTCACGTATGGTGGTAATTCGACTTTAAGTAGTCGGGCATTGATCTTCCATGAAAACTGTGTGCCTTCGTGTTTTCTCTATGTTAATCTCTTGAGGTAAGGTCAAGGATATATACAAGGCAGGAGATTAACATAGTGAATTATTAGAGGTCGATATGATGAACGCTTCGTGTTTTGTCCTCCTGTTGCGTGTAAAAGTTTTGCAAATAGTCCTATTTGTTTCATATTTGTGCTACGCTGAATACGCTATGCTCTTTTCTTATTGGGATTTTGTCTTAATTTTTTAAAATACCGTAATAGATACTTGTGTTTCATTAATTGAATCTCAACAAAATCATCCTAACCATACACTTTTATTTCGGTTTTTGGGATCATTGATGGAACACTTTTCCACTCTACAGGTTTGGACGTCGTAAAAAAAAAGCTTGTTACTAGGCGAGCAATATTTTTTTTCGTGGCTGGGGAAATTTCGCGGAAAATGCTCTAGTTTTCTTGCAGCAGAGAAAAGTTGGAGTTGATAGGAAAAGAGCATTTCAAACTCCTGCTCCTTTGTAATTCACTACTTCCGTTCGCATGGCCTCGGTCGTTAGTAACTTTGATTAAATTTCTAAAACCTTTTGCGTCCCGACCCGTGTTTCAAGGCCTCGCTTTCTCCCACGCCTTCTTGTGATCCTCCCCCCCCCTCGGCTAACTCTCCCGCATAATTGAGCGCATTTATCGAGAAACTTCTAGTTCCAGCCCCCTTCTCTTGAGCCCCATCAATCTCGCCAATTCTTCGAAATGCACCTAGATGCCAGAAAGAGATTACGCGCGCTGTTTGAAGTTTGTGGTCCTAGTAATAGTAGTCGACTCACGTATGACGCCTGGAATTATCGTGGAGTTTTTTTATCCTGACTGAAAATGATTTACTGCGACTGAAATTCTCGTGGAAACATGCGGTGGTTCCGCCTAGAATAATTACCTTTTGCGTTTAAATTCGGGGTAATTTTAATAAAAGGGTTTCTGCATATAGGCTCAGATCAAAGCTCATCCCGTCGTTTTGATTCGCTAACTCGGAAAAGTTCAACTTAGTGTAAACCTGAACTTCCGCGCAGAACTATCATGTTGAACAGTGCTCCGGGATAAAATCTGATGGCTCTAGGAATGCTCTGCCAAACTTTTGGGCCTGGGGTGATCCTTCGGAACTGTCAATAAGATTTTCTTGGAAACAGTGAGGAAAAAATATGTGGCCACAATTGTAATTGAAATGCGTCCCATATTTTGTATGCTCAAATTAAATGAACATATTAGTCGCAAAACTCGGCCAATAGGTTATTGAATGTGTAATTTCGCCCACAAAACCACGCTATATCCAACAAATGTCATTTGTGATCGTCTTTGTATGTACACTGTTGTAGATATCTATAAATTTAGAATATGGTAGGATTTAAATTAAATAATTGTAACTCATTTAGTATTAGTAGGATGCAAATCATATCTGATTAACGTCTGTAAGGTATTATAGCCGTTGTTTAGTAAAATATGGAAGTGGCACGAGTTAATCCAACGGGCTCTCTCTTTTGAATAACCACAGCTGAGTAGTTCAGCCCATAACTGGAGTGAATTCTCATGGCTAACTATTATGTTTTCTACTCCTAATATCGCACATGGCGTGAAATCACTGCCGCTAAAGAGGATTTCTCCACCACTTCAACAATGGCTTCTTTTCAATCATAAATTTTGTAGTTTATTTCTAAGTATCTCTTCATAAGTGTTCCAGATGAGTTCGATTGCAATGGTTCCTTCTGTAGCTTGAAATTCAACCGAGCTCCTAGTATTTCCTCTTTCAAACCCCCCTAAAATATTGAACCGCAGTGGGTATTTCCCGTGAGGCACGTTGCTGGGGGTTACGGGTGGTGCCTCGCAGACGTGTGCTGTGTGTGATGGAAGGGGGGCTTTCGAAAGGCGTTTGCCCTTTCATGGTTCGTGGTTTTCTCGGAAAGTCATAGAATTGGACGGTGCACGCAGACGGGGTCGATTGTGAGCGGCCAGGAAACTTATGACTCACACACCAGAACTGCAGCAATGCAGTGTAGGTGGTGGGCGATGGAGCATGAGATTGAAAACTTGCTTCCTTACTGGAGATTTAAGGCTGTTGGTTTTCCCCTAGATTCTGTAATTATATGATTATTAGCATTAACATCATCGCCCTTGCACTTTGAAAAGTATAAATAATGTACTTTGCATCGCTTTCCCAATGCACGTCAAGTCGTTGTTATAATTGGTGAAATGTATTCACATCATACTGACCGAACTTCTGTTTTATTTGAAACTTTCGTGACTGGTGGTGAAACTCCACGTCCCAAATAAATGTGTTACACTCGTTTTTAAGTTACTTCGAAGTGCAGACTTGGGGAATTGGATGTGGCGCGTTAACAGCTAATTGATTTACATTGGGAGTGGATTTTGAAGGAGTTCACGAGAAGGAAACATGAAGGAGTATCACAGAGTGGAGCCATCAACAGTTTCTTGTATATTTCTGCTATTCCATATCAAGATTTCACGTCGTAACGGTGAAAAAATAAAAATCTTAGAAGAAAATTGTGACTAAATACTCCGTCGTTGTAGGATTCATATTGGTGCAGTACTAGTGGTCATTGTTTTTGTTATCTATTTTGGTATGCACCTTCAAGCAACTGTTTATATAAGTGACTACAATATTTTATCATGTTCTTCGCCGTTACTTCGATGACAGAAATTATATTGTTCCATAATTCATTTGTAAAAGCTATATTGTCCCTGACGATACAACGAAAACTCAAAGAGTTAGAGGCCTTCGCACTAGACCTAGGCACTTCGCTCCATTAATTGAGGTAACTTGTATTTTGGTGTCTAAGATTCGGAGTCTTCCATTTTGTGCGTTAATATTTAATTTATTAGTAAACCTCTCTATGGGATTAACTTCTCTATGGAATTCTCATGTAACTCATATTATTGAGAATAAAAAAAGATCTATTAATGATTTTTTCTCATCAACGTTCATATTGACTCGTTCCTTCTTACACAGTGGCATGCACTTATTGCATGCAATTTTTAATTTTAAATATGCTCCAAATTTAATCATTTTGACTATCATGTACATTCTTCGTGGTAAAATATAATTTACCCTCTCCTTTTGAGTATATCTATACACTAAAGATCATAACAGGTTCAAATTTACCCAAGCGGTCAACGCAATGAAAACCAAAAGATCCAAGCATTACCAACCACTAAGACGCATAGCTTATCCTTAATTTCATTATATATCATATGCCATTTACCCTGAAGGTTTTGGAGATTATTTTTCATGTCATTTGATGAGATTTCGCAGCGTAAGGTCCTCCCCACAATCTCTGTACTCTGTACCTCTGCAAATTTTAGTTTCATAGCATAGCACTTACACGTGAATAATCTGCAGTCACGTTAAAATTATATTAAATTTATTAGCTTAATTTCCCGCTCGCAATAATGTAGTAGCAATTCAGCAAAGAAGCAATTTCGAGAAATATTTATTTTTTACATCATGCTCTGAAAGCAGGCACGTAGAACTATAGTACCTATGGTACTAAGCCGTATTACGTTGACTATACAATTGTAGTGAGTGTTTTTTATAGAGTATTTTTAAAAGTAAAATTTAGGTGGTAACGAGTTTTTTGGGTCATAAATTGGTTTATTGTTTATTTTAAATAAGCGAAAGATGTATTCATCTACAAAACATCTACAAAAATACCTCGCGATCCTCCAAAAAGGCGTGTGGCAGGGGGCACATATTGGGGGCCCTATTGGGAGCACAACACAGCATATTGTTTTCCTATTGGCAGTAGCTTCGTTGTATATATCTCTTCAATTTCCTATTTTATGACTGGAATGTAAAATGTAGAATTGGTTTATCAAGAATGTTTAATTATGCAGAAGCCGCTGAGCATCATTGTTCTTCCTGAAGCTGACGCTATGATTTTTTTCATTAGAGCCCTTTGCAGCCCATGTTGATTTGATATCTCCGGCCACGTCTTCTCCCCTGCCGATTATTCATAAACTTCATTCCACATACACTCTGCTTTTCACCATTGACCCCGCCAATGGATTTCTGCTCTGTTCTCGCCATAGGAATCTTCGTCATTTCTCCTTTCAACGCCATCTATTTCAGCCCAACCGAATTCCTTGACGTTTCTCATACTGCCCCAGAGGTTGAGAAAATGGAAGGAGAAAGGGGATGGAAGTTGAGTGCGAGTGCCTGGCGCTCGAAATATGTTGAAGGGGGGGAATGGAGGTCGGAGGTTTCGGGTGGTCGAGAGGGTGCGCGTGGGAAATTTAGCGAGATCCACAGCACCACTTTCTCATTCCGTTTGCCTCACCCTGTATTCCTACTTACTCTCCCCCACCCCCCATCTCCCCAAATCTGCTCCTACTCGTGTCTCCACTTGATCGCATAGATCTCGTGATCGGTCCCTCCCCTCCCCCCTATTATTGCTTGTCGTCTCATTTCACCAATCCTCTCCGCACGCCTCCGTCTCATCATCCTTCCCGTTTTTTTTACGGTGTCACCCGTCCCTTTTTTTTCCTGTGACCTCCTCAGCCCCATCACCCAAAGAGATTGGATGGTGTTTGTGAGATGGCCGCTCAAGATGAGGAGTTGCTTTAAGGGAGAATAAAGAGAGGGTGAAAGATATTGATAATGGACTCGAGAATATACTACAACGAAGAAAAACGTTGTATAAAAGATGGTGGGATTGAAGAGTGGAATGGTTCCGTAGAGATTTATCTTCTCTTTGGTTTGGATCAAAACACTGTTCAAGACTGGTTATTTCGTTTCGTGCGTTATTTCGTGGCTCCACCCTGAAAAACGTTCTTTAGGAAGCTGATAATATTAATTTTCTATTTCGTAGTTTTTCGGTCGTTAGGGCATCCTCGGATTCGTTGGAGATTATTTGACTTCGAAATGAGATTCTCTTTTGGAGAGGACACAATGGCAATGAAAATAAAATGTATTAGATTAGCATTGCTATCGTCGCATATGAAGGTTAGACTGTAAAAGGAAAAATTCGTCTTTTAGGTATTATCGCTGACGTACTGTCAATGCTTACATTGCTTCATTGGCGTCATCAGCATAAGGTGTTCTACGTGATCTCAATTCCCGTGCATCACCCTCGGCTGCTGTCACTTAGGTCCCAGGTTTCTTGGTATATTTATAATATTTATTATCTTGGTATTCTTCATAATTATTATTTTCAATCTCCTAGTTTATATTTTATTTTCTTCTTACATTTTACCAAAACATTTGTAGTTAGTATGGCTTTCCCTCTCACCACATGAACGGCCCAGTTTTATTTCCTATTCTGGAGAGTGTTCAGTAGTGTTCTATACTCCCTAACCCTGTTTTGCACTTAATCATTCTGTAATGCCCACTCATTCTATTTTCTTTACCATCCTCCACAGCAATATCTCTAAGTTCAACCTCGATCACGCCCTTTCTCTTAACCGAGATCCGTCTTTGACTGAGCACTCCACACAGGAAATATCGCGATAGTATTATTAAAATTTTGATTTTCAACATTTGAAAGATTAGAAGAGAGTGATTTCAGAGAGCATATACTTGAGGCAGAACATACTTGCCAGCGGGCGGATGATACAAAAAAGCTATAGAGCGATGTTATAACTACTTCTCTTTACTATTAAGGCCATATTTCGGGTTCGCAGAAAATATGTTGGGCTCTGTGTCACACTGTCCCGCAGTGTTTAATTATTGTAGTGTCGAATCAGTTAACAACCGAATCCATCGCCTGA
Source organism: Calopteryx splendens (assembly GCA_002093875.1). Classification (NCBI taxonomy): domain Eukaryota; kingdom Metazoa; phylum Arthropoda; class Insecta; order Odonata; family Calopterygidae; genus Calopteryx; species Calopteryx splendens. The sequence goes on along the minus strand of LYUA01000186.1, from coordinate 197,278 downwards.
AACACCGTCACCCATATCAGCGACAAGTAATTAGTAGGTCATGTAATGAGGTAAATTGTGACAGCACATTCAGAGTTGGTAAAAAAAATAAGAAGATGGACTTGAAAACTGATAAAGAAAGAGGTACTAGAGAAATGAGATTTAAAAGAAGTCAGATCCTTCGAAACGCGGGATTAAAGGAAGACAATGGACGAGACAAAATTCTTGAATAGAAATGGGGAAGGAACATGCCTCGCTATTGTGTGCACGTTGGCAGTGAAAAGGGGATGTGGGAGAGGAGAGAGCAAGGTGGAGGGAGTAGGAGGAAGAGAGAAGACTGGTGTTTTGTGTATGCTCGCTTGTGTGTGCGTGTGGCTATGGGGTAGTCATGTGGGGGGCGGAGATGAGATGAAACTCTACCCCCCTCTCCCTGTTTCGTATTTATTTTGGCGGCACAGGGGGTGAGAAAGGTAGAGATCGCTCTCACGTGACCGCTCTCCCACAGCCTTTTTATCTTAACGCGGAATTCCCCAAGGGCACTCACATTGCTTCCGCAGAGAGCAGCACGCCCGACCGCCAAAACCCGTCGCAGAATCCGACGTAAAAGGTTACGTTTCCATTCCACGTTCGGGGCTTATGTGTTCGTACTCGTCGCTGTCGTGTGTGTTTAATGTGTATGTGTGCGCGTGTGCGTAGTCACTTCAACTCTCATTTTTTCCTCCCATTTTTCCCCACATTCACTAGCACACCACCTCTACGCCCTCTTCCTTCCTCCATCTACGGCCTTTCGTCGTCTCAATTCTTTGTGTTCACGCCACTCTAATTATGAGAGAAAGTGACTATATTAGATTTCATGTGGTTGTGAGTTTGGGATGGATCCCCGAATCTCATTTCTACGATGACAACCGAAATAAGTGATCCGATTTAAGGAATTCAATTCGACGCCTCTTGTTTGTGTATGCTTTCTGTCGCTGAGATCCGTATATTTTTCCTCTGCTTTTTTTCCATGAAGACACTATTAATATTTGGTTTTCTTTAGAAAAGATGATTTCATGCGCTAATAGATAATAGCATGATTGAATTGATTTACGTTATTCCTGATAAATGGAGTTTAAAAAAATTATGTCAATAAATAAATTTTTAATCATTACATTAAAACTAAATAAGAATTTCAAGAAGAAATTATTTTTCGTACAATTTCTTTCATAATATATAATAAGTGAAAGGCGAGCGTTATTTTTTATAGCTTAGTTGAATAACTTTATAATACTATATTTTTTAACCCAATAACGTGTAAATTCATGTTAAATGTATCTAGCAAATAATTTAAACACTTAACTTGAATTGCAAATCCTTTAAATCTTTCCTATCCTCCTTTAATCGATTTTTTAACTTTTTAATTTTTGATTGCATATTTAATCGTAATTTCTATCTTTTTTTCCAAATTGTAGAACATTCATGGCTTCCAAGCCTTCAAATTCCCTGCCTCTCTTCTTTTTAATCCTTGCATCGCACCCTATAACTCAACCTCGTTCCATCATAAATTGCCTTGCTTTCCAAATGCTTCGTTCCAACGCGAGGGTTCTTAAGCTAGAACTTAAATCGTAGCATGAACAGGTCATTTTATTTGACCTTTAAGCCTTATAAATTTATGACTCAGCCCATCCATTTGAGTCAGGTTTCAAGCTGATGGTATTTCGGAGAAGTTAAAGCCACGTTAGTATAAAACAGTTCATATTTGGAGCAGCGTGCTGCATAAACTACGTTTAGTTCGTTTAAGTCTACTACGAATATTGTTTGGAAGTTTTAGAGAGAGAACCAGAAGAACATTTAAATAGTGACCTCTAAATTAGAAATTTTAAGGAAAAACATTTTTATACCCTTTTTGGTTGCTCTACCAACAACAATGTGCGTTAACGAGTTTGAATTTTTCAAGCATACGTATGTTTTTAATCGTTGCAAATCTTGCGTGAAGTATGATGTTTTTTATTTCATAAATAAGCATATTTGAGTCAGAGTTACATAGTAGGTACATGGTAGTTATTGCCGGGTTCTAGTAAGCGTTACTTCTAAAAGTAGGATGCACAGGTTCATTCCAGTTTATTAGTTGGATTCGGTGGTACTAGGAACAAGGCATTAGAAACTGACTGAGATCATCCCCTGCGTTTATACGATTTCTCAGTGAGTGCTGAAATGAATAAAAGAAATCTCTTTTAGAACCATGTACCCTATAGACTTCCGTATTAATTTATTTTCAATATTTAACCACATTGGCTTTCCTTGAATGTCGAGGACGTCATTAGGAGTGAATAACTTCTTGCATGTTATCTTCAAAGTTTTCATTTTCATTTAGCTATTGCAAATGGATGTCAGCCCGGCTCCTCTCGAGACTTTCTCAAGTTGGTGAGACCCTTGCGTAAAGCAATTGACGTAAAGCTTTCGACTCGCGAACTCTCCACTTGAACGACTCTCTTAGTTCCACTTACGCCTATGTACCAAACCTCCCTTGCAAATGATGTCACTTGTGATAATGTACTGCATTAATTACCCCGTCATAAATGGAGCCGCCTTAAATGTAGAGCACCCGTTGACCATCCATGTCGTGCCGGTTGCCTACCTAGTTAGGAAGAAATATGGAAAAATTGATAATGATGCTTGCAAAATACCTATATTGCTTTCTCTGTGAGTTTAAACTACTAAACTAAAGAAAGTGAACACTTCTTAAAAATTCAAACCAAAATTCAGCACTTAAAACTGTTTTAAAATACCTCAAATGTTTAAACTTTTATTGAACAATAATAAAAAATTACTCTATCACAAGTACGTGTGTTTAGAAACCGAGCCTCTAGTGTGATTTGCCATTCCGCTTAAATGTAATTTTTGTCCCAACTGTTTTATCATGTTGTTTAAAATTACGTTAATTCCCAATCATACCGTAGAGGTACTGCATTTTATTTTCGTAGCGTAGGAAGAATAACGGTTATATTACATGTTGAGCTCTACCTTCAACTAATCACTCTACCGTATTGTTTGCTAGGGTTTTGTTTATATGTATTTCTATAACGTGGTATAGTATTGTAATAACCTTTGGTTTGGGAGCCAGCCTCTCTTAGTCATTTTTTAATTTCCAAACATATGAATAGTAAAATAATTAGTATACGTAAGTTTTTTGCAATCCTCTTTTAACGGAAATGCTGCTCTTTTATACTGATGTAATACTTCAGGCGCAATGATACTTAAAATCAATAAAAGGAATGGTGAGGATTAAGTATAACGTGCAATAGATGGAATAAAAAGTAACGGACTAAAGAAAGAAATCACATTTTAAAATAAAGAGAGATCATTTGTCGACATTCGTTTTCGGAAGTTACTCTTTATATTCTCAAAATATGACTTGTTGAATTGCTGGCGCTATGCTTTCGTCGTTATACCTCCACATCGCTTCGATTTCACGTTTGTCATTTTTAGTTTTCTTGCATCTCCTCTGCGGTTCTTCGAATCGTTCCACGTTCATTTTGCCTGCCACACTTTGACTTAAAATAACTACCTTACCTCAGAATATGTCCGATGAATTTATCTCGTCTATTTTAAAGACTCCATTCATTAGTCCCTCTTCGCAGAAGTTCTTCCTGAGTAATTCCATCAAATGATTTGATACTCATTAATCTTTTTTATCACCTGACATTCATTGCTTTCAGTCATTTTCTCTCTGCTGCTGCCAATGCTAAGTCTCACTGAGAAAGAGCGGTAGAATGCCTATGTCTTTAAGATGTTTTTGTGTATATCCTTATATTTTTTAGGTGAGATTGTCGTAAATAACTGTAGTAGCGACGAATTGAAACCAATTATAAAAAATAAATGCTTTTAATATGTGTAGTTTCCCTTCTACTTACAGTTTCACTCATGTCCCAGGGCTGGTTTATAGTATTGCATAATTTGCATTTTTAAGATGCATTTTTGCAAAGTTCCCTTAATTAAAACAATTTTCCTACTACGTTAAAATATTTGCGGTACAACAGAAATCATAAAAAAGATACTAAATGTAATTTTATAATAAAAAGATTTGTTAAATTCAAAAATAATGTTGAAGTGTAGAAAATGCTATCTATATATGTTCACTTAGCAACGAACGCTGTCTCTCCTCTAATTTTTTTCCGTTCTCTTTATTGAGTTTACGGTCGCACAGATTTATGCGAATTGTGGTCGCTTGCTTTTATTGGTGGCATTATAAAAATATAGAGCAATTAAACTTTATGACCGCAGATAGTATTTTCTGAATATTGCAGAAATTTCGGTTGCATTCATAGGTCCCGCCAATTTGCCATAATATCCTCGTGGTGTATTTCAAGTTTAGACTAGATACTTAAGCGGTTACATCTAACTTGAGAAACTAATATTGTACCAGCGGTATGCACGCCAGAGACGAGGTAAGAACCGTGACCTCTTGGTTCACATCACGACCCATTAACGACTAATAAGTTTCCTTGGTTTTTTTATGGTCATTATCGGGATAATTTAAAAATAGCACTACCGTTTATATGATCTGGATTTAGCACTTCATGAAATTTGATTGGTTACCACTCAGTTTCTAATAACGCATACGTACAAGAGTATCATGTGTGTGTACATTATTTGGTGTGCGAATATACCTATTCTCATTCTTGTACTACGCTTTCCATCAAATACTGATACGAGTGTGGTGTGTTGAGTGTGGTGTAGTTTCCTCTCCATTTTAACCTTCCTTAACTTCCCATTCATTCTGCCTATGCTCCGTGATTTCAGAAAATCATGACATTATGTTATAACTATATTGATAATATTTATACTAAAGCGCTTTAACAGTTTAATAAACTGTTCTCTATGGGTTGTTAATAAGTTAAATTGCAGTCATTTTTGAGAAATTTGTTTAT
>LYUA01000186.1:136803-147235 GCA_002093875.1 Calopteryx splendens | reverse complement strand
TATACTTCTACCTGAGGATGACGCCAATTGTGTCGAAACGTCGTACCAATAAAATCTGTAGATTAAAACATAGTTAATTATCATTATTCATAATGAACTTCCACAACGTTACCCCGGATAGAACTGAATTCAATTGTAATAATGTTTTAATTGAAAACATCTCTGAATCAGATTTATTTTCTTTAATTATTATTTTAGAAAGAAATCCTTTATTTGTGTTCTCTTTGTACCTGTCTGTGTAAAAATATATCTATAGTGTCACATGTAATGTCCTCTGTGAAGCTTTTGGCTATCGATAAATAAAGAGACCATCTTCAGAAACTGTTTACCAATATATCTGATGCGGTAAATTTATTATGGTATTACTATCTAAACCTGAATCACAGAGAGAGAGAAGCAAGGTGCCATAACATTCTGTGGTCGTTGCCGAACAACGGGTCGGTCTTTCCACCTTTCTCTACTGATCTTCCATCTTCTTTTGGCGATATTGAGAGGCGGCGCGCACACAACAGTCTCCTTGAATTTCGATTTTATCGGAGGGCTGTAGGTGTCACTTCTAATGTCTGCGTAATCAGTCTACCTCCGTCCCCATCAACAATCGTTGCCTTTCAATCCCCCCCGGTAACTTATCTGCCCTTCTCTCGCCCCCGTCGCGCGATTTTCACCCTTCTCCTCCTCGCTTCCCAAATGCTTCGCCCTCCATCTTACCTCTCTCTCCTCCCTTCCGCCACACTTTAACCTATCTTCCGTATACCCTGACTAAGCCGCCTAAATCACTAGAGCTAATCTCTCGATAACCGATATTAGTGTTTGCCCTCAAAACTCCTTTATTTCCCCTCATCCTTCAACATCCACCTCTTTTCGTAGATCCCTCGTCCTTCTCTTTTCATATCTTCCTTTCCTCCATTCCTCACCTTTGCCTTGTCCATTCTTTCCCCTTTCTTCCTTCGCCCGGAGCAGCCTCTTCCCAGATCGCGCCTTCTGCATGATAATAATGATTATGATGAATGGCTCTTTGAGGTGAGCGAGTACAGCTTTATCACTCACCACTCCCGACCCACCCCCCTTCCCTACCTCACGTGCAGGCCCATATCACTCCCTCTCATTTCATCTCCTCTAATTATCTTACTTTCCATCCCACTGTGTTCCTATTTCCTTTTCCCCTCCCACTCTCCTTCTCGTGGTTATATCTCCCTCCCATGCCCACGCGCCTCTTTCTGCATTCTCCCATTTCGTTTAGCCGACCACCAAGTGAAAAAATAATGGAATGGTAATTTTAATGCCTTTATGGTAGTGTATAGAGTTTTTATCTGATATATTTGATTTTTCATGTTTTATTCAATGAAAAATATATATATTTCCTTCTTTTATTCGGTCGTACCCTACAGAAAATAATAATATTGGTCTCGCTGGCTCTCTATTTTCGTAATTCTGTTTTGGTGTTTTTTTCATTCTTTCATTTCCTTCATAGTTCGGAAAATCATTCATTTCTTCTTACGTTTTCATAATCATCATACTCCTTGCAATAAGGTTTACTTGTGTGCCTACAGTCAGAGTGTTTTTTTTTTGTGCACATGGTATCTCGGCTGTCAGTAAAGATTTAAATTATCTTACGAGTGCTGGAGGAAGGCGGAAGAAGGGTACATCACGTGAAAAGTAAACTTCGATGCGTATTAAATTGCTCTCTTCTGTATTCCTTCCTGGATTTATGACATTTAATCATTGACATCCGTATTCATCCCTGTAGCAAAAATCTAGTGCTTATGTGAATCCCTAAAACTTTATTCAGAAAATATACTTGACAGTTGATCACATTTAATTTTGCATACTTAGGAACTGTACGATAAGTAGAAAGTAAGATGAGCAACGTTCACCGCTCGTGAGCTCTCTCGTTTTAAAGATAAAACGAGTACCACAAAAGCTTGTGTGTCAAGTTTCATAATGATTTTAACGAAAACAAAAAACTAGAATTCATGTGATGTAGCTATATTCGGGGGGATAAGTTAAAAATGTATAAATTGTCATTTAGTTCCGCTTGAAACTGGAAGAAAACATACCTACGCATGAAGGCAAAAAGAAATAGAATCTGCTCTAGATGGAAATGGAACGCTATGATGGTAACTTAGTTTAAAAGACTGGATTTACAATACTGTAGGTAGGTAGGATTTGTCTTGCCCCAACCGATTTATCTTCCCCCTCCTCGCCCTCTTGCCCCCGCCTCTCCTCTCTCCACCTCCATTTATTTCCCACTGCCACCTTTCGCTCGCCGCTCATCCCCTCATTCTCTTTTCAAAGCATGACAATTATTTTTATATCTATCTTAATTCTACACTATTTACTAGCTCTTTCCTTCTTATCTCATGAATCTCGGAGGTCCATTTATATTTTTTCTTCCTCTCCTTTTTCTTCACTTGAGTAACGCAAAGACGTTTCTTTAAGGGCAAAACTACATATTGTGTGATTTGTAAATATGCATGACGAACGCTTTTCTATAGCATTTGAACCTTAGAGAGAGGAATAAAATTAATATGTATATATGTCATCTTAGTCTAGCTCTCGGTGGTGAGGATTGGTTGTTGTGGTTAAATTATTCATGGGGTATTGGAATTTAAGAAGGTTTTCCATTCAGTAGGTATCCTTTCACAAATGTCATTCGTTTCTTCAGTCAGTAAATTGGCATCATAAGTGTTTTAAGATAATTGATAACTGATGTGTGTATTATGATGCCTTTGTCAAATGGAGGCCCAAATTTTAGTGACTCTTTGCTGTTCAGTAGAGTTCGGTTGATAAATTAGATTTTCGTTTTACCCAGAATATCATTCAATGGACTCAGCTGACCTTGGAAACATACGGCACACCGATTTACAATTACTCTACAATTTCAATTTCGGTAGCGCTCTATATTGGAAAGAGCATGTGAGCACCAATTGAATCACCATGCATGGAAAGAAAATTCATCAAATGAATTTTTTTTCCATGTATTGATCTTCATCGTTGAACGTCAATGATATATTTTAGTTACCCTCATTCTCTATTGTATGTCCCTAATTGAATTTATTTAGGTGAGCGACTTTATTAAGTAACCAATTGTGATTAAGTGAAAACATTTAGAATAGTAAACTAAATGATTTGAAATTCTCCACTACTTGAGGTATTTATTTACGGCTAGGTATTGATGTACTATGTCATCTTCAGGTAGATGGATCACCTGAAGATGATGCCGTGTATCGAAACCTGGTCGTAAATAAATACCTTGAGTAGTGGAAAATTTGAAATGATTATAGTCATTATTGTGTTCCAATTCCACCAAATCACGCCTTAAACTACGCAATTTGTAAAGCATTTAGACTTCAGACTAGATTTGTGTTCCTTGCATTTATCCTTTCGATCGACGCGAAATCATTTAATCATGAGACGATTTAATTTAAGTATGCATCAGGTTTAAATTATTAACTGAACTTCTTCGCAAATATGATAAACATTGCAATACAATGTTTTAGTTATTCAGCTGTGTGCGATTCACTGATATGGCAAAATGACATATTATCACTACGTCTTAGATATCATGACTACGCCTTTTTTACTATTACTAATTCTTCGAATTACTAAGTCTTCGAAGTCTCAATCAGTGACTTGATATTTAACCTGTAAATCTTATTCTCAAGTAGACGATTTAGTTGGCCTTATGTGGTTTTTATATCACTCACCCCCTAATTAGAATCCTTATTGCCAATAGTTAAATACCTGTCTAACTCGTTGGAAACGTATATTTCCAACCAGTTACTTCCTTCGATCTCGTGGTTTCGTTTCAAAAAATAGAACATTAAGTAAAAGTTAATTATGCAATTTTAAATTGAGTTTAATCAAATAATGCAAGAATTATGGGTCATGAATTTTATTCCCAAATGCTCGGGGTAGTATTTGCAAAGGATGTCTTCGAAAAAACTCTTGAACGTGTATTTCTGCTGAAGTTCCAAAATAATATTTAATTAATGAAATACTTTCCCCTGAATTAATTCAGAAAAAAGCATAATGAAATTGTTAGCAGTCATTTTCGTGCATCAATAATAAATTCATTGAAAGTATAAGTTATAAAACTTGTGGTTTGGTCTAAAAAAATATCAAAAAAGTCAAGTATTTTTTTACCGTTTGTTTCTTCTCTATTAGAAAAACGGTGGACACTAAAAAAATCAATGACACTTTGAATTATTCCTAGTTTCAGAAATAATACGATGTAGATAGCGAAAGTTAACCTGTTTTGTTACTCTTGAAGTGCTTGTTCTTATCAGTAGGAGGTGTTTTTGGTTGGCGACGTGGTTGGCTTGGCGAAGAATGTTGACTTAACCAAGGCTGAGGGTTTGTAATTGTTTGTGAATCGTGGTATTTTAAGTCGAATATGATGATCGATGACGATCGACCTTTTAGCTTTTGGGGCTCCTTATAATTTTAATAATTACTATTAAGTATTACTGTGCTTCACTTAAAACTCAATCAATATGTAAAAATCAATTTTCATTATGAAATGGGATATTTGACTGGGTTAATTAGAAAGTAGTGAATGCTTCAGAAATATGCTTTCTCTTTGTTGTTTTTATTACTTGGAATATGATCTTAACATAAACATTTAGGGATATATTTGCTATAATATAACCAATGGCTGTTACTTTTGAAAAAATTGTGTTTTCCCATTAAGAATTTAAAATACTTCTCCGCTTAAAATTGAGCTTTCTGGAGTTAAGTTAATACTTTTTTTAATGTGACTCATTTTGTAACCAAACGCCGCTATTTCTATTCAGTCTCATTTTCTTCTTGCCAATTTTACACCAATTTCCAGTTCTACCTAAGAAAGTCTACATAATATAAGTATAGAAATTGGGCTGAGTCTCAATCGTTTTTGATCACTTGAGTGCTTTTTCTGAGAATGAGAGTCACTACTTGCATGTTTACTGCAAAGTGTACGGTTAAATATTTTCCTGAATAAACTAGGGTGGCTTCAAGTACCTAAGTCATATTAAAGAAAAATTAGTTTGTGCCAGAGAGTCATCCGTAGCATCATTCTAATGATAAAATCATGTGGCCTCAATAACGTATTTTCCTAATTGATGTGAGTAAAAATGTTTATCTGCACGCATGAGGTGACGTTAGGCTAAATTCACGCCAGACTATCGATCTTACGTATTAAACGTCCAAATGGAATGCCGGTTCACGAGGGAGGAAATGTCACACGCAAATGAAGTGCTGTAGTGGACAGGTGGAAATTACGCTGAGAATGGGGCAGAGCTGTGCTTTGAGTCCATGTGTGTAAACTCAACATAGTGTGGCTTTTATTTGATGAGAAAACATGTTTGCTACTATGCGTGTATTATCGTTTGATGATGAACCATTTGCAATTAATGCATCTTAACCCGTGGGAATCCATTCATGCTTATCCTTGAAATTACCCCACGACGCCTACTTGGACATGATGGACACATTCGTAGTAATGTTAGATGATGGTCCGTATTATATAAACATGATTATTTCCAGAGTGATATTCCATGTTCTCTGGTAGTTTTCTTGCGAACGATTTTAATTTATTCCGTTACTAATGTCCAAGTGTCAATTTTTGTTTTCGACGTTTTGAATTTTTCCACAATGAATAAATCTATACCCTTAGTTATTTTCTTTTTTATAATTGAATTAACGCACTGATTACTTTATATTTGATATAGGCACATTGCCCTAGTGAGAAAATTAACAGCATTAACAAAAATCCCTTAGTATACCATGGTACATGGTATACTATATGCTATACCATGGTATGTAGTGTGCTATGGTATGGCATAGTTCCATCTTTCCCTTGTCATTTATTTCACCAAATCGAATACTAGGTAAAGGTGGAGGAGAAATTTAATGCTTTGTAGTAATTTTTCTATGGACTTCGAAACTTAGTGGGTATAGTTTTCACCTGATGAATGATGGGTCCCGAATGAAATTCCGTATGAAATTTCAGTCACCTCCTGGCGATACCTCAGTTTTGTATTGTTCAGGGTACTGGAGCATTCCCTAATATCCTGAATTAATGAATTATGCATGTGATAGAGGTTGGCTCAAGAAATTCAATCTTACGAACAAACTATAGTGTTGCCTATAAAATCGATTATTGAATGGTATACTGACCAATTAATTAATTTTTCTTTATTCTTCTCTATGGCTTAGTTTACCTCCAGTTTATAAACTTATCGTGAATTGTTAACAGTTCTATGTCATTAAATTGCGCAACAGGAGTACAGCATGAGCTGCTTGTGAATCAAAATTTCATAGTGGTTATAAAATAAGATTAAGTAAATGAGATGTTATCTCCCTGTAGTAGTTAATGACATTATTGACGTGCTTAAAAATTTGTCTTTGCCCTGCATGATTTAGCAGCACTTCTTTCCGTCCGAAGAGTAGGCTCTGGTTTTGCAATTAAATTTAGATCTAAATATTATTACTTATAACAAAACACAAATAATGTTTGTGGCAGATGGTATTGGTCCTTTTGTAAAAACCTTTTTACGTGATAACGCGTATGTAATACTGCAATAGCTAACCGCAGTATAGGAGAAAATGCTCTGTCCATGTTTCGTGATATTTAAAAAAAATCATTTTAGTTATCTATTTTCATAATTCGAAATAGAGTTTTTTCCTGCTAAAAAACTGTAATTGGAGGGAAATGAATTTCATGAAATGGAAAAGAGGATTTATATGATTTTTTTCATCATTGCCAGATTTTTCTAATTTTTATCTTCCTTCCTTTTGTCGTTGTTCATTTTGTTTACTTTTCATATCATTCCATTTAAAAAACGGTTCAATCCGTATAAATATTTCGCCTTGGATCCGGTTTGTCGATGGATTCTAAGGAAATGGAAATGATTAGAGAGAGAAAGATAAGAAGTGAGATGAAGCGAGAAGTGGGGAGCACATGCTGTGTTTAAGATTTATTTAGGGGGTATTTGTTTGGGGAAGGAAGTGGAATCGTCGCAACGGCCAGTAGATCTGATCCATATGGGATTCTAAGATTCGGGCCAAGTCGCTCTGTGAAGCTCGAGGGCGCGGTAGGAAAATCGAGCGAGAAAAAGCACTTCTGGGCGTGTATTTTTAGCTTGGGTATTACTGGGTGTGCTCTGCCCTGCTTTTCACACGCAGCCGGAGTTGAACACCGATGAGAGCGGATGATTCCTTAGTATTATTCAAGTTAGACATTGTTGCAGAGTATTTTTGGTAAATGTACTTCCAAATCCTCGTGTTATCCCATTTGCCATTATAAGACGCTAAAACGGTTTTAGTCTCAAGTAATATCGCCTTTTGACCTAGGTATTTTTTATTAAAGTCAGGGTTCATCCCATTGTGTATGAAATTCTTTATTCTTCGAGTTCCTGAATGTTCTTTTGTAAATTTTGCAAACTATCGTTTCACATATGACTCGCATTATTTTGTGAAAATTCAAAATATGTGAAATTTTATTTTGTAATCACTTTTATTAGTAATAAAAAGCATGTGTCGAATATACTTTTTGTGTGTATATTAAATTAGCGTATTATAAAGATCTAGTTTTCGCGCCCGAATTTTCCCATTTCCTACTGTATAAAATATGTCATTTTTTTGTTTTCATATCTTTTATATCTTTGGACATTTGACACATCAGTTACTTTTCTTACATTTTACATACTTCGGAAATTACCGATGCCAATATGCCGGTGTGAGGAGGATAACTTTCAAATAAAAATGGGGGATACAGTGTAAAAGTGGATGCGGGTGTTTACACAACACGATCGATCGCCAAGGATGGAATAAGGAATAGGGAGAAAGAGAAAGCCGAATAGTGCAATATGAACGCGTAACAACGCTAACTAGCCGTTGATTCCAAAAGGAATATGTCAATGGAAGGCAAGTCGAATGCTAACGATCCTTTCTTTTTATCTTGTAATCGTGAACTGTTTGGAGTAGAAATGAATCTATGCATCTGTCCGTTGAGCAATCTTTTTTATTTTGTACTTATTATTTGGCGTGGTGAATTAGTATGATGCTTGTATTATTTCCTCAATTTTCTTAAATAAAGAGCTCAGATGATAAAAGCTGAATACTCTTTCAAAGCTTTTTTTCTTTTTTCCATATTTTTCGGTGTTTGCGTGACAAATCGTCTTTCTTCAAAGGAGTTTTTTTTCTGAAACCGGGCAGCTATTTTCGTATTTTTTCTTGGATTGCTGTTTTCTTAGATGAATGTCAATGTCTCGCATGTGAGTCGATATGAGACTTGACCGAATAGAAACAGCATGCCTCCTTCACTTTTTATCACCCTATACTTCAAACTATTAGTTAATCGAATGCTTCTTTAAAGGTCTTATATTTGGGAAGAATATAAATCTTACCTAGGCCACAAGACCTGCTTGTGCTAAAATGAGTTTATCGCTTGGATGTGGCGTAAGTAGTTTTCCCAAGGGTATTGAAAACGTGATCAACGGGAAAGAAGAACGAGAAAGTTGAATTGTTTTAACCTTACAGTTAAAGGCAATGAAATGTTTGCTCCTCGAGCTAATGGCTTTAGCTAGCTATTAGTATTTTCCTCCTTATTTTTATCTTGCTACCTAAATCTTCAATTCATTCTTTTCTTTTCTTCGGAAGATATCATCGATACAATTTTTCGTTACTGACTAAGGCTTCCTCAAAGGTCAGGCTTCTGATTGGTAGGAGGATCCAGTAGGAGCTTAGAAATTGTAGATTACATTTCATCCATCTTTCGATATCAAAATATGTCTAAAGCATTCGTAGTAGGTACTGACAATTTGAAAGGTTGTCTTTTCTGATGACACCCCCTTGAATATGTTGGGCAAGTTCATTTTGACCAATAAAAACGTGCCCTCTGGCCAATCCAACCCGTTGCGTTGGATAAATTCTTTGCAAATGACTCGTCATTTATCGGCATGTTATGTGTATTTGACCCTTGCCATCGTATTTCTTGCAATTTTTTGTGGGTGTATATGAACTATTTAAAAAGAAATAACTTTTAGGTTATACTTTGTCTACTTGGTGAAGAAAGCTAAAATGAATGTTATGTCCTCTCCCCCTATTTTCTATTTAACCAAACTCTTAGTTGTCTAGATAGGAAAAAGCGGAGATCAAGTTCTTTCTATTCGAAATGTGACTAACTTGTGTTTCGAAATTTTAAGCATGTTTAATGAGATTTAAGGATAGAGCTAATGAACGACTAACCAAGTGTTTACATGTGAATTTTTACTTTTTATTCACCAGTGTTATCGATGAGGAGCCCTTATCCTTCATTTTTCATTTATAATCATCATTGAATTGTCACATCTTTATAGGGAACGCGAGTCAAATTTTAAAAGCCTGTAAATATCATTGAATTAGATTATTTCACAATCTAACGCTGATATTTTTAGGGGCACAAATTATATGGAAGGGTAAATTTTATTTAATTTTTACTGAAATAGAAACTTTATTTTTATTTCCCTGTTAGGGTGGCAAATTGTATTGGTAACTAGGTGAAGAAAATTTTTTTTTCAGTACAAATAAAACTTTCTGCTAGCATTTCAATACCTTTACTGTCTTTTGTAATCACGTTCTTACGTACTATATTAAATTAACTAGAAAAAATATTTAATAGACGCTAAAATGTGGATATGAACCTAGTCAACGCTTTTTCCTGCTAGAGATGATGTACTTTCTCTTTTGGCACGAATTACAAGAGAATTGATGTTAGCGAAATCACATGGTAATTTTTTTCATTCGATTTTATAGCGAAACCTCCCATTTTGTTGTTTGGAGAATGTGGTAATAAAAGGACAGTGGGAGGAAAGGAGCGTGACTAGTGAGCCAAATCTCCCGGCAACATTTATGTCGTAATTCCCTTGGGCATTTGCTGTGCTCTACCTTAAAGGGGCTTAGAAAGGGGGTAATGGTTTTAACCGTCGCCGCATAGGCTTTTCTTGGGTGGCAAGAGATAACCCCCTTCCATTTGGTCCTTCTCTGACATTTTCTCAAAGGGCGAGACCTCGCCACGGAACTAGACGGAGAAGCATTTGCTTCTTGTAATATGGAAAGAAAATTAGAGATTAATATAACAGGATTGGGATTAAGATACTCCATTGTAAACAAGGTGTGGCAATCAGTCAGGAGAAGTATCTGATAATTTTTGGTCATCACGTGACTACAGAAGTGCTACGGAGGAATAGGGTTGTACAATTATTTAGATCTTGCCAGCCATTTCTTAATACTTGAGTGATCAGTAATTTAGGTTAAATATACTGCGTTGACTCTTTCTACAATTCCTAAATTTTTATTATTGCTTTCTCTGAGATTCGTTTTGGCCTTTGATATCCTAAGTTATTTATAACAAGTAGATTCAGATATATATGTATATATATATATATATATATATATATATATATATATA
>LYUA01000186.1:71873-84670 GCA_002093875.1 Calopteryx splendens | reverse complement strand
TCTTTCGCCAAGCGCGTCTCTCGACCAAGTCCCCGATGAGAGCCTCACCATGCCTTCTTATATCTGCGACTCCCATTAGACCCCCATGATATTTGACTCTTCGGAGTCTCGGATCGATGTCTTCGATGATGATCATCGTATGAGAACATCATCGTATGAGAATATCATCGTATGAGAACATCGAATCGCATGATCATCGTATGAGAACATCGATGGATGGCTCACATACATTTTCTTCCACCACAGGCTTATGTTAATTTTGGTGTGCTGGAGTTTTTTAACGGCTGGTGCAACGACCGTGCCTCACGTCTCCCTGCCCTCATTTTAGGGGTTGTGGTTTTAGACATCACATTTATTTTACGTTAGTAGTATTCTTGGTAATCAATTAAAGCTGTCATGATGATATATGATAAACGCTCATGGCATAAAAGTGTTGAGAACATTTTTTGATACTGCTTAATTCATAATACGTTACTTAGTATACCGTATTTGAAAATAAAATTTGTTTTCGTACTAATTTTACCTCCCGTTTTTATCTAATTTATTGAGAAAATTAAATCTTAACAGGTGGTTAACCGAAACCCTTGGTGTTGTTCCTCGCGATGGTATAAGCAAAGGCAGTGTCTCATCTTGGTAGATGACTCCAACAAATCTTAGCTGGATTAGATTCGACATTCGCATGCCTCAGCTACATACATGGACTGTGATACTTACATTCCCAACATGAGTGTTATAGGGAGCAAGACGCCTCCCGCACGTTCTGCTCTGGGATAAAAAGTATTTAAGCTTTAAGAATGGAGACTTCCTCCATCTTGGTTGGGCAGCTATTGTTCAAATAGGTAGGTATTCAAAAGTGGCAGGGAAAAACATTTTCTCTCGTGGTCCGCAATAGAGCACTACTAATTTCCCAATTAGGGCCTCGTTAATTTATCAAATGGGCCAAGTCATTAATTTTCTCGCCAGCGCCTGCGCCGACACAGGTTATATTATGTCGTGGGAAGACGCTGTGAGAGGTGTGACGACGGAAAGAGATGACGGCGCGTAGTGGGAGGGGGGGAAGGGAGACAGGGGCCGAGCGTTCCAAATGAGCCCTCTCCCTCTGTCCGCCCACTTCCTTTTCCTTTCTTGCTCTCCCTCTCCTTCCCCTTCCGGAGAGCGCGTTGTCCCTCGAAGGAAAGGCAGGAGAAGAAGATTGGTAAAAGGGAGAGAGGAGGAAAGAATCGTGGAGCGACTGGAATAATGAGAGAGAGAGAGAGAGAAGTAGTGCGTGGAGCAAGAAATGGAGAGGGATAGCCGCGGAGAAAGATTTAGGAACGTGGAAACAGTTCTTGTTCTAAGATTAAAAATAATGGTTGGAAGAGATTTTTGTGTTCTCTCCTTCTCAATTTTATGTGCTGAAGAAAGTATCGCGATGAGCAAGGGTGGAGGGATGGAGTAGAAGTCCGTGAGTGAAGAAGGACACCGCCTGTTCCTTTGGATATTCCATGGAACGGGTTTTTTTTACTTTTATGGTGTGAAGAAATGCCATTTTCCCAACCCTCCATCCCTGAAACGTAATCCTCGGTGAACTGCTTGCTTGCTTAAAAAAATGTAGTGTTCTAGCTCATGCGTAAATTTGGCGATTCAGCTGGTTCTGACTTCACTTAAGCCGGCTTTTATGTCTGTCGGCCAGCTTTTACTCTATGGAAGATTATGGCCTGCCCTGAGACTCACTCGTGCGCTTGGAAATGTTCGTACACGGGGGTTTTGGCGCGGAAGATGGTTTTAAATACCTGTCGTGAAGAAAGTAAATCGCTCTCTCTGCGGTGACAATCGAATACAGTTTTCATCTCCCCCTTACGCATAGTTTGCTCAGTAAATAGCAGCAGGGATGCACCCATACACTTTTATGTCATAATAACTTGAAGAGTATCCCATCTTAGTTGACGGTATTTGATTTGGCTATATTAATAGGCTATGTCCTTTTCTCATGCGTATTTCGAAGTCATCAACAATATGTGCACTGTTAACGTGCTATTCCCCAGTTCATGTCATGTTCTTTTCACTAGAGTTTTAGCTTTCCGTGATTCATTTGATTTTGCATTTATGCTCTTGCAATGATAGAAATGGAAATAGAGTATTTTGGTTTGTTCTGATAATGTTCCCCTAACAATTTTAATTAGTTAATAAATTATTTTATTTATTAAATAATAATGTGTAAATTCTATTATGTGTCATATCCATTTCTCTAAACCAGAGTATCTTTGTGAAAATAATTCAAATTCATTAGGCCCGATGTTAAAAAACTATCGTTGTTACTTAGAGACCCGTTGCTCAAATGTGTTGCTTGTTGTAGAAAGATTTGCGTTGAAAAGCCAAACTACTCAAATACTCGGTAAGATGTGATAGCTGTATGAGACTGCATCAGCTTCAGTTTTCCTCGGTCATTTCTCGCCTATTTCCGAATTTCAAATACGGTTTTCCAATGCCTAAGTGAATTCATATTAATTTGATAAATCCTCGTTTCTTTAACTGATGTAATTCAAGATAGTCTTATAGCTTCGTGTATATTGCGATGACAAATTATAAATTTGAGTAAGAGCAGCTATCCATCGACGATTGAAATATTAATATACCAGAATAAATGTAGAACCAGAACACGTGTCGAACATGCTACTATACCAACTTAGATGTCTGTCACACGGTATAAAATCGGAATTTCATGTCCCAGCCCCACGCCTCACCATCTTCGCGCCCTAGTCGTGTGAATTGTGACATCCTTGATCCCTATGGCAGTCTCTGGAGGGTTAATGGTCCAGTGGGAAGGGTTGGAGGCTTCAAATCCGCCATCGTGGTGGATTGAAACTAGGTCCGCTCGCTTGTCAGGCCGACACTCCAAATGTACCACCCGTACGTCCTGGGAAAAGGGGGGAGAGTCAGTTGAAAGGGGAGGGGCTTTAAGGGTCCTCTCTGGGTTGTCTTGTATTGAGTCATGTTTCGAGAGGAGAGAAAAAAAGGGGAGGGAGGAAAAGTGGTGGTGTTTTTTTGGAGACTGAGTGGAGGCTAAGCACGAAGGGAGGGCGAGGTTGTCGAGTGTGTTAGGGGGGATGGAGGGGTTTTGGAGGGACAGAAGTAAAGAGATGGGAGCAACAAAGAAACTGCGTGAGAGGTTGCAGGAAGGGGTGAAGTGGCGAGATAAGGGTGATGGGACTTGTGTTGAGGGATAGATGAGGACCGGGAGGGTGACAAACCGGATGAAAAGAAAGGGAGAGGAGAGGATTCAGGCGGAGAGGGGGAGGAAGGGGAGAGAGGTGTGAGTCGCGAAGGAAGGAAGCGAGGGAGGGAGCACCATGGGAGACGATTTAGGCTGTCGGGAAAAAGTAGACGGGTTGAATTTATTCTGCATGTTTTCAAGGCGTGGAGTTGATGCAGGCACTCTTCTTCGGGGGTTCTCGCCGCATAGGTTGACTTGGTAGAGAAACATTTTCGTCACCTGTTCTCTACAGGGGGTGTGTCTTCGGGACTTTGGCATGATAATATACCAGAAGAACTCCATCATCGCATAGGCTCGTGTGAAATGAGAACGGAGGACCTCCGCTTATCTAAAATAGTCCGTACGCGGGTCCGTTTTGATAGATGAGGGAGGATCTCACCCAAAACTAAATGTCTACGGCGTGTGGAATTTGCACGTTCAAGGTAGGGGGAAAAGTTACTTTCCATGTGCCAACGGCGGTTTTCCAAGTTCAAGTTGTGGCATGCAGAAAATAAAACCTTCCTGAATTTTAAAAAGGCTGATTATAAAGCATCACCGAGGCTTATAAAGTGGGGACCCTCCGGTTTTTATCCGAAAACTCCACCTTATGGGTTACCTAGCCGTCGAATTGAGACGGCCATCGCGAAGTTAAAGAAACCATGAGGTGTGAATTAATGAAAATGCAAAGCAGATGATTGGTTATACTTCATTAGCAAAGCAATACAATTATCATCAAGTGGTTGTGTAATATTGTTAAATTGAGATTACGAGAACATGAATGGTGCGGTGTTCATTGCTTTAGGTGTTCACGACGAGGGTTTGTATTCTGTTTGCGGTTCCTCTTGAGTGGCGTGTGTTGAAACCGTGAAGTGGACACCGTTCATGGGATCATTCTAGGCTCAACTGTTCCCTCGCAAAAAGCATAAATTCTGAACGTACTCAGTCTACCCTTCCGCACTATTCCCTACTTGTACCTACTAATCTTCCGATGCAGTGCATAAAATATTGGCAGCCGGGTTCGCAGGTCGCCTACTCTTTAGAACAATGGCAGGAACGAGGAGTAACCAATACGGCGTGGGTAAATAATAAATTGTTATAATCAGTAACAAGCCTAAACAAACTTTTACCTTAACATTGTGTGGCAGAATTCAGAGGTAAAGGGCGAGTGGAAGTGAAAGCTTTAAATGCTGAATGATTTAAATTTGTATGAGTTGGATAAAATAATTTCATAGACCAGGAGGACCTCGAGTTTTCTTAATAATAGTTGAGCTTTGAGTCTTAATTAATGGAGGTTCTCAAATGAGGAAGATAGTGAAAGCAGGCACAGAGTTAATGGAAGGAACTAAGAGGAGGCGGTGGGGAAATAAAATTCTCACTCTTTTAGTGGAAGTTTCAATGGGGCCAGGAGTGAGTGGTTGGAAGGAGGGGGAGACGGGATGAAGATGGGGCAAAGTTGCGATCGAGGTCAGACACGAGGAAGTCGGTGGGTAAGAAAAGAGGGGAAATGAAGGGAAGGAACATAATACGGGGAAATCGTTGAAGAAAATGGTAATTTGTCAGGAGATATAGGAAGGGGAACCGGAGAGTTAATAGGTATTTTTTTTAAAGAACAAGTGGAAGAATCATGTGTATAGAATGTTATTTTCAGGATAAGCACTATATTGGTAGGAATGAGAAATGCAGCCACTCCAATTTTTTACATTTTTATTTTGTGAAACTAAAATATTTTAGTGAGATTATCGAATGAACTTAGCTCGCCTAATTATCTGGAGAGTGCCTAGTCGTTTGCATCATTAAGTAATTTTATTATTAACAAACGCCACGTTGAGGTCAAGGGTTTTTTTTATCTTACCCAATGTACCAGCAAGCATCTTATTTTCCTCCCTATGAAATTAGTACCGGTGAAATCTCGTATTTTTATTAATCTTGTGCTTCCACAGTCATACCATGTAAAACCATTTGCCATGGTGCCATGGTACCATGGTGCCATTGTAAAACTGTCAAATATTCATTGTTTTCACCAAATGTGATAATTTAATGGATAAGAGGAGGTTCAACTCTAGGAATAAACACTTTTCCATCATACATTTAGCCTTTCCATTGGAAGAATTTTCATAGGGTCGAGTACATATTTGATGTCTACCAAGTGCGAATAGGGTCCCTTCGCCTTTCCAAGTTTGACTAGGGACTCGAATGTTCCCACATCCCATACGTAAAGCGCGAGGTGGTGAGAGGGTTGGGACTTGAGGCAGCGTGAGTTAAAGTTCAATTTTTTCCATGGGAGAGGAATGAGGAGGTCGAGGAGGAGGAACCCTGTGCTTAGTTGGAGACTCCCGTGTGAGGGGGCGCGAGAGGGGGTGGGAAACCAGGGTGAGAGATGAGGGGAAGGGCGCGGGAGGGAGACCGCGGGCGAAGTTCGCGAGCCACCTTGGGCGAGGTGGATACGACAGAGGTCGATTGTGGGGGTGACGGGGGCGGAGGAGGAGTGTTGGGGTGTCGTGTTGGTGCGGGATCCCGGGGGAGGGGAGATGGAAGGAAGGATCGGAGGTGGGTGGAATCGAAGGAGGCGGACGAGGCACTGTGTGAAGCATTCATTTTATTCGGCAAATAAACGCTCCCTTCGCTCCGGATTATTCTGGAATAAAATTCCTTGCCGCCGTCTCCCTTCGCCACTAAAATTTATCACCGCATAAATGTATGCCATCAATGAAAACAATGTTCATAGGAAATGCATGGGGGTGTGGAGTTTCTCGCAAGGAATGGTTCCTGTGCAGTGTACATTTAACATCTCGAGATACTTCATAGCATGTGTCCACCGGGGATAAGATCACATATGTGTTATTTTTTTCATTTTGAAAACACGTTTTTACTGCTAAATTGATAAGCTCAGGGCATTAAAAATGGCTGCTATTTTTATTTCATAAAGTATAAATCTATTACTTTGACTTCAATAGATAAAAGTTCAAGAATGTTTAAATATTATTTAAATATGTATTTTCGATTATTTGTTCATAATAAATAAAATTAGCTATTCGAAAATGTTTGGCAATTTTATTGCAGCTTGAAATAGATATGATATCCCTTACCACCTAATTGTAGATAAACTCCTTGAGGTGTTTTTAAATACAAATTTTAAACTATCTCATACAATTCCAATGTTCTATGCTTCAAGGCAGGAATGGGTTTATAATTTACTATATTTGAAGATGAAGTACTTTCTTCTAACTAACATTGGTGATGTTTTTAAAAACCACGAGCTGGATCGGTCGTTTTGAGGGAAAAATGCTCTCAATTTACTCAAATATCACATTAGTTCAACAGTTTGGCTCTCTTACGTCTCTCCTGGGAAATGCTAAATTTATATGATGCTGTTAAAAATTAACGTAATTAGTATAATAAGTAAAGTGAATGTGAACATCAGAGAACGGTGACATACCTAGGTAAACGCTGCTTTCAGTTATTCCAAACGTTTCAAATTATGATTTTCTCTGCGTATTTCTTTGGCTTTGCCCTGTTAGACATTTTTATAAACACTTTAACACATAACTTATGCAATTCAAAGTCATGGACTCATAGCTATTTAAGAACTAAACACTAGGAACATTGATTATATTGATACTTGAAGGCTTTCCGCATTTGCGATGGTATCGTAACATGAGCGTTGGGAGATTCGAGGTTAATATTCGATGTGTCATAGGACATAAGTTATTCGTTATTTTTAAATGAAACAATAACAAGTCATCTGTTATTTAATGTTAATTAAAAGAGATGAAAAAAAAGGTTCATTCAAAGGGCCATTATGCTACCATGTAGGTATTTCTGTGATTGATATAAGGGTATCCTTTTGCTGGAGAAGTTTTATGTTCAGTAAATTGCTTGAGCAGTTATCGTTGTCTTTTAAAGGAAGTGGTGTATTCATACTCGTGGCATAGCAGGAATACTTACATTATACCCTGCAAGTCACTACTAGGGTGTGTAGCAGGGAGTGATGGTAAAATGCGCTTTTGAACACTAATAAATAATTTTTAACTTGTTTCTTACTTTATAATTTATTCTATTACGCTCATTTATTTACTTAATGGTGATTTATAATATATTTTTACGTTTTTAACAGCACATTCAATTTAATTATGAACCAATGGCCCAGTGAAAGATTTGACCATATGCCTCAGAAGAAAATCTGGTTTTACGGAATGTTGATTTTTTCATAGATGTTGTGATATTGCTACGTCGGAAGTATGCGTTGATGATAAAGATTTAGTCTCGCGTGGTAGTATCCGTAAAAAATAAGGGTTCTTGGTCGGTGGAGCAACAGATTTTTTATTCCTCTTAGTCTCCATTTATGCATCCCGAGAGTGATAAAAGCCGAAGTAAGTTCTGACAGGCGGAATGCCTGCGATCCGTTCGTCGGTCGGCTGCACGAGAACCGATCCAGTCCACCGTTTTCATCGTCATTCATTTAATGAGATTATTAGCTGTGTAAATTGATGGTTCTTGATTTACGTTTTAACAGTCATAAAATATTTGAATGGAATTAGAATGGAATGGTAGCACAATCATTAGAAGCTCACGGAAATTTCATTCTTATGGATATAGTTCAGTTCAGATCTTCTGTGCAGGCTTTGGTTTCATTTCTCAATTTGCCCAATTTAATGTCAGTGGTATCTATTAGTTTATGTATGCAGCCGCCGTGAGTAATTACTTACATCACTCTGGCAAAGCCCGTTTTTGACGCCAATGATGAGTGGCCACCTGCTGTTGTTCTCAGGGTATTCATTGAAGACTCCCCTGAGAAATTACTAATTTTAATTGCTGTTAATTTTATTAATTTTTATTGTTTTCCGACGGTTAATAATAGTCGGATTTCCAAGCGTTGCGACTCATATAATAACTTGTTATTCATTTCATTTTTCCTCTTGACCTGAAAAAAAATGTAAGGGTACCTGTCTGGGGTTTTTTAATAAACCTGCTTTTTTAAAACCAATAATTAAAAAAATAATTTCTTATATTTAAGTTAACAGCTAAGGTTTTTCTCTATGGATAAGTTAATCAAAATCTCGGAAAAAAAGTCTCATGCGTTTATGACAATTGATAAAAATAATTAAACGCCCATTCACTTGTAGTATGGAAACGGATGATTTTTTTATGAACATGCTATTTTAAATCACCCATTGTTAGTAATAAACTTTTAAAATTTATCTATGATATGATCTATGATATGGATCTCTGCCTTCTTGGAAATCTTACAGTGCTTTCCTTGCTTACGAGATTTCAGCTCTTTTTTTCGCACAAATAATAAATAAAATTTAAACATAGGTGTGAAGGTGCAATTATTTTGACACTATTCCTACTCGTATAAATTACTCGCAGTCAGGCTTGCTTCAAATTGACAATTAATTCTATGCAATTAATCTGCAATTAGTTTAGTGGTTATCTTGCAGTGTTATAAGACCACGTGCATAATCGTAGGTTTTCAATGGATTTTTGGATGGATGATTCAATGGTAGAATTTTTTCTTTCCCATTGATGATTTAGCAGACCTCGGTTTTTCATCTTAATAAGATGAAATTCATATAAAAAAAGGTTGAAATTTTTATCAAAATGACATTAATTAAAATGAAATTTCGGTGCAACCTCCTGGAATAAACTGTTAATAATACCGTCTTGTCTCGTTGGTTTAATTTAAAGGAGTAATCCATATCTTCCCTGCCTTAATTTTCATAATACCACCTTTGATAACCCCCCTCGGGTAATGCTAGCAAAATGCGTGGTTTAAAAATAATTCCTGCACCCCAGGAAATCACGAATACGTTGTTGCAGCGAAATGCGAGTAGGGAGAGATGCGGAAGCGGTACTCATTTCATTCATCGCCAGCGAATCGAATGCATATTTAGTTAATTGGGTGCTTTTTATTTGGAAGAGAGGCATGTTTGCTGGAGTTAGACCTATGCTGAATTGCAGAACGTTATCATTCAGATATATTTGAATTCTTATTTTTTGCCATTTATTATCTTAGGTTCATCAAACGGAATTCCTTGCTAG
Source organism: Calopteryx splendens (assembly GCA_002093875.1). NCBI lineage: Eukaryota > Metazoa > Arthropoda > Insecta > Odonata > Calopterygidae > Calopteryx > Calopteryx splendens. Next base: position 75,396 of record LYUA01000186.1, on the reverse strand, counting down.
AATATGAGATTAATATGATGAAGTGGAAACATATCTTCACTCTTCCGCAATGTCTTCCTGGGGCTAATTGAGGCCGTGAAAAATAATGTTCCCCGGAACGGACTCGGAAATAGAGGAGGAGGAGACTCCCCGGTTGGCTAAAAAAATGTTTATTCGCTCCTTTTGAGTTGAATGGCGGAGACCATTTTTTCTCTCTTCTTCAATTTCTGCAATTTATTTTATTTAATAAGTGTAAGCTTTAAACATTTTAATTGAATGGAGCTACATTTTGCCTGCTCCGAGAACAGTAAAGATGCCGTTTTTCATCGTGAATTTTAGATGGGCAAAGTAAAGGCCACATTGAGATTTTACCGACAGAAATTCTTCGCCTTCACGGCCCTAAGATATGTAACTTAAATTTTATTTTACTGCTTGATCCTGACTCCCCGTCTTATTCCTTGGTTGAATGAATGCCCTGTACATATTTTAAGGAACTAGGGAAACGTTTTAGCTGCTAAATTTCTTTTGGCTTAGACGAATATACATATTGATGGTCGCTTGCGATAATTGAAAAAAAATTCCGACCTTGCTGTAATTTATATAATATTACACTCCGTTCTATAGCATTTTATGGTACTTTATGTGATGTCTCTTCTTATCCTCTAATATAACCCCCTAAATCCACATGTGTATCACACTTCCTCTTTGTTGGTCTCCTATGCTTAACAAACCATTAATATGGACCGATGCTTTATTAAATTTTGATTAGTAACCTCCTGAAGTTACGCCTGGATTTTCACGCGTAGTATGCAGGAGGCACGCTGTGAAACGCACAAAACCAGCGAAAACTAGATTTCGAACTCTTTAACTTTGATTTATGGCATAATGCTGTAAACAAAGTTAGCCACTGGGACGTTCTCATACGCGACAAACCGTATGGTCTCTGTGATGTGGTGAGAGGCAAAGCGCCTCTTCTATGGTAGATGATTTGTCTTTTTTAGACTTCCCTGGTTGGTTTTGTTATTATTAGTAACAATCGTGGGACGTACTCAATTTTCGGTATACTTAGGAAATCGATCGGTGGAGGGTTCACAACGACTTCTTCGGATCAAAATACCATCATTTCTTTCTCGATTCAATAATTTGTTTGCTTTCGTTCGTATTTCCATCTAGGCATAAAGTTAAAACCAATGGGTTTATATCCCCAAATAAAATGCAGATTTACCTGTTTATAGCCGATTGATATCTCGAAACTAGGTGTCATTGCGAGGCGTTAGAAATTTCCAGAAGAGATATAAAATCAAAAATAGTGGATTATTGGAAATGAATCAGTGCCATTTATCGACCAACTTCTACATTAGTAAAATGTAAACCCTGTTATTTTAGCCTGTATCTGCTACTTCTTTGAAGTGCATTTCCAAAACATATAAATTTGCATTTTAAATACTTCCATTTGCATAATTTCATTATTTATACTTAAACAGTTGGTTGTTCTTAAGGCTTTAGGTGTTCTTGGGAAGAGGGAGGTGGTCACCTTTTGTTAAAATGGGTGGAGCCAGTAATAAATCCTTAGAAAACTCTGTTATATCCTATTTCTAAATAGGCCGCCTTAGCTTCTTATTCATCAAATTTTCCATTTTCGAATGCTATTTGGAGTTTTTCGAGACTGCATTCTTCGAAAGGGAAATAGACAATCACGTAAATCCAGTTCATTACTTATTCAATTTATTACATATTCAATCTCTTCCTCGATCGCCTCACCAGTTAGCAGGATAACTTATCCCCGCATGCAACTATCTCATAGAACAAAGGTTCTGAAATTTCTATACCAGTTGCCTGAAATAAAGTTTGCACTGGTGGTTTAACCGCCGGGAAATTTGGGAGTTTCACTCCTGGGAGGAAACAGGTGCGGTCGGGAATTGAAGATTAGGATGGTGGCGACGGGTGGAAGGGAAAAGGCGTAACGGATTGAGTCGGTGTCCCCTCGACGAAACGCGCTCTTTCTTCCTCCCGACCTCAGAGGTTTTGAGAGAAGGTTTTCCGTCATCCGGGGAAGGTCCCGCGTCAAACCTTGATCAACGCCTGGTGTGTAGAGTGACTTCAAAATCGGCCGATGGCGTCTAGAGGATTCTGCGTGTGAGACCGACCGTTTGGTGGCGAAGGACCCTTTCTGAAGTATTTTCATGTTTCACCGGCCGTCCATGGAAAATTTTGTCGTTTCCTTCTTTTCGATTCTCAGTTTGCATGGTTCGACGTGTCGTTTCGGCCTCTTCTATTTTGTCATTGCTTATGAGGGACCGTTCTGCGTGCGTGATTTAGAGGACTGCGCAATGCTGGAATGAGAGTACGTCCTGTGGTGAATATTGCTTTTATTGCATCCCCCAAGCCGCCGTGCCGTAAATTCTCTGCGCGCTGTTTTCATTTTATGTCGTCGTTGCATGGGTGAAACAAAAATGTGATCAGTCATGACGGTGATTTATTGTCAGCTACTTTATAGCCATATTTAACAACCAGCCATCGCTTTCAGCCGAGGAGTTGAGCGGCTGCAGGGAAAGTGTGGGTGAGAGCAGGCGCCGGAAATGGCGAGGTGTATAATTTTGTTTTAATGTGCAATAAATCCATTTCATTATTTGGTAATATTTGAGTTTTATCTCTCCGCGCAACTGCAACCATATCGTCCCGAAACTAAAACCTAATGTAAGTGTATGTCATTATTGCCGTTCCCACTCAATGATCGTTCATTATTTTCGCCATATCTCTTTAAATGATTGTTCGAGGACAAATTGGTTTTGTTCCCATTATTTTCATAAAGTCATATTAACTGTCTGAGTAAATTCGTGTCAAATTGTATAACCGAAACTCATTTATCTACGTTTCATTACCTTCTCCATCTCTATATTTGTCTCCAATTTCAAAAGTAAAAGAATGATTTCGGTTTTAATATGTATTAATTTAAAATAAATATGCTGTACCTTATTAGGTTTTTCCTTGAAACCTTATACCTACGCTTAATCTAAGGGCAAAACAATTTTCAATTGTTTTACCCTTAGATTTCAATTTCATGTTTCAATATTGTAGGCCCTTCTTGCCTTAACGATACTGCTCTCGAGACAGCTTGAACGGATGAGTTCACATTCCCACAACCGTGATCTCAAGTGCCGAAGGGCCCGAATTGTATTTGCCAATTTCAGAAGTAAATCCTAGTCGTACCCAACGCGGTAACTGCCGTTCCCTGTATTCGGAGTGAATTTGAATCTCATAATTGAATTAATTTTGGGAGAAAATTTTTTATTCCCAACGGACGAGGCAAAGATTTTTAATTTCTTCCTCCTGGGAGAAACGTCCGTCTTCTCGCGTCGCGGGAGACATAAGCCCTAGGGCTCCATAGAGTGTGTGTAATTGACCCGCTTCTCAAATTAGTCTCAAGAAATTCTCTTCGGCTACTGAATAGTCGCGCCCCCCCCCCACCCCTTTCTCCAAATCCACTCGGACGGCGGAAAAAACTTTCCGCTGCCCCCGAAACATCTCACCCCTGGTCGCCCCA
>LYUA01000186.1:21482-34975 GCA_002093875.1 Calopteryx splendens | reverse complement strand
TATAAAAATATATATCGTGCAATTCTGATGTCATGTACTTGTTAGTTACGTTGCCTTATTTCTCGATTAGTTCAAGATCGATTCCCATGATAATTGCAAATGAAAGTGCGCTCTTTCCTTAACGTGTCTTCATCTCGAATTGCCGTTTCAACTGGGATTGTGGAGTCATATTTTTCGATGAACTATTAAAAATGGTTGGATAAATTCCAAACTTGAGCCCATAAATATAGTCGAGCTATGGAAGTCATAATGAGCACTGGCATCGCCTCTAGTGCTTCGGAGTAAAAATGCGAGTCATAAATGAATGCCGTCATGCATGAATGCAAGATACCCTCCTTCCCTCCACGGGAGTCGTAAACCTAATAAATTGTTTAGCAAAACGCTCCGTAACTACTTGGTATCATAAAGCGTCTGGATGCAGCCTCCCTCTCTCTCCCTCCCTCCCCTCCTATCGTGACGGTCGCTCCTTCTTCCTCATCGCCGTCGGCGGCGGAGCACGTGAGTCTGGGAAATAAGCCGTGGTGTGCGTCCCTCTTCAATTCTGTATTCGCCCGCAGCGGGAGCCGCACGGCACGGGCAGGAGGGAGGGGAAACAGTTCTTATCTCAACCATCCGTCGGCGGCGGTTAGCAGCGTTGAGGGGGATGAGCGCGGGAGAGGAGTTCTCCCAGAATGCAGTGCGAATTCGTGCCAATTCCCAACGAAGACGCATCCCGCGCCCGCCTGGCGCCGCCCCTGTTTTTTTGCACTCTCCCCCCCTCATTCCTAATCCCCCGCCGCCGCTGCTCCTATGTTTTTTTTTAATCCGTCCGCTCGCTTATTTTTTCCCCCTCCCTACTACTCATTGGTCCCCAAATGAGACCCCGGCGAGCCGAGAACACGCTCACTCATCTTCCTGCACCCCCATCGGAGCCACCCGCCCTTCACATATTTTAGCCTTGAGGCGGGACTCCCTGGCATGGCTAATCGGCTGGGAGCTTGTTCGCATCATCGCAGCGGTGAGCGTTCCCTATCGTCCCACCCCTTCCTATATTATTCCCCCGTCCTTCCGTTTTGGTGGCGCACACTTCTTCCCTAAAGTGTTAAGGCGGAAGCAGTCCCTCCTCACTCGCCATCGCATCCGTCAGGTCAAGCCATAAAGAAAAAGGCGCAACTTCCTCCTCCTTGAGTCCCCCCGTCCCCAAGAGTAACAAAGTTCTCCCCCAAAGCGCCCCGGCTACTTGTCTATCGTCTCCTGTCGTGATCTATCGCCGGGTTACGTGTGGGTTCCCCGAGTAACGGTTTCGGTGCCGTCCATAAATGTCACGACGCCGGACTCATGGGAGGAAATGGGGTGTTGTTATCGGTGATATCACGGTGGATACGACTGAACTAAAGAAATCATCGGAGCTCTCCCATTCTATAAAATCGCCCTGACACTGAAGATGCTACCTCGCAACAGACATTGTAGTTCGGCAATGCGACAAGTTATCACAATGCTTTATTCCTTATCCTGCTCATCAAACTTAGATATTTTTTTTGTATTACTGTTACTTATCTATCTCCCTCTATCTTCCGCTGTCATTTGAATCCAATATTTACTTCCTTGTCGTTCACCACCTGCCCCCGACTCTTTTTAATACACGCACAAATCAGTTAGTCATGGCAGCAACACAACTTCTTAAAGCCATTATTTGTCCTCATCTTTTTAAATTGTGCCGTCTTCCTTCGGGCTTGCCGAAAATGTTATGTACAATATTATTTCATTCGGGATTTTCCTGTGAATAATAAAGTCTAGGAGGCCAAACTAAGTATAAATCAATTACTAGGAAGATCGTTCATGTTGCTCGGGGTCTACGAAATTCGGAATGTTTGAATAAATTAGTTTCGAAGAGAAACATTCTTTTTATGTCTCCATAACCGAGTCCATTTAAGGAAAGAAAATGACAAAAATGTCAGCATTTTTAGCATTTCATTGTGTATAGGTATGGTTTTTCATAACGCTCTTTCGAGACTTGGTGGACGTGGGAATTCCGAACGACCAATCTCCATCGGGCACGCCACTATGCATGGTCGCTTGGAATGACCTTTTTTTAATAACCCTATAATTTTGCATTACATCTCTTTAGAGTCTTGTTCTTTCGTGCGAGAAGTGATTATGGACATGGTGACGTGAGAAAGAAGGTACTGAACGGGGAGCAATTCTGGAAGTTGGCCGGTGCAAAATTCTCCGTTCCTTCGAACGTTCTCGCTAGAATTGTCGATGTAGGGATCATTAAGCAAGGTGGAGATACAAGGTTTCTGGATTATTCAATGTGACCGGGTGCCGTTCTTGGTAGTATGCTATGTTAGCCGGACTTAAGAAAATCCGCAGAGCTGTTCTGCGGCGTGCAACCGGTAAAATCATTTATGTAAAACAATTTCTGCTTTATGAAAAAATAGGTATCAACTAAAATATTCTTTTCATTGATGACACTTTTGCTATAGATACAATCAGAATAAAAAACTGAATGAATTATGAATCATATCACAGAGTACCACAAACCTGAATTAAAAACAGTTCTTTATGATTAATGGTAATATGGGCCCTGCGTAACAACGCTGAGCACTGAAACACCCGACACTATGATAAACCATTCTTCTGCAGCACATACTTCCTGCCTCCCCTTATTTCGTTCAAAATACCTATTTGTTTTACCTCGCCTGCTCAACAAACTCTCCTCTATCACAGTTTTCAACAATTATTGTTGTTGAACAATTATTGTTGAAAACTGTGATAGAGGAGAGTTTGTTGAGCAGGCGAGTACCGTACCCTATATCCACTTTTCCTGTACCATTTGAATTTATCCAAGCAAACGTCTCTCCTCCCTTGCCACGACCGCAACGTCTTCTTCGTTCGGTTTCCTTTCCGTCCATTTCACTTTTTCGATACTTCTTTGCTGCCATATCTCAAAAGACTTCAACCTTTACTTGTCCTCTTGCCGCAACGATCAAGTTTCCGAGGCATATAAAACCACACTCCATATCAACGTCTTCACAACTCTTTTCTTTACATTTTACCCAAGGTTTCTGTCATTAATTCCCTCTAAGTGAAAGCTACTTTCCTTACTGTTATTCTTTTAAATGCCCTTACCACTTCGCCTTTCTTTCTCTAATACCCTCCTCATGTTGGTCAATTCATTTACCTGCTCTAGTTTTTACCCTCAAACTTAAATGTTCATCTGAGCCTTTCTATTCCTTGAGAACCTCATTACCTGCGTTTCTCCTAATTCTCATGTTATACTTCAAAGATACTAATAGTAACTTTTAGCGGATCACTCGCCGTTGCATTCACATATTCGAATAAATTCGCAAAGTTAAAATCATTCGATGGAACCGGGACTCGAACCCCAATCCCTCGATTTCCGTAAATCGAGGGATCCGTGTTCGAGTCCCGGTTCAGGCTAGCAATTTTTGCATTTTACATTGAATGAACTACTTCGCAAATGTTATACTTATTACACTATCGTGTAGTGATCTCTGCAATGGCTTCAATCCCTTGGCTGATTGGGTAACTAAAGCTTGATCATCCTCAAAACTGACTTGATGAAATCCTCGCATACTTTAATTCTTACCTTCATTCTTTTCCGTACTTCTTTTACCATTTCCTCCGCTTATAAGTTGAGAATCACGGGTGATATCAGTTAACCCTGTCTTAGCCCCATACCTATTACTGCCATATTGATTCTCCTTCCGCTGGCCTCACCTGTGCAGTCGCAGAAGCGTTCAGATTTTGGATAAGTCGCCTACCCATCCAGTCATCACCGATCTTCCGCCAAACGTTTATTAATTGTGGCCCGCCTTTGAGTACCGTTATTCCTTTAGTGCGTGCTTAGTGTGAACTCACTCCCTGCCACACACCCCAGCCATGGGTTTCTGTGGGTGTTCTGTAGATATAGATAGTTGCCAGCGCTTAATCCATCCTCATCGATATCAAATTCTCTTTCTGTGTTTAGGTTACCTGGCCCTATCTTTTACCATATATTTGTTCTGTGTATTCTTTCCACTTAACGTGATATTCTTCTACTTCGAATCGTACTTTTCCTGTCATATCTGATTGCATGCACAGCTTTTCCTTTCTGGCTCTCCTTTCACCATCCTGTGTTGCGAACACAGTTTATCCTGTCTCTGTAAGTTCTCCATATCCCCCCGCTGCCCCTTCCATCTCCATTCCTCCTCATTCCTATCATTTGTCTTTTTCGTTTCTCGCCTTAATTTATTTTTTAACTCTTTGTGCGTCCTTCCTAATTTTGTGTGTATGTTCTTATAATTCCTTTACTCGCCTTTCTTCCTAATTATCTCTTTTTTAATGCATGGTTTTCTCATTTTTTCTATTTACCATTCCTTCTGTTTCGTTCGCGGCTTTTATTACCCCTTCTTTAGTATGTCCCACCTTTTTTCCTCTATACCCATCCCCTGATCCTCTCCCAGAATTTGGTTTCTACTACCTGGTTTAGACTACCTGGCCCTATCTTACATAACACTCGATGAGCACTTAATTATGGAATGAGTCCGTTTCCTCTTCCGGGAAACTATGTGAATTTATGTCGCTGCTCCTAAATCTATGCCAAACCATAATCTGAGATTTCTCTGAATCTCCCCTGGATTTGTCAATTGTATCTACGTCTATTGCGGTGTTTAAGCAATGTTTTTAGTTATAATCAGGAAGCGTCTGAGTACGATTTCTTTTAGTTAACTGGCCTAAGGTTCCCTCGCTCCCTTCGAATCAAACTAACTTCAAGAAGTTGGTTGGGTACCGGTGGCCTACGCAAAACAAAAGTTTGTTAACTAACAAAATAATTTATTTAAACTAACAGAGTAGGTACAGCTAAACTTATAGGTTTCGAAAAAATATCCTTAAATTCCAAGTTCCTATTCTAACTGATTCGTTCCATTCTATGTTTTTTGCCACTGACAATTCCGTCATGCAAGGATTCCGGGTGATGCCCAGAGTCATAACCCGGAATCGAACAAGGGGTCTCCGGTTAGTAGCTCAGCGCTCTATCCTCTGGGCTACCGCCACTGAATATTTATATATGTTTGGATATTGCCTGATTTCGAGATGTTGCTTTTCTTCATCAATCAGCATCGTACTTACCGATAAAATTAGCTTACAGTAGCATGTTAAATCATCACTGATACTTTCGGTTGTTAACTACGCTCTCAGACCGACTTTGAATAATCCCATTTGTTAGAGCCAGGATCTTTGTGCTTTGCGCCCTTCCCTCACCCTCCTCCCTGCAGACGGCGAATAGCAAAATGCTTCGTAAGGGCGACCAAGTAGATAATTATGTCCATGTAAATTAAGTTCCGAACGGTTGGGAAAAATCCCTTGGGTCTCTCAAGTCTCCGTCCCCCCCCCCACTCCTTTGTCCATCCTCTCAATCTTTACCTCTCTCTCCCTCCCTTAACTCTTCGTCGAAACCTTTTGTGAATCCCCCTCCTCCACCCCCCACCCCCTCCACCCCCGAAACATTGTTGAAAACGAGGAAAAACAAAAGGGTGGCGGTGGGAGGGGGCTAAGGAGGGGGGAAGGGAAGGTTCCCTAGAACCTCTCCTCAGCTCACTCACAATGCAAGGGGGCGAGTGAGTGGATTCTTTCTCAGAGTCGTTCTTTCCTTTCAAATTAAGTTTGATCAACCTTTTTTTTCGAAGCATCCGCACCCTTCCTTTCCCTCGGAATTCGCGTCCCGGAGGTTCGTGCGTAGCTTCTTCCTCCATCCCTCGGCGCTCGTCTCGGTGGCTCCAAATTGGATCAAACTTCGGGGGCATTTTGAGAGGGAATGCGTTTGTTCATTGTGCCCGGTGGTCTTGCAGATCCTGGAAACTTACTCCAATTAAAGTTCCTCTTCATCAAGGCCTTTGTACTGGTTGTTTTCGCACAAGTCTGTGTTTTATCCTCATTTCCCCATTTTAATGCCCGGTACTTTTTGAGCGAGGATGTACTTAAAACGGAATGTTGGTTCCACTCGTGTATTCATTTAATTAACGGGAGAGGATGATACAGATTGAGCCTCGAATGCCCCGACAGAAAATTCAACTCGCTGTCCACGAATGCGACATGGATTGTATTTGGGTATTTATCAGGTGATGTTTTCCGATAGTTAAGTTATTTCTGTGATGCGTTAACCATGTAAAATGACTTACTCCGTTCGAGGACCCACTAACTGCAACTAGTAGGAAACACTAAATTTTTCTTACTGTAATTTTAGGCCAATAATAGTTTAATCCTCTCACGCTTATGTCAATAGTTTCAAGCAAAATGTATCACGCAAGCGTGGCCGCTCAATAGTTCGAATTCACCATCGTAAGTATTAGGGCAATCTCGATTTGAACAAAAAAATTGCCCTCCCACCGTCTATAAAGCTGTATCTAGCCGTTCCCCGACCATAAAAATCAAACACCTGATTCCATTCCTCGCTAGACACGCCTATGTCCTTCAGTCAAGCTCGAGTGCGTTTGTGTGCACACATCTCGGGAGGGGGAGGGTGTGCGGTGATAGCAATGCGGAATTTCCGGCGGGGAGAAAAAAAACGAAGGATGAGGCGGGGGTGAGTAAAAACGGGGGCGAGAAACGTGAAAAAAATGGATAAGAAAAGGTAAAGTAAGGATGGGGGAAGAGTGAGGGTACATCTGCCCTCGATAGAAAAGCCTCGCATTGAGTTTCCCGTTCGTTGTCCTGCCCACAGCCCTCCCATCCTTCTCAGAGGGACGGGTGGGTCCGTTCTGAGAAGGCTCAGTATCTCTCATCCCTCCCGGCCGCTCCACGATCACCGCACGAGGACGGATGGTCCTCTCTGAGGCCGTCGAAGGGAGAAAGAAATGGACTGCCCGAGTAAAAAGTGGAGGGTGAGCGGGGAGAGGAGTATTGAAGGGACGCGAGTGATTTAACAGGTGAAGAAAGGGTTTGCGATGAATGGTGTGTAGTAGAGGGTGATGGTGGTTGCGAGGGGTTGATCCTTCGTGAATGCTCTGACCAAGGGATCCAGCCGGGTGTTGCAAAGAGTCCTCGTTTTCATAGTAACGGGCCTCAAGTGGCGTTCTCGGATCCCTCCCCGTCCCGCTAAGCCCTTCGTCCGTTTTCCCGCATCAACCTCCGCATCCACACTCCAGGGTATCTTCCTCAATCCCTTCCGCGTTATTCTCGCCCTCTCGATCGCCCCGGCATAAATTTTCCCTCCTTGGGCCTCTTGAAAACTGCAGTGTTTTAATGTTGTCGCATAAAACCCTCCCACAAAATTTCCCCCAGCCTCTTTCGAAGAGTCTTGGGAGTAGTGGAAATAGTGCGTTCCCCGAGTTTCATTCGCTAAATTTAGCACTTTTCATGAATTAAACGGATAGTTGTCAGTGGAATGCTTGTAGCTGGTTTCTTTTATTACTTGCATGTAGGTGGCTTGGGTAAAAAATGGAAGGTGACGTCATTTCGTCCTTTTGCCCTGGGTTGAACGATTGTGCCACCTTAATCGGACCCGTCTCGAATCATTTTAAATATTATTCCGTGGTTTGACATTTTTTTCAAATGATATTGGAAAAATCAATAAAAACCTACATTTCCTCATGCATCTCGGCAATCCGCATATCCCATAAAGCTCCTTTTTTCCTAAATATTCCCGGGGACATTTTATGGAAAGTTTGACTAACCTGCTTACTATTTTATTCAAATTTTCATCTCCCATTTCGTTGTCTCCCTTTGGAGATTTTCCCCCTCTTATTTTTCCAACAGGGAGATACTATTCAAACCCTTCTCGATCTCCCGTCGAACGAAAAACTTCCGTCTCCCTGTAATCTCGGCATCTCCCGCCCGTTAGAAAAGCCAGACTTCCCTCCGAAATTGACGCAATTATCCCTTTGGAGGGTTCTATTTTCGTCCCCAAAACCCCTTTCTCCTAAACGCCGCCACCCCCCCTTTTCGATGACCCTCCCCAGTCACCGCGCCATTAGCGTCGCTCCTCGTTTGCTCCCTTGCCGATGGGGATCCCCTGCCCGTCCTCTTCGATTTTCGTGCGCCGCCGTGGCTGTCGACCACCTCGCAGTGGGCAGCTCAACTCAGCGGCCGGCGGCGTGGCGCGCTCGAGTTTGCGGGTCCGCCCCGTTCCTCCTCACGGCGCGATTCCTCCCTTCTTGACCGCGTTATCACGTCCGCCCCTACTCCTTTCGAATCTCTTCGTCCTCCGCCCCCGGATGTCTTTCCCGCATCCTGCGCGAACTTGACCGTTTCGTGGGACGTTTCAGAAGCGACGCCCCTCCCTAGTGTGCATTTTTGTTTGCGAGGCTGCGGCATCGCCTGTGAGTTGCCGCTCTTCCATTGAAAAATTTCCCGCGACCGATGCTTGCACGATGTGATCCAGGGCCATTTATACAAAGTTTAATGAACTCAGTAGTACTTAAACGGCCGTTACGAGTTGCGAAGTCTCTTGATTTATATTTATTTATAAATAATTTGAAGCGTTACGAATCTGCTTAATTTTTCGTTCTGCCATTGTTAGCCGAGAGGTAGGAGAAATCATTTTTTTCCTGCAGAAAACTAATACTTTCCAGTTCGTACGTTCCTTGCGATGTTCCTATGCATTTAATGTCGATGTATTTGAATGACGTTTATCGACTACCATAGTTTTAAGGAGGGATTTTGTTGCAACAAAAAGTTAATGCAAGTTCTACCTTGTCGACTCGTCGCCGAAATGACGGATTATGAATATAAATGCCTCTCCTTGCCCCTGTGAGGCATCCAGCACCTCGGAAACATTTTTTTATTTCTTCGCGCGTTTAGACCAGCTTGACTTACTTGAGCGTTATTACCCTTGCTTCGCTTAACACAGCTTAGTCGTTTCCAGTTTTCCCATGTTCGCACAGCTGCATATGCAGATGTATATCCGCTAGAATGGTGGAAAGCCTTAAAGTGGCGAGAGATCTTCAAGGAGTTCGTCCGACTACGGTGATGAGGCGATGTAGAAAGTTGGAATAACCTTCCATCACATGCCGCAAAACTCGTTGCAAGCGCAAGAAGTTTCGCCATTATTTAAATACATCCAGCTACAAAAGTATCATACCCTGCGAGCCACCACGACGAGACGTGGTAGGGGCTGTTAGGACGCCAGTTTTTATTATGCCATTGCGGGTAAATATGTGTCCAGGACGGCGTGGTGTCCTAGGGCATTTGAGTATTTACCTTGATAGCCTGGGTTCAAAGCCCTGTGACCCTAGGCACCCTCATCTTCACCCTAGCTGTGTGGTCTTTCGGTTACCAGGTCTTTCTGGGAAACCCCAGGCCGCACAGTAAAAAACTGGTACCCCCTACCCTGGTGTGTGAATTTTTAGACGCCATATGGCATAGTGGATTAGTGTGCTCTACCCCTGCCTATGAAATCAATTTCAGGATTAGTTATTAAGGTTGATGATGTGTTTCTAGTAGGGATTACTAATGACGATTGGGTTTTTCGATTTGAACTTTTGGTGTGCGTAAATGCAGTAGGTTATATATCTCTCCGACCTGGAAAGGTATGCCGTAGACATGGCTATAATTCCTTATAATTGTATCGAATTTTGTATCCATGTATTAATTCTTTTGTGTGACTGGTTGCTTGCATTTTTAATATCGGTGGAGCTATATTTCCTAACCTTTCTTGATAATTAAGATTCTCCTATAATGTGCTGTATTGTAAAAGAAATGCTAGCAGCTGTTGCGTCTAAACGCCTGCTTTCATGAGTTCTTTGTGACTGCTAAGGTAATTTTAAACTCTTTTTAGTATAGTGAGAAAGCTGGAACAAGTTAGGAATATCGAGAGGAGAAAGAATGGAGGAGTAGTTGCCGTCGACATTTGCATAGTTTTGATTACCAGAGGAGGCAGTAGGCTTTATAAAGTTTAGCGTCACATTCCACGCACGGTTATTGATACCTATGGATATTCTAAATGAGTTCTCCATTGAAACCTGGGAATTCGAAAGGAATATTACTGCAACTTTCTCGAATCCCCGTCGTTGTAGTAAAAAGGTTAACACACTTAAAATGTGAACCCACATTTTTTTGTTCTTCGAGGCTATTTTAATTCAAGAAATGGAAATAAATGCTCATAATTAGTGGCACACATTTCAATTAAATCAAGTATTTCAACATAGTGTGATAGGAGCCGTAATAGTACGATGGAAGTTCAAAGCATTCTCAATGAATTATTACCAATGATCCGTAATGCCTAATCGTTCATTTGGTCGTTTAGAATCCTATTGGCCATTTATGCTGAGCAGAATGTATCATACTGATATTCAATAAGATTCGTGGGAAACTTTAAAGCCATTAGTATGTACTAGAAATAATATAGTAGCGTGACTAGATTATTAGAAGAGCTGGGATGGGAATCACTCTGTCCGAAGGTTAAATTATAGATTAGAGATGTAGGTACATTAAATCTCTACAAACATGATATGCTGGTTCCTAAAGTAATTATGTTCAATATGTGCTACTAATCCCTTCGTACTGTGATAGCGGAGATTATGAAAATAAAATTAGACAAAATGTAGAATGGATTGGTTTTAGATGTCATTTCATCTCGCGAACGATTAGGGGTCCAAATATTTGCCAACGAAGTTGCTCAGGAAACATTATTAATAAATTTGTTACTATCCGTCCATTATTTTTTTAACCCTAATTTCATAATGCCATAATTGAAAGCTCATCTAGCATGCATAACCTAGTACTTGAAACTTAAACGCAGTAGTGTATGTTAAACTGTTTGTCAAATATATTCCTTACTGTGGCTTTCACGGTGCCAATTTGACGTAGATGCTAAGTTAAACCTTCCGGATTGTGCAAATTCGTCCCTAACAAATGAAACCGATATTATCATCAGTCCGTAATCTATTCCAGATTTCTTCGTAATTTTGTCAAATTATTTTCGTTTGATCACCGTCATTCTCCCAATTCAGCCTTCCGAAACACGTAATGTTTAGCTGCACCTATATCCGTTCGTAAAGTAACAACAAAAGAGAGGTAGGCATACTTTACGGCTTCACACTGAAGTGCCATCTAAGCACGTAAGCCCATAAAAGTAAGGCCCCATAAGGGGTTGAATATTTCACTTGGCGTTTTCGGTTCATATTTTATTTGGGCTGTCCCTTTCCGTAGCCACAGGGTTCCCCATTTCGCGGAGACCGCTCTCGGTCTTCCCACGCCTCGCTCTTCCCACCTACCGGGCCCACCGGCACTTCCCCCACCGTCGGAAAAACTTCTTTTCCTCTTCTGCCCTCTCTCCCCGCAGAACTCTTACCATCCCGGCCCTTTCCCTCATACCTCGGGTAGTTTCCCTTCCACCCTTTCGGCAACTCTGGCGTGAACGATCTCTCACCGCGCTCCAGCTTCTTTCATCAACAGGGAACCGTCAGTCCAATTCTATTTTTATTTACGGGCCATAATGGCCTCACTCCCCGCTCTCCTTCCGTAACTCAGGTTCCCACGTCTTGCATTCAGAAGATGAAAGAAACGTTAGTAGGGCCATTGATTGATTTGTAGAACTTTGGCTTTATACACTGACGAAATTAGAGGGGGAGAGGTTTTGATGATGTGAAGGTGTGGGTTATCGGCAGGGACCTCGCATTGATCGAACCCTTCATGGTCGGGTTGCTATGGGACGCGATTACGGTAACAACATGCTCAGATATTATATTTTTAACTCCGGAGTAAATATTGCTGAATTTGTAAATTGTAATCATAATATTTTCCGATGTATTGCAACAATCGCAGTGGTGTTTTTTGTGTGTGCGAGGTTTTTATTCCTTGTTGTGCGAGGTTCCATGTACTACGGTTAACGTTGAATGTAAAATCTTGAGATACTGGAGGAATGCAACTTGGAATTAGGCTGATGCGTGGAAACGGCCCACTCCTCATTGCACCGTAAGAACTTTAAAGTAAAGCAATAACATTTATTGTTTGTTCACCTTTTCGGTCGAATTCGTTTAGTTGCCCAGTCTCGAGCGAGATCGAGCTCTTTCTATTCTCATTTGCCTGTGGCTCGCACTTCAGTGCCAAGATTAACCTAATAAGCAGTGCTAATGGAGTCTTAATTGATAATTGACCATAATATTAATGCTATTCTAACTATTCACTATTCGAGGGTTTAAAGAAAAACATCAAGAAATATTTTGTATTTCTTTCCGTCAACGAGAGAGATGAGAAACGTTTGCCTATTGGTCGTGCTTGGTAGATGTAAACAATGCGAGAACTTCAGCTTACATCATGTCTAATTTGAGCTCTAAAGTTTTTACGTTCATTGTGAGCCATCCTCTATTGCCTAAGTGCCAACGTATGATACGAATCATTTGCCATGTAGTTACATTCCCCTTATCGCTGCATCATCAACCTCACGTTTTCTGCAATTCGAGGTTTTCCTTTTTTCCCAATCCTCTATGTACGTAACTTGTGTCACCCCACTCTTCTTTCCTGTCCTATTTTAGCATTGATTTACATCCTTCCAACTCCATCCCCTTATTTTATTTTCTATTCCGTGGAAGACCGAAGTGCCGTTCAACGAACGGATCACGAACTATAACACCACGAGTGAATCCATCCATCGGCCTTGGATGAAATTTGCCTAAGAAAATTTTGTGATTGGTGTTACATTTTAACCAGTTTCGTTAACGCCACAGATAACTAAATGGTTTAGCAGTTACAATTATTATTCTTGAATAGGGTATTTAGAAACACCACCATCACCTTGTTTGTGAATAAAGGTACATTTTTAATAAAAATGTAATTTATGTATTTTCTTATTTTAACTACAATCGAAAATACAATGTATTTCTCACGGTTAATTTAGTATATAATTGTCTGATAGGTTTATGTAATTAAAGTTACTGTTTGAAGTGAAAATGACTCGGGAATGCTAGCAACCAAACTTTTTATGTTATTGTTTCAGTCTTACTGATTGCAATTGACTGTAAATATTTCATTAATTGCTAACTACCTCTCTGGAATTTTCTACTTCGTTGTCTTCTTTTTAATTTTATATGAAATGATTACCTATCACATAATTTAGGTGCTAAATCTTTTTCTCACACTCTTGCTCAAAATTTGATCAATTTTATCTTTCAAAGAGAGGTGCTTCTTTTTTAAATTATCTTTCACCATAAATGAATTATGAAATCCGTTTTTATTTCATTAAATTTGTGCAGCATCGTGTAGTTACTAAGGTTCGCAGTGTTCGTCGATTGTTTTCCTCCAAAGAAGATTTATATTTAATTGACAATTACGTAGGTCTATCGTGGATAGCTGAGCCGGGGTCTGTTTCGCCCACGCCTCTTGATCCGTTATTGTAATTCTGCCGGAGAGTCCTCGCAACTTGCACGCTGGTCATGGATATTTGTGTGCGGTCATGCGAGTTGAATATTTCATTTCACTCGCTCCGTGCACCCAATCCAAATCATTTACCTCCTGGCCATTTAATCCCCCTTCTCGCCAATCGCGCTGCCCATCTTCAGCGTCATCAACAC
>LYUA01000185.1:1191326-1202004 GCA_002093875.1 Calopteryx splendens | reverse complement strand
TTCATTTAATTTTTCGGTGTAAGATGCAACTTGTTGATTTTTTCATTGACTAGCTATTTATCAATTCTTCCCTTCACGCCGAATCTGCGTTGATGCTTGCTGAGAGTTATTAATTGTGACTACTCCCACAGGCCATTCAACCCAGGGATTGGAATATCAATTTCGGCAGTTCGTTTGTTTATAATGCCAGATGATTGTGTCTTTGGACTTTCACTATCTTAAAGTCATTTTTTAAGAAGATGACAATATTTTATCTCTCTATGAACTTGAAAAAAATAAACTTGGAATGTACAGATTTAAATACATAGGTTTTCATAAAATATAATGTTCAATATACAACCATCCAAACCCGGAGAAGTAAAGCATTCTGACCATGCTAAGTTCAAATAGGACTTATTAAAAGTTAAGTTATGCATGTTCCAATAGTTTTTATCATGAAATATTCGCGTTTCCCAACATCAGTATATGTAAGAAGCAGCAAATTGTAAAATTTTGCCTCATATCAAATAGCGAAAGCATAATTTTCCTTTTCACAATAGCTACTCCTGTGCAAGTTTGGAGGTCATGTGTAAAGCATTTAAAATAATATTTTATGTACTAATAATAAAATTAAAATTTAATTGTCTCCTACCTATTTCAGAAAATAATTTATTTATGTCAAATTTATTTTCATCTCTTAGCGCAATGTCCCAGGTTCTTTTTGATTTAGTTTTGAATTTCTCGGAGACGTAATTATTCACCAGAGCAACGTGCATGCATTATCTAAGAATAGCGTTATTTCGGTGTGTTTAGTACATCACTCCAGCCATGGGTATATTTTTCTCTGTTAAAAGAGTGGTAGAAGAATTAATTTTGCCTCTAGCCTTTTTTCTTGGGGTAACATTCGAGTATGTGAAGACCTCTTAGGTTATTACTTGCATAAGAATCAGTTATTTCTATAATAATTAGTTTATTTCTCTGAGACTTAAAATGCCATTTATGTCTATTTCTTTTCTGTAGATCATGAAACACGTAAAAACCGTGGCAATATCGGATAAAAATAGATCTTTTTTGATGACCAAAGAAAATGATAATGATGAGGGGTAACATACTATGTGCAAAATGGAAAATATTCGAAATTAGTCATCTATTTCAAACTACTTTAGTGTTAAGTTCTAGCTGTTTCTTTACACCATTTCGGAACTGCATTATTATTTCAGCTTTATCATAAGGTGGTTTTTATATGGAACGCGATAGCAAAATACATGAAACAGGTGAGTTAGTTTCTGTCCGTATTGAAAAAGCCAATTTCTCAGATTTATAGCTTTAAATAGTTATTTTCAGCTTTAATTTTTGAGGAGTATCACAGGATAAATATAAAACGAGTTTTTTTTTCCGGAAAATAAAGAAAGGCAGCCTATTTTGATTTATATACACTTTTGATTCAGGGATGGCTGAGGTTATTTTGCATTTTTTTGCCCCTCATTAATTACAGCAAACCAAGCCTCGATTCGCTACTACCCACTCATAATTAACGAGTTGGTAGTTATTAAAATAATTCACCACTGGGAGAAAAATTCAGGTTTATTTGCTACTTAATCTGGGATGAGCACCATCTGTTGAGGTCATTTGCGTCATCTGAGAGGCCGACGGTAACAGAACTGTAATTAGGAGAGTTTCCGATTCGATAGATTTCTCAGCCACCCGAGAAGTGGATTTGAAGAGCCTTCCATCGGTAAATATTACTGCCTCCTGGATTTGAATGCTGGACTTCAACCTAGCGAGGGAAATTTTCCCATCGCCACCCAGTTGAAAAATTCTCCCGAAGTCCTCTTGATAGTTAAATTTTGCGCTATTTAGTGAATAAAAATATTTTCTCTTTTGATGCGCGCTTTGAATTCAATCGGAAGCTGATTTCATCTCCAAGTTATTTTTATGAAGCAATACATCCCAATACTTTGGTCGAACTTGCGGGAAGTTGATACGTATCCTTCGAGCTGAACAGCTCACTGAAATGCTGCTTTTAGTGAAATAGACACTCTTATTCGCGATATGATTATTTCAACGGTTTATAACGATGCAAAATTTCCTTCAAATACTTAGGAGCACCGACCTTCATTTCTTAATACCACAAACATTTGCAGCTCGAGAGACGAGGAAACGGAAATCGCATAAATGTAGGGATGAAACTTCAAAAGTAGTCAGCAATACATTGCAGCAATGACATCGGCTTAGAACAGCTATTTAACTTCACAACCACTCACTCTGCTTTCTACACGTCTGCCTTTGAATTATGAGGCATTGGTCTATGAATGCTTTAATTCGGAAAATTTCCTGAAAATATGTGTCGAACATTTTAGGGATTGATTTAGCCTTCGGGTAATTATTATTTCTCAAGTTGGAATCAGCAGCTGCTTAGCAAATGCCTATGCCAGGGACCAGTCGGACGGACAAGGTATCATTATTTTTCTCAAAACCGAATAATGTCAAATACAGCCTAGTTGATTATTAGCACTCGCACTAGCACACACTTGATTATTAGCACATCTCTATATATATAATAATTAATATAACTATATATAATTAATTTGCTGAAATGTATCTCAATATGAAATCGACTATTTATGGTGCGGTGAGATATCAAAATCTACTAATTGGTGACGTCTCTGTCCCATCTACATCATTTTACTTCCGTTTCCTGCAGAATATTCTTAAAAATACCGTTAGTATAGGAGGATAGGAGTATATAATAGTAGTTTTTAAAAACTAAGTGCACAGGCATGAATTCATTTTAATCATTTAATTAT
This sequence comes from Calopteryx splendens, assembly GCA_002093875.1. Classification (NCBI taxonomy): domain Eukaryota; kingdom Metazoa; phylum Arthropoda; class Insecta; order Odonata; family Calopterygidae; genus Calopteryx; species Calopteryx splendens. The sequence continues at coordinate 1,199,218 of LYUA01000185.1, read as the reverse complement.
GCAAATGGAGTTTTGAGCACCATATTTTTGACCGCTTAACATGTAATTAGTGATTTTACATAATTCTTTTCCATTCTATCTGTTTGTCTTTTTCATTCTAGTTGATACTGAAATGTTGAAAACGTTAACTTGGAATATAAACCAAAAATATGTAGAGATATTTGGCCCCTCTAATCTACTTCCTTAATTGATTGATGTCGATTTCGTATGCATAGTCCACTTTCAAGGCTTCCATTCATTGATAGGACAACCGGAGAATATGTAGATATCTCCTTTGGAGGGGCCCTTTTCTGGCTGAGCACTCAAGAAACACTATATTACATGGATAAGTGTGAGAGTAGGAAGGCCCGCATTCGCTTAATACGAGGCGCGTTCAGAAAGTATCTTTTTTGTGTAAAAACCTTCACTCATGATAATTTTGTGAGAATTTATTTTTACATGAAAAAGTATGCCATAAAATATTTTTCTACATAATTTCCGGCGTCATTGTGACACTTGTCGCATTTTTTTCGATTGTTTGCAATGCTTAAGTCATTATAAGATCCCGCCAACTGTGAAGTACGGTCTGTTGTTCAATTTATGAGAGCAAGAAACCTCTAGCCCAATGAAAACCATCGGAATATCGTTGAGATTCATGGTGATGAAATGAGTTCGATGAGTGATGAAATGGTTTGGAGAAAATGTGTATGGCAGCTCAATGAAGGCCGAGCGAATGTGCATGATGAACCAATGAGCGGACGGCATTCTATTGTCAATGAAGACTTGGTCAGGAAAATTGATGCAAAAATTCTTAATAATCTTTGTTTTACGATTTCCTAACTATGCAATGAATTTCCCGAAATTTAAGAGGGCTCAAAAAAAATTTCATAACGCCACGTGGCAGTTTTTGTCATCATTAGCGGGGCCGTTCTTTGAAGAGGGAGTAAACAAAATGGTCTCCAAATAGGATAAGTGCCTAAACAAAGGCGAAAATTATGTTGAAAATTAGGTTTTAGGCATCGTCTTTCATCTAAAAATAAATTTAAAAAAGAATACTTTGTGTGAAGTTAAAAAAAACGGTACTTACGTTTTGAATTCACCTCGTAAGTATTGACTTTCGTTTTTATTATACCTATATATATATACCTATATATATATACACTTGCATCAAAGTTTATAAGCGCTATACTATAGCGTACGACTCTAGCGATGTTGATGATCGAGCACAATTGCAATCAACTTATAATCGACTTATTTGCATAGAAGTGACGTAACAAAAACGATTTTACTTAATCATCCAACTTCAGCCTATATTTTTCTGTTTAAATGAATTCAATGTTTCTATTTCTGTTTTAATGTTTCTCTTAAAATAAATATGTCAAGATTAAATAGCGTCGTTTCAGTTCATAGCATATGACTCGATCGATGCTTGCGTGGATCACGGGGCTCGAAGAAGGAACGCCCTCTCCGCCATCATATCGCCGGCCGATCACATAGCGCTCTCGAATTGCACCGGGTGTCCTCGGAGAAGTGCATTCGCATCCTCCCCCCCCCGGACCCCCTTCGTTCCAACCGGTTCACGATTTTCGTTGCCCTTTGCATGACGTGGTCGCCCGGTCGTTGACTGCAGTTCCACGAAACTAATAAGGAGTGGAGGCGAAGTCAGGGGGGTGGGAACATTTCTCTCATCGACTCCTTTTCTTCTCTCTTTAATTTCCATCCGGGTGATTCGCGTTGCCACCACCTACATGGTAAATAAAAGTAAAGAAGATAAATGAATTGAACCCTCCTCGGGCTCAGCTTTCACCTGGGCCCTTGACGTCAGCGGGCATTAAACTTGCAGCAGCGTTCGGAAGAATGCATCTGGCGAAGGAATGCATTGGCCGCCTCGGTTGGATTCATCCTTGAAGCGCTCCTATGCAGGCGATGCTCGATTTACGCCGTATATATGTTCTGAGGTTCTTGTCCTGACTCGACATTGGCGTGCGTCGAAATTAATTTCCTGCGATTTACCGTCCATAAGCAACCACTATCCCAGATTTTCGATTTGGTTTCTTTGAGAGGGCGAATTTGTGGTCTTAAATCAGTGTGGAGGGGGATTTTTAATGTTACGGTTTGAATCGCAAAACTTCAATTCGTGAGCAAAGAAAATTTTTACGGTAAAACTTCGAACAATTGAGTGCGCATTGAAGCAAAATTATTTCGTTGATCGGACTTCAATTCCCTCTCGATCTGTATGGTTGGAAGTCTAGGTGCCCAGGGGGAACTTCAAATGGACGGGGAGAAACGTGAAGGGTTGACAAACCCGTTAGCGATGGATTTTTTTTCCGGCTTTGCGTCATTGCCACTTCTTATTAAAAAAATAGTAGTATCGTGCGGGAAATTTAAACTTACAACATGGTTTTGGATTTTTGAAGTGTTTACCCCATTTAAGAGAGTAGGTACAGGTATCACGTAATTCCATATTTCAATCAAGTTTAAGGTTGAATGTGACGCATAAAATACTCATTGTGTAAACTTTATCTCATTCATTTCACCATAATTTCGCTGAAAATTATAGATAAAGATTGGAATAACATGCTTTTTTTTTGTTTCCTCCCCCTTCTGAAACAAATCGGTCGGTCTTTATCCACTGTTTAAAATTCAAGGCCTTAGCGACATGAGCCCCCTTTTCCAACGCATCACCGGAGGTTATCTTTATCGAAATACGTAGTACGTCCTCCATTTTGCTTCTTTCAGTGTTCCTACCTTCCTCTAAAACTTTCTCGTGTCGAAGAGTTTGATTCGTCCCTTCATGGCCTATTTCCACTCACTCTACGACAGCATTATACCTATTGGCCGGAGACTTAAATTCAGATTTCTGTGAAGTCTCACTGGACAGTAAGTGCATTAAAAATCTATTTAATTCTCTTGACTTAAATATTACGCTTTTCAAATGCACTCACCAACTTAGAAATACATGGTTGAACTTAATTTTAATTGATGATATAGAAAAAGATACGGTAAAAGAAATCACAGGTTCCAGTTTTTGTCAGCTCGTGACCTTATGTGCCTGACCTGTAGTTTCCTCATAAAACCATTGGCTCCTCCGAAGTTTTTGGTAAGAATTTTTTTTAATCTTTGAAGTTTTAAAAATGGCGCTTAATGCTTTGATCGGACGAATGCTAATTATTTCACTGAAATTGATTTTTAGGTTGATTGCTTGAATGGCACTCTCATAAGGTCATATGACAAGCGTGCTTACAGGAGCTTTACTTGTATTAATCGACCACCTGCTACGTGGATTATACCAGAAATAAAGCTACATAAAGAAGGAATTAGAGTATATTCTTGGAAAGGTAAATCTGTTGACACATTTCTTACAAAAATTGAGAAATATGATACGCACTCGCATTCGCGACTTAAAAAAACTAAATGGTATCACAGTCCACAAAGGTTAAAAATGGCTCTCGTTCGGCAGGGCGTAAGTTTAAAAGACTCGGGACAAGAGAAACCTCGAAAAGAACCTATAAATGTATCTTTCAACTATCTAAATAATTATTTCACTGACTTTATATACTTATACCCAGTTTGAGGCATGTAATTCTTAATGTATGATACAAAATATTTTTTCCCTTATGCAACACACGATATATAATGAAAAATTGTTCGTTCTTTCAAATCCGACGCCAAAGTCGGCAGATTTCCTACGGATTTTGTGAAATAAACTTTACCATGCATCGTTGACCAACTATTGCATAACTATAATGCGTCACTTCAAGCATCTCAGTTCACATCTTTGTGGAAATCGGCGATAATTCAACCATGTGCTAAAATCCAACAGACTTAATGAGTTGCCATCGACCCATATATTCTTTGCACTCTTTCCGAGCCACCAGAAAGACAAATTCGCAAATTAGCTGCTCATTACCAAAGGCAAAATAAATGGTATGATCCATATCAGTCCAGTTTTATGGCAATGTACAGCTCTCAAACTGCTCTTCTAAAGGTCACTCGTGTTATTAGAAGTGTTATTGATAGAAAAAGGGTTACTATTTTAGTTCTATTTCATTAGTCAAGTCTTTTGACCGAGAACCTAGGCACATTACTAAATAAGCTTACTGACCTGAATTTCTTGAATTCAGCCCCTGGCTGGTTTGACGTTTATCTTAGGGACTTTTATCATAGGAACTTTTATTTTTGGGGTTAATTGCAAAAGTAAAGGAAGACATACAGGCAGTATGTACCTAGTTAAGTAATACTTGTTTAGTAGGTAGTAAAAAAATCGAAAATACATATTATTGTCATTTTAGTAAACATTTCTTAAACAGTTTTCCTTAGTCTACTTCCAAAAATAATGGCACCTATCTGGTAATATTATTGGAAATTCTCGCAGCGTAAAAAATCTTGGTCTACTGATCAGTCGCAGTCTATTGTGGTTTGGTTATATCACGCAACTTAACGAAGTGGAAAAATGTTATGTGTTCTTAGCCAATTAAAACATTGCCTTCTTCGGACGCTAATGCGGGAAATTTTTGTTGTCTCTCTGAGTGCATTACACATTGGCCATTATTCGTATGCCTACAATGGCAACCAAAGCACAGCATAAAAAACTGCATTGTATTCCTTTATCGGATTATTTTCTATGCGCGTCAATACGACAAAATTATTCCTAGCATGAAATGACTGAGGTTGTTTACGATGAGCGATAGAAAATATTACATTTTGCGCAGCCTTTTACCTTAAATTTTTCACTATAGGGAACCATCGTACCTTTTTCCGAATTCCTCTGTAAGAAGTCCTTTCAAGAACGAATCACGAGAGGCGAATGTAATAAGTCTTTCATAATAGGTTGCAATTAGATTTGGAATTCCCTACCTCACGAAATCCGTGCCGAAAGTAGCATTCCAATATTTAGGGTATGGTTACTCCATCACATCCTTAATTTACAAATATTTGAGTGAATATTATAATATCAAATGTATTTATTTGGCGCTATTTATCTTAATGATCAACTTATGTGAAGTGCAGGATCACAGGCATTTTATTTATTGGTATTTGTACATTTCTTTTTTTGCATTTCTTCTATGGGTATTAGTTAGTTAGTTAGTGCCAATTAGTAGTTAAACCTGCTTCAGTATAATTTGTAATACTCATTGGAGGCTATGTTAGTCTCAGAGTGTGTTATTGATTGATTAATTGCAATGTTCCGACAGCTGTCACGGTTTCCCGCTTCTCAAATTCCTGCTTTCTCCGTGTTGCCAATCTACTTCTGTTTGCCCTCTTTCTTCCATGGCCTCCTCACCTCCTTGTTTTCGAGTAAATTCGGGAGTTTCTGTTCTTCTATTGCATATGGGGCCATAGTTATAAACTCCTTGTAGGTCATCCTTGGTCACGCTTCCTCCTCAGATTGCCATACCGTCGAAGCAGTTTCTTCCCGATGTTGTCCGTGTTTGTATTTTGATGTGTATAATTTGTCTTACTATTTCAATTCAAATAGGTATGTTCTAAATTCGACAATTTTTATAAGAAGTTTACCGACTCTTATCTTAAACTTTCGAGATTATTTAAGCAATTTGATATAATTTAAGCAAAAAATGTTTTTTGCTTTTATTTCCTATAGTTAACAAATACCAGACTTTTAGAAGAAAGTGGTCGGTGGAGCATTTAGAACCTCTATAGACCCTGAAATCTGTAGGTCTGATAAATGTGGATTTTATAGTTGAATAAAATAGTCACTTATAAGGTATCTAGTTAGTTGATATAATTTGTATTTGCGAATTGATGAAAGGTCATTCATTATTCTACGAGAAAAAGTCTCACAGGTCTCTAATAACCGCTAGCCATTCAGTACCTACCTCTTCACCATATCTACCCGCGATCTTGCGTTTTCCTCTTCCCCGATCCTCCCATTTAGGTCTCCCAAAATATATTTATTTTCATATACTTAAACTCGATGAGACATTCGGTAAAAAAAAGGAAATTCATTTGGTGTTTTTATTTGCTTCATGTGTTGGTGCGTGAACACCTTCCGATTTTAGCGTACTTCTAATTATATGATTCTGCCATTAATTTTCACCCAGCATTTTATAATATTTCTCCAATTTCTCGTATAACCATTGAAATTCCTCTTATTGCACCTTCATTTTTATTTACCCTAGAGTAGAAGTGAATACAATGCCCCATATTTTCGTTTCCTCTTCCTTTCTTCTTAGAGTCTGTGAGGGCACAAAGTTTATTTAAGTGTCTGCGCAGCTTACTTAGAGTAACATTTTACCATAAAAAACTACTCGTATTATAAAACCACCAAATAACTGGACCCAAATTACAATGCTTTAACGTCATCATCAGGTGGATTTGTATCGTGGAATCACTCACTCTTGTACAGTAAAGTATTAAAAAAAGTATCCTGTCCCTACCCCTGGTCTAGTGGCAGTTACCTAAGTAGAGTAGAAGTGAATATATATTGTCCCATATTTCATTTCCTGTACCTTTTTGGCGGCCATAAGGATATGGAGATCTGTGATTAGCTTCTTCAATTCTTGAAATACCTCATTCTTTGCGTGGAGGCCCTGTGCTTTCCATGTTGCCCTAAGGAATTCTCTTTTCCGTATCTCGTCTTCCATTTAAAAAGAAAACCGTCCTTGTTCCGCGGCTGTTTTTTTGAGATTATAAGGTATTTAGGTTTTATTTACAGGTTATAGGGAGTTTCCCTATCGCCCTAACCCTCCTCTTTTATCTGGGCTTGGGACCGGCACGTGCGGTTCTGGGTTTCTCGAGACTGTATTTAATCTATACGCATAATTCAATTACCTCTAAATAAACTTTATCTCTCGCTCTTTGAAAAAATCGGTTATCATTAATGAAATTACGTATATCACTTGCTTCCGTTTTTATAAGCACGTTTTTCGTTTCGAAAAATATTGACCACCATCACAGTAATCAATCCGAAGGTCGATTTGATAGTTGAGAGTAGAGCTCACCCAATACTAAGCCCAACGGCGTGTGAAGTTGTTAGATTAGCAGGGTATTAAAGGGAGCTGGATCCTTTCCCTGTGCCCAGAGCGATTTCCCAGGAAGATATGGTACCCGAAAATTTTACAGCTTGGGTGAAACTGAATGTGCCCAGAGGCATCACCCCAAATTCGAACCCGGATCATCCGGTTAGCGCTCTACTCACTTGAAAATCACGCCACGCGATTATTATGCACTTGAATGATCAATAATTTTATGTTTATCAGTCGTTATAAGTACGAGTAGGTATTTTACCTGCTTTTCATAATAGTAGTTTCATGAAATTCCTTTAAACTCACCCAACTAAATTTCGGCCACAGTGGCTTCAACGGACGCCAGATTTACAAATGGAAGTATAGCATTACAACGTGAACATCACGTTACTTTAGCATAACATACAACACAAAGGGCATATCACGTATTTGGCGCAGCGTTTTTATTATTTCTAATTAGGAGTTGTGCTCACCAACGAATTTTTATTCCCCAGATTTGGACGATTCCTAAAAACTGGACCACCGCAATGAACGAGACGAAAGCTGCCCGTGCGGCACATGCGCGCAAAAGCCGAGAAATTCCACTCGATTTTCACTTAATGCGTAGAAACCCTTGAGAAGGCGTGCGGCCATTTTGTTGAGTCGAGGTGCATCAAATGAGTTGCGTTCACCGCTCACTCCCTCGATCCCGAACCATGCGCAAAATGTTCAAGTTTTTTGTAGGAGGTTAATATTTTTCACTTGTATTGTTCGAGCGAGTGATCTCGGAAACGAATTCCTTTCTTGGACTAAAATTATGCTTGATCGTGGAAACATAAATGCCGCGCAATCTATTGGGCATGGCTGTCATGTTTACCAACTGTAGAAATGTTAATGAATTTATCAGACGATAAATCTATTACTGCCTAGTTCCCGTTATCTTCGGGG
>LYUA01000185.1:1137817-1156191 GCA_002093875.1 Calopteryx splendens | reverse complement strand
ATATTCACACATCAGGGTAATAAGGGGGGCCAGTTCCTTTCCCTGTACCGCCTTTGATTTTCCAGGATGGCCTGGTACACGAAAAATGGTGCACAGCTTGGGTGAAGCTGAGGGTACCCAGTAACGGTCGTCACCAGGCATGGAATCCGGCCCCTCCGGTCAGCAGCCCAGCGCTCTAACCATTGGACTACCACGCTTCATACATACTCATTTACTAACATACAATCATTGGCGTGGACAGGGGGAGAGGGACTGATTAGACTATGCCCCCCCTCACGAAATTCTGCTCCCACAAAAATAGTTGAGCGATTGGCTTTAATGCTTTGTTCGGTTTATATTTGTGCGTCGAAAAATACCATAAAAAATAAAGCAACAATAAAGACAATAATGAATAATTGTACCAAGTTAAGATTTTGGACGGGAAAAATGCCTTCTTTACGAACAATTACCAACGAAGTCAGTATTGACATCTCCCCCCGTAATTATTATCTAGTTACGCCAATACTTTCACTATAATACATGATATAAGCCTAAGTTAAGTTAAGTTAAGAAATTGTTAAGTTTCTGAGAATCTATCCGCCTTGTAATGGTTGCATCATTATTTCTTATTCTCTTAAGAATTTTCATAATTTCCTAAGTGTCACTTTCATGTCAATATTTAATAACTATTAGAAGATTTACGGATTATATCTCGTGAGTGTTTGACGGTGCGCTTATTTATGAAAGATCATGGTCTTTTTATTCGTCAAGTCTGTAAACTTGTTTTTCCCGTTATCAATTATTAGTGTGAGAGGTGAAATTTCATTTTCCATTCCTATTTCCGGTTCGCCACCGATACAATTCTCTTTTTATAGACGTGTGTAACGCATATCAAATAAGCGAACATGAAATCAGAACGGGCACAGACGCTGTATATCCCGCGAGCCAAGATAAAGATTTTTATCAAAGAGCAGCTGTGGAAAGCCTAGCCTAGTTGCATGGCGAGGAAACTCTCTTTATCAACTATTTCCAGGAAGTAGCCGAGATAAAGTGGCCTTATAAAAAACCGCTATGATTTATTTGAGGAACTAGAACTCTCTGTCTAATTCCTGTAATTGTTCTACAGCGGTGGAATGCTCTCTCGTTGCGCAAACTGCGCAGTTAGTCACGGATCCGCAGTGATGAGGCTTCAGTGGGGGTCAGTGACTCACTTGTGTGAGCTACGGCCTGCGGATGAGCAGCGCAGCAGGGAGAAGTTTTGAGCATGGTGACATATCGCTCGTGAAACTCACCGCTCCACACGCTTTCCGCGGTATTTTAATTGCCGCACGAATTCACAGTAAACACTTTTCCAACTCCTATATCTTTCTGAATATTCGCCTTCAATGCTAACCTCAACTACGATGCTTCACTTATGGAGAGGAAGTTGCTAGGTGAAAAAAAATCGAATAAGGGAGGAGAAATGGGAGGGGTTGATGCAAAGAAGTAGATTGAGGTGCAGAGTAGAATGTGATATTAGGGAGGGCGTTTCGTAGGTGTGGAAGATGGTCAAGGGAGAGAATAGGCATTGTGGAAGGCACAAAGGCTGGTATAGGGTGCAAAGGACCGAAAAAAGGAAATGACGGATATGGCCAAACAAAAAAAAAATGGTATTTGGAGGCAGTCCACTGTTAAAGTAATAGTGACGGGGGACTGTCCCCAAAACCTTCCTCTAATCGCCAAACTGCCCATGGTGATAATCACGGTCATTATTTATGGACTTGAATATATCAGTCGTATACTACGTATGTACACATCATTAATTTGCGTGTAGTGTTATTCAGTGAAACTAAATGAGAGTAGAGAAGCTTTTGGTGATAAAATAGTCATTTAAGGAATCATAACAGTTGGTAGGCTAGTAAAATATCCCTTTCTGAAGAAACTCTTTTGGTCGCCAGTCGGACACTTGATACTATATACACTCGCTTTTATAATAATTTATGCGTAGGCATATTACCGATAAAAAAGTGAATTGATAAGAAATTGTTACACATTTTGTCATTCCTTAATTGCCTATTCCCATTTTCCTCCTCCAACATGCTAACCGTTGTTAAGGTCGTTTTGAATATAGCGATTTAAGCGAATATAAAAATAATTATTAACTTCAACCGTTGACCAAAGTTAACCTTCAATTTAACGAGATATTAAATAACTGGGACTTGGTGTTGTGATCCAGGCAGCAATGGAAGATCCAGCAACGTAAACTTTTTTCACTTAAATGTCCCAAACCTTTTTTTCGTCATTGTTATCTGAATTCGATGACCACGGAGCCCAATTTATGAGTGATAGCACGTGAAAATACTGAAGCTGTGCACGCCAGGAAAGTACTTAGCGCATAACTTATGTGCGGACAGTCTAATGAATGGGAGTCTGCCGAAAGAATAATGAATGTGTAACATTAAAATGAGTTATTCCGTTTTCAGATTACTCGGAATTATTCAGGAAAACGATAAATTGTTAATAAATATCCACGAGCAGGGCGTGGGTAATGTGTACAAGATGAACGCACAGGAAAACCGCGAGGGGAAGCGGGGACGAAGGTTTTCTAATTTCTTAGCACGGTGCTCAGAGACGAGTTACGAGGTACACACGTGAGTCATTGCAAGTAAAGGTTTTTGCTCGAAGAAGAAGGTGCTGAAGGCTGATTAAAAACACCTTGAACATTTTTTTGGGGAAAATTTAATCAGCAAAATTCAAAATGTCTGCCACAATGGGTCCGAGATTGTTGAGTGATGATTCCGAGAAATTGATTGAGTGATGTGACGTGATAATTTAGGTTATGAAAAAATATGAATGCATAAAGCTTGAAAGGATTGTTATTGAAAGGAATATGTGAGGAGAAAGTAACTATCTGGAAAAGCTCAAGTTAGGAGACATTATTAAACCTGAGGATTCAACGAGAAGACAGTCGTAGTTAATTTCCACTGATTGAAGACCGAGGAAAGTAAGTACGCACGTAAAAGGTTGTATTGCATTGTGTATAATTTTAGGGATTCGAAAGGTAGCTTGAGAAAATTCTGGAGTGGTAAATTTGAAAGAACTCAGTTTTTACCTTTCATCGATCTTTTAATCATCATCATCATCTTCATCGTACCTTTTAATTGCAAAAAAAACACCACACATCCAAATATTCCTATGAAGAGTGTCAAGCAACAAAATTCGGTCGCAATTAGTTGTAACGTGGTGCTTGTGACAGTAATCAGGTGTAGGTATACAGGCTGGGATTAAGAAATTCAGATTTCCCTGACGCCTCAGTCAAGAATCGCTCATATTTAAAATTCTTCTGACTCATGAAATGAATCATTGATAAAATTTTCAATTTTCGTTCCTCGAGAGTCTCAAGAAAGGACAATTGAAGAGTACGCAAAATGTCCAGTCTTCAACTAATTACGAAGGTAAGCAGATAATATTGCTACAATATTAATATACCAAAATGAAAATCAAGTGTAGTATCGTGGGAAATATTTTCCGTTGCGTCAGGATTTTTTTAATCATTGTAACGTAAGATTGAATTAAGGCATCAAAGTTTGCCAAAAACAATTACTGAGCCGTGCGTGAATTTACGATCGAAGAAAGTTTTGTTTCAAAATTGTAAGATCTTTTTATCATTCCTTCTGGCATTTTATATATTTTCTATTAGGTCAAGTACAAATCATGATGCGTACTTAAGGGGGCATGGAATTGGAGAAGTGGAAGGGGAAGGAGAGACCCTTTTCTGAAACTTGTGATACCGCGACGCTGTTTCGAGCGGCACATCCTCGATGAAAACGCTTCATGATTTAAGCCTTGAGAATTTTCTAGTCTTCCCACAATAAATTGAATTTCGAAAAGCTGAGGGTTATTTTTAACTTCAAAATTGGACGAGATAAGCATTATTGGCAACTAAATTCATCGGGTGTGCTGTACTTGAGTGCTTACGGTAAAAATAGGAGAGAAAGTAGAGGAATGGAGGATCATGAAAGAATGCGGATTGGATGCACCGATATAAGTAACAAGAAAGAATCATATTTCCCTGGTTTTGGTCATATACATAGAATTGATGAGATTCGAATAACCAAACAGAAATTGGAGAGGAGAAAACAAATGGGTTGGAAGGAAGGAGTAGGCTGGGAAAGTCATGGGTGAATGTGGCCGAAGAGACTCTCAAGATGAGGAACTAGAGAAGTATCGGGAACAGAAGAGTATGTACGTACGCGATGCAACGCATGAATGTGACGAAGGTGAAAAAAAATATGCGGGGATATGTGGGTATGGAGGAAATTAGTGTAAGAGAGTAAGTTTCGTGAATTAACTTAAAATGAGGCCCTATTTTTTACTTTGCTTACCCCGAAAGGTAACGGAGTAAAGGGTGTGTGCTTATGCACCGTAGTAGGAATGCCACCCCATAGCAGTGTGATGATCAATCCCTACCCATATACCATACTTAGGTACGTGCGCGAAAGAACTATGCAGGTCTTTTTTTCCTATATATCGTTAGGAAGAGACTCCGTTCGCCCTCGCATCTATTCAAGTGGCGGTTTTATACATTTCGGTGAACCACACAGCAAACTTTCCCCTGTTTCCCCCCCCCTCCCCAACCACCCCATCTGACCATACTCATTCTAAATTTTGCTGTCTCACCCTCCAGTTTTGCAATTCGGTTCCCTAGATTTCGCCACCCTCGTCTGGTTAATTCGCGCCCGGGTCTTCTGCCAACTTCGTTTACGCAGTGAAGCCACGTGTACGAATGATGAACCGGACCGTGGTAAATTTATTTCATGCTGTGAAGATTGAATTAAATATTTGGTAGTTTCTTCCCTCCCCTTCCCTGAATGGGATATACTTGTCGCAATTTGAATGCTACTGTGTGATGGGAACTCTAGCTGTATTGCATTTGACAAACGTCCCTTTCGTTAAGAGGTGGCTAATGCCGACACCGGGTTTCTCTCCACCCTTCCTCCTTAACCAATCCTTACCTCTCCCTGATTACCCACCCATCCTGTTTGCCGGGCAAAATTAATCCCACCTCCAAGACCAGAAAATTTAATTCTCGTAATGTTGTAAAGAGCAAATATTTCAACTAGGTGACAGAGCTAATATTTCAAACTTTTTTTTATCTGAGTTTCCGATATTGGTTAGGTGAAAAACTTATAGAAATTAATTTGCTATTAATTTGCTATTACTTGTAGAAATTAATTTACTTTGCGTTAAATAAGTAAATATTTCTACAGTAAAATCATTCAGGTTCAAGTAGAGCTGGATTTTTCCAATTCTCTCTCTTTTGTTGAGAAAAGAGCTTTGAGTAATAGGGAGGATATAGGAAATACTGGGTCTCTTCCTCCCTACAAATAATGCGTGATACAACCTCCTCAGTGTTGTACTTTCTACCCACACTATTAATTAACCTGCCTACGAGTGGACCAGATGAATCTTTCTTAACTTATTGAGTGTATTTAGCATTGAACTTACAGAGGGCAGGCCGTAATAAATTATGCTTGTTAGTATTGCAGCCATTTTAATTCATCTTCCATTTCCGAGGGCTTTCTCTGGAAGAAGAAGAAATATTGGTGGCACTGACATTTTTGGTTGCTTCGTGAAGAAAGATTCTTCAATAGTATTGAATCTTTCGACTCACAACTACCGATATCAATAAGCTCCCAGTGGACATTCTATTTCTCCCGGTATCCCAAAGACCACACAGCTTAGTTGATACTGAGTAAGTCCAGGGGCGTCACTCGGATTGGTGCTCGTGCTCTTCGATGAGTCCCGAACGTTCTGCCCATCAGGCCACAAACCTGGTCGTGACTTTTGTGTCTGTTAATTATTGAATTTATGATTTGTTTGATTATAAGAATGATAATATTGACTTATAATTCCTTCACATATCTGGAAAATAGTATAAGCAACGATTGAAGAAGGAAGATGGAAAATTATAGTAGAATAGGCCAGGGGAAGAAGGCATTTTACCAGAAAAAAATGTCTACTCACAGCCAGGAAACGTAAAGCTGGAAGTAAGAAAATAATTAACGTACAGATATACCTGGAGTGTGCTTCTCAATGATGGTGAGGTATGAACAATTAATTATCACGTTATAGAATATTGGAAGCATGGAAATTTAGTGGGAGAATGATGAAGATGAAATGGACAGATCGAATAATTAACGAAGTGGTCCTTCGAAGAGTAGGAGAAGAAAGAGAAGTCCTGCTCAAAACTGATGAGAATAAGAAGGAAAAAACTTATCGGAATCATATTTTGAGACTCAAAGGCATTATGAAGACATTTTTTGAGGGAAAACTGATAGGTAAAAACGACATAGGGAGGAGCATCAGAATGAGGTACATGGAACAAAGATGACAGACTTCGAAGAGGAGAAATATTTGGACATGGAAAAGAATCCGTCAGAAGAATTGAGTGGAGAGCTGCGCCAAACCAATCTCAGTGACGATGATTGATGATGGATATTGGCTTTCAGTGGGATTGGCCTGATAACATCAGCTGATGTTGTTTTTTCCACCGCATTGCCACGGGAATGACTGCTGGGTAATGGCTGTAGATATCCCGGTGGCGCTTGGCTCCATAAGCTCACCTTCGTCGCACTGAAAGTACCAACGGGCTTGTCCTTGCCTTACGTGCATGTAGATGTTTACCATGCCCAGATAGTTGTAGAGATGAAATATGTTTTCCGGCGTCTCATCGGGAAAGACATTCCTTTCTGTTTGGCGCTTGTCCATGGGGGTGTGCAAAACCAATCGACTCGGTACAGGACATGTGAACTATTCGCACGTTTTCAGGTTCTCCAGGTCAACAATTCAATTTTTACTGAGACTTTCGATGAAGACAATGCATTAGGGAGGAAATTTGGTATTCCATTTCTCTAACCAGTACACTTTCATTAACTGTTTATGATAAACCCGATTAACAGGTGGATATGGGTTGAAGGGTCCTCCGAATAATCCCAGAAAATCGGGGAGAAATGGATACTGATCGCCTCGATTGAATTTGCGCCAAAAAGTTATTACTTTACCCGGAAGCTATTATTATATATTACCATTACTATTACTATATACTATCATTATATAATGCTATACATTATATAATGTGTTCATCGGTTAAATAATGTTATTTCAACACTTCATCCGTTTTGAAATGAAATTTTTATCTGTATTGTTCTTTATTTTGACAATATTCGATCTTGTCTATGTCTTGATGATTTTTTACCTTCAGTAAAATTCACCTTTTATCAATATTATGAAACTCGCTTAATCAAAGATCTGTTCTTCTCAAGAGTTACCTTATAGTTTGTATAATTGGACCAATGCTCCCTCTATTGCTGCTTGTTATTCCTCTTAAGTTCATGGCATATTTATTTGAGCAATTCCACAGCTTATCCGTTACCTTCCTTAAAATTGGACTTGTTAACATTTTCAGTATTGCAAGATCCCTGTTGTACTTATCAGCTGCAGGATACTTCTTCCATATTTCATTGCTCTGACTAATTACCAGTCGTTATATTTACCCGTATTAAATATGCTGGTATATTTCTACGCTTTTTGATGTCAGTTCACGTTAATTCCCTGTAAATTATCCTAATTCTCAATTCAGGGGAATATTTTCAGACTAAATCCTCGATTTTAGTCTGAATGGGATTTGAATTGGCGGATAACCCGTGTGCGTTAGCTGCGTCAATTCTCCGTCGAATTTGTCTGCCGTTTTTTCAAACGAATGTGCGTGCTTTAAAATTCATATTACGCTGTAGGAATTTTAGCCATGCGCCATGACCATTACGCCATGTTCGATTTCATAAATGCATTAGGCGTCTTCCGTCATCCGCCAAAGTGACAAAAAACTGTGAATTTATAATTTTAGTTCCTTCGATCGCAAAAATAGCAATTATTGGCTTTACGAATTCCAAGATGGCGTCGAAAAATAAATATTCATCGCTCCTCTCACTGACGGCAAGAATAAGTGTCTTGTTTACGGCCACCAAGTGACGCCTTACAAATTCATACTCCTCCGAGACGACCTTCTTCACTTCGAAGGAAGCAGTAAGGGGCGCATTTCGACACCGATTTCATCCAAGCTGGAGTTAAGAAATACAAACGCACGCTTGTCATCCAAGAGATAAAACAAAACTTTTTCTTTCACAAGTATAAACTCACGCCACTCCATTTCGGGGTTAAAGATTGTCAATAAAAGTTAATTTAGGTTACTAAAGGAAATTTACCCCCATTTACTACTCTCTTCCATTCTTCTCTCTTCCTACACACGCATTTCACCTCCATGACGGTCACACATATTTCATACATGCTCTTCTTTACTTATGACTCCTAATACTCCTCGTACGAATTCTCTCTTCGACCACATTCGCCCATAACTAGACCACGGTCTACCGCTTCCTTTCACATTCTCATTCACTCGTTTCCGTGTGTGCGTGGTTACTCCACGCTCCATCCACTAGTCAGCGTAGCACACTTCTATCATTCTTGTCCATTAGTTGTGCATTTAATTCACATTGCTCGTGTAATAAATTAGAGGCGTGACTCAGTGTTTTTGCACGAATTCAAAGCACGACGCAAATTTCGTTGACATTTATGATCGTCTGATGATGCTGAATGATGGAGAAACGGAGGTCGCGGTGGATGGATTTGTGTGGAAAGACTTAAGTCAAGTGTCTGATTTATTTCTTCAGGGAAGAGTTCCACAAAGTTTCGCCGAATACGGTTTACACATTTCTCTGGCATCATGACTCTGATACCTACAGTTTTTACCGCAATCATTCGAAGTCATGGGGGTGGCAGAAGTGGGGAGTGTGTGGAAGCTGGGATAAGCGGACATTTCTAGAGCACTAATCAGTATAACACTGCTTAGCAGAGTGCTACTGGGAAGTCAGAGTACTTCGCTATTAAGGCTAGAAACATAACCAGGGGCAGGCCATGCGATAGATATTTTGGGGGTCGATAACTGCTGGTTTGAGGGCTCCTCCCTCCTCAGACAGTTTGTAGTCACTGCACCAGTATCCCGCTGTGGCTCGTATTTATACGAATTACAAAGCATTTGAGGCCTACCTTTTCACATTATATGTCTCATTAGGTGCTTTTTACCACTAACATCCTGACGGTAGCTTGCAGGGTACCATGTAGATGTACTGCTGCGCGATGCATCTTTCTACGACTATTTTCTACCATGAATTTTTATTGACATGAGTGTTACCTAAACTCCTCTTTGGTGGCAAAAAACCGAGCATTTTTGATAATAAGTCTTGTGAATTCGGCTCCAACTGGTGATAACGATGAGTCATGCGAGATGGGCGTGGAATATTCTAAATCTGGCGTATTTTATGCTTTGTCACGACGGACGCATGCCGGCACATGAATCGTAAAGCATGCGTTTCGGTAGATATTTCAATGAGAAAGTGCCTTCAAGGAGTTTAGCTTGATCCTTCTTCGTTTTATTATCGCTAAAATTTACGCATATGTATGAAGTTCATTGTTCTTAAGAGTATCTATGTTATGACGAAGGCTTTCTCTAGACTTTCACGCATCACATGGGTGGTGTATTTTCTCTGCTCCTGATTCAAATTTCTCCGTCGTTCGACGTCCTTGTTTGGCCTTGCGTGCTAACACGATTAGGCTTAAATAAGCGGTGGGATGGGATGAAAAATTCGAATTTCACCGGAGGGAATCCGAGTTCGAAACATTTACGAAGACATCTGTATTTAAAAAAGTGGAAGTTTTCATCGTCTGAGGTCTCAAAAATCCAAAACTTCTCTCGCGCCGTCCGAAACAGAAGCCTAGACTAGCTGACTCGACGGCTGAGCGATTTTGTTTAAGGCTTGCAAAAGACCTTCCAGTTGCATTATTTGGTATTGTACTCTTAATGTTTTCGTGATGATATACACGGGTGTGACGTCACTTTCCGTGGTTCCTGGGAGAGGTAAGGTGATGTGGACCTTGAGGACTGAAAAGAGGGGAAAAAGCTCCATATTTTTTTTAAGTTTAGAGTAAGTTGATGGAACCTTAACCTGAAGTCGCACATTGAGAAAAACGACTACTATTCATAAAGAGGCATCCAAGGCACTAACTATACTTGTGTAATGTTTTTCCAAACATTGGGACTTTTTTCTTAATCAAATCCCCGGTCGATACGAGTGCGGGGCCCTGAGAGGATCGCCCACTTCGCCTCCGCCCATGGAATACGAGCAGAATGACCACCAAGGCAAGAAAGTACCTCTTTCTGCTTGCCAAATGCGTTACTTATCTACTCATTCAAGTTTTCTCTTTCCGTGAACGCGCCTCCCTTTTTATGCCTGAATAGCGTGGCTGCGTATGATTCTGAAACTTGGGCATTGAGTAGAGATGAGAAACGTAGATTGGAGGCTTAATGAAATGTAGGCAAGGAAAAGGTCGGAGGTAATAAAATGGACTAAATGGGAGGCAGACGAATAGGCACGGAAAGGGGTGAGAGAGAAGGTTGTTGCGAGAAATACGAGGAAGACATGAAAAGTTGATACATGAGTTACCCAAAGGCAGTGGCAGAATCAGTGGCGGACTGGGTCTAAAAATATTGACTGCCAAGAGACAACAGGGGCCTACTTAATCAGGGGGTCACCTGGTCCACTTTCCAGCGGGCCAGCTGACACCTGGCTAATTACTACTGCCTATAAACATCTTAAATTTTCATTTGTAAAAGTTAGCATATTGCCATACTATCCCGAATCCTCCAGCTTTGAAATGGGGAGTAAGGCCAATTGGAAGGGGTACTAGAATCTACAATTTAATAAAACTTCTATAATATTTTCAAGCTATTAAAAGGTCATTAAATTTCTAACATATTGCCTAATCTCTAAGGGGGGCCACTTGATTACGGGACCACACCATCGGGCTAGCTGAAAGTCAGTCATGGTGTCAGCCACTGAATTGACTACTGCATATTGATTGACGGGAGTAGTAGCGTAGCCAGAAAATAATTTCGGGGGACCGGGCTAATACTGACTCTTCATTGCCCATTGTAGAAGAAGAATTTATTTCTCGCGGAAAAGAATTTTTATTTTTATATTGAGAATTGGCTTTATCAACACTTGGCTGTTTGTTTGTATTTTTTTGCAAGGATGAAAATTTTAATTTCCACGGCATTACCAATTATAACTCCACTTCGCCGACTATTCTTGAGGGAGTGAAATTTTGGTGGAGGGGGCATAGCCTATCCATACCCCACCCCCTGGCAACGCCATTGGGTGTTAGGATGTTAGGTGCTCGCGTAGATAGGGTAAAAGAACAGGCAAAAGAAAAAAAACAAGAAAAATGTGTGTAGCTGAAGATTGATTTGATGCATGCAATTTATTTTTACGTTAATCTCTAGCTCTTCCAGTGAAATGCTAACTTCAGTGGAAGTTCATGGTATGGGATTGGTAGTTCGGAGAATCAATCTTAATACTACTTCTGACCGCTGCTGCTAAATCATATCCCTGAATATGTGTACCATTCGATTTAAGCTCCTTGGCTACAGCCTTACTCGCTTGCTAAATCGAGGCGGCGCCCATTCACTCTTTTATATATATATATCTTGGCCCACTGCCCTAGACAGAAGTGAGTTGCGGTAGGCAATGGTCGCCCTCAAGGCCCATCCCGGCCGGCTCGCAAAGTGTTTTCGCACTTCAATTCGAGTCGTCTGCAGAGTGGCGGCGCTCATCTCCTTTGTGATGACCACCTGTTGGCCATCGGCAGAACTATTTGATCCTGATCTCTCTCTCTCTCCTTCAACCGCGCTGTCCTTTGTGGAGCCGCCTTTTTCGACTAATCGATTGATGTAACTACTCGTCGCGTTCGTGTAATCCTCCGATTTCCGGTGGCCTGACCCTCCCCCGTTACCCTCGCCCCCTCTGGCGTACATTACGCTTGTGAAGAAATGAATATATTTCGGGGAGGAACGGACAAACCATCGCTCCGTGACTAAATTTGTTGCAAGTTTCAGCGAAAGTAAATTTTAAAAAATCTTCTTGATCAAAAGAAAGAGGAAGAAACTCACAAATTTGCTTTCCAATTAGACGAACCGAATTGATTGGCCGAATTGATTTGATAAATGAAATGACCTATGTATGTAAATAGAAACTGAGATTAGTATGAAATTGAAATACTATTGTAAGCACGAGGTCTACGAGGTATTTGAGGGCGAGGAAAGTATGAACTTCAAACTGAAGGAAAGTTAAGTGGGTATCGTCAGAACAAACGGAAACTCCCTTCACCTTGACTAAGTTTCAGAAACGGATATACCATAATACCATGTATTCCATGGTATATATACGATATAAGTATCACGGATTCACCATATAAATTGCATTTAAAAGGGATGATTGATAATTACGAAATAAAAATTACTTACAATATTTTTATTTCATAGTCATACCTTTATATATTGATAATTTAATTATGACCGTCCATGGTAATAAAGTAAATAAAATAGTTTTGCTATTTCAGAAACGTTTTGAAATCGGTACCAAATTAACACGTATTATTTTAGAACTCCAAATCTGTTAAACTGCTGATTGTACCGATTTTAAGAATGCCAACAAAATAGTCGAGATTTCCAACCTGTACAAGTCTTACTGTTCTTTAAGGTGGGCATCGCGAAAAATGTAAATATTTTTGAGTAGGTACCTACTAAAGGCCTCAGGGAGGGGTCACACAGTATCTCTGAGCTCCTGAGCTATCGGGTGAAAAATACTAACAATAAGCGCCTTATTCTGTGAATGTAAAAAAGCGCCTTCCGGTCCTCCAAGAAGTTCCAGCAGGAGCTTAAATTAAGACCCCACTGCAAGTTCCTTCTTTAAATAACCTCCACCGAGGCTTGTGAAAATTAATGCTGACATTAATTACTTTTTCCTTAAATTTTGGGGGTATTTGTGTGTAGTGAATTAATTTAATGTCTTTATTTACTTAACAATGGTTTGTGAATTCATGCAAAATGGAGTTTCATGCATGGAACTAGATTCTTACGCCAGTGGTTTATTTTGTTTATACTTCGAGATCGACCGTTAGTCAGCGATGTTTTGAAGGAGTGCAAAAGCGAAGAAGGTAGGGAAAACATGGGTTTTAGAAAATAATCAGTGAAATGGCTTAGAATGTCAATGAATTAGAATTTGTCTCGCGTACAATTATGGGGCAGACATAGGAGAAAAAGTCAAGGCTTAAGACTTCACGTACGTGCTCGTAAAATTGAAAATTCTGTTATAATTATGGCTTCATCGACATTAAGACTGTACTAGGAACTGTCTTCAGTGCATATAAAACATAACGATTCAGTTTTAAATTACGATGAAACCTTGGAAATATTTCATTTTCACTGATATGATGTTCAACCAATGAAGAAGAACAATTACAACCTCTCCAAACAAATAATTTAATTGGAGTCCCATAACTTCCAATCAACATGCAACTAAAGTAGTCTATTGCTTGAACTATTCAAAATACTGTATAACATTTGAGTAGCACCGCATCTCACAATAAAGACTGCATTTCTGTGACTAAGGCCTACGTTATATAAATGGTAGTTTACCAAAACTTTTTATTGCTCTATTGATGAATATTTTGAATTTCACTGTACAGGTGTAGTTTTTAAATTCTGCGTACCCTTATGTTTTTTATTTTTGAATTTGTATCAATAGCGGTGGATATTTGCTTATTGAGGAGTATAGACTTATGCATTTTTATTTAGGCAATGTCAATGAAGGCTTATTATCATATCTCTCGCGAAAAATCACAAAACCATTTCAATATCATACAGTATTGGAGAACAAAAAGGAGTGTATTATTTAATCTAAGGTATATGGTAAGCTAAGACTGGTGGACGGGATTCCGTATGAGTTCGTTATTGCTTCTACGGGGAAAGTATGTATTTCGAGGCGACCTCATTAGTTGGGTATATATAGAAGGAAAAGATCGTGCAAAGAGATTTTAGACCATAAAACATTCATTTAGAATAATTTTTAAAGTATTGTAGCTGCGACTGTTTCGAACGCAACAGCTGAGGGAATGAACTTCAACTAATTACTAATATATTTGTTTTTCGCGAGATACCTCATAATACTAAAGCTGCTCAGAATAATGTTATTTGGGAATTAAAGATAATAGGCATAGCTTACTTTACTTCCTCGGGATGCGCATCACAAAATAAAAACATGTTTTAAACATTATTTAAAAAATTGAAAACGCAGTATTCCACGGAAAAAAACTTTTGAACTGACACGCCACGTTTCCCCGCTTTACGGGATTATCGGACATGACAGGAACCTGGAATTGTATTCTTGTGGAATAGTACCTTTGCTATTAAAAAGAAATGGATAATCAAAACTCCCTCGAAGTAAATCCTGAAGTAGTAGAAGGTTTTATATTTTGAAGTTGTGCTTACGCCTTTCCTTCCTCCGATAGGTGACCATGTTCGAGTTATTCTAAATCCATCGTAGAATAATTAGTATATTGTAGTAACAACGCAGTTTTAAAGGTTAAGTATCATAATGTTTAAAAAAATATGTAAACTAAATACTCTCCCAAACTTAATAACAAATAAACAAATATCCGTTTGGTCTTCCCAAGTAAGTTCCGATTTTTATAATGACGATCGGAATTCTTATTATTTTTTTCGGGAAAACTGAAAAACGAATGTCCTTATTGGGTCTGAGAACTACGCAACCAGTATCACTTTATCGGTGGGCTTGCTTTTAGAAGTTTTTATACCAATCCATTAGGAGAATTATCACACACCTTGCCTTGTTAGCCTTGGTCACATACTAATTAATGCGCACGAAGAAGGCATGCCTAGATCTAGAAAGTGGATCTATCAGTGGTTTAGTAAACCTTATTTTTGTAAACCAATTTCAGTTGATGATTTTTTTTACTATTAGAATTAAACGGATAACGATTTCAATGAGGTAAAATACATCTCAAGAAGTAATTTGGTTAAAAATGTGACGAAATAATAGAGAGATGTATTTCTATTCTAATTAAATGAGATTTATTTAATGAAAAATCTTGATGAATGAAAAAAAAATATTTGAGTTATAATTAATCACTAGGAAATGTATAAGCATTAAGAACGAACAAGGAATGCACCATAATATGTAGTTATATCGAGAGTTCCGGCTTCATAAGAAGCCAAGCATTATTCATTTCGAAGATGATATTGATTATGAGTTTAAGGTTAACCTGTAGCCAATCAATACCTATGGCGTGTAAAAGTCATGCCAAATCCGTCGCTTGCTATTTCCCATCAAGTTCCTGTACCTTGAAAACCATTTATCCTCGGTTCTGTCTTGAGTCATCATCCAGAATTCAACCCAGGACACTCCGACCTGAAGCCGAGTGATGTATTTTCTACCCAGTCATGCTGCCCCCTTGTAAAATAGTTTTCCAAGTATATCTTATGAAAATTATTAATTCAATGCCATCTATCTAAAAATATTTGCGAATCACAATTTGATTGACGTTATAATACGTACTTCTTCCTTTTTTGACCTTACTGACGACTTATTTTATGATGTAATGTTTGGGATGTATTCAATTATTAATGGCAGTCTTACAATTAAGCTAGGGTTTTTGATGTGCCCAGAGACTAACCACTGCTCCACTTGTAAGCCCCAACTAAAACGACACTAAATAGCGTTTCAGGCTGCACTACAATGAAGCATTTTTCAAGTCTGTATTTTTTCTGTCTCCAATCATTCCGTCCAAATCCTGATCTTTCCTTCCCTCTGCCTAACTTATCCAACATTCTACCCTCTCTATCACAGTCTTTACCAATCCATTGCCTCTCAAATACGCCCTGCATCAACTTCCCTGCCTTCTTTCAATTTCTCTAAACAAAATTCTCCTTTCCCCTACCATGCTTAGTACTTCTTCGTTTGTTTTCCTTTCCTACCATTTTGTTTTTTCCATTTTTCTCCACACCCACGTCCCAAATGCCTCCAATCTACGCTCATCCTCTCGTCTCAACGACCAAGTTTCCGAGTCTTACAATACATGTCCCAAATCAAAGTTTTCTCAAATCTTGTCTTCACATCTTTTGCTAAAGTAGTAGCTGTCGTAAACTCCCTCCTGTTTTTCGTAAGACATTTATCATCTAACGTAATTCTTCATTTGTTGTCCTTACTATTCCGCCTATCTTCGTCGGGATCAATACCTGCATTGGTTAACTGTTTTAACTGCTCTGTTTAAAAATGCTAAAATTGAAAAAATAAAATCCAGTCCATTTTAGTGGAATTCTTGAATTGAGGGAATGAATTAATGAACTATTAGATGAAATCGGCTAATTTTGGGGATCCGATTCTTGCAGGCGTTACTCACCAGTTGAATCACACCACTGCCCCGAGGAGTCTCGATCAATACCTCAGTAACCAACGTGTATACTTAAACTGGGTTATCTTCTGTTTCCAAAAATATAACCTATGCATAAAATACAACATATATGTTTGTATGTATATTTTTTTCTGGTTTCTCCTATTAGCAATGATACCGCTTCACACGCAACAAAATTATTTTACTTGGTCAAGTTTTTGCTTTCCTTGATTCATGTCCATACTGCCTTCTCCCGCAACTATTATTTTGATTTTGTTTTCATTTATATTTGAGAGGTAGTATTTATCCATAACTCTTTTCATGTAATTCACTATCTTCGTCTGATATTCTTCATTCTCTGGAGGTATATCCGAGTCATCAGCATAACGTAGCATTCTAGTTTTTTTTACCGTTACTATGAATCCCCAATTTAATTATTCTTTTGCTGTGTGACATTTTAATATAATTCTCGGAGTTTATTGGTAAACTAGCACATTCTAGTTGAGCTTACTACTTTCCTTATACTTGCTTCTTCAGCACCTATACCGAATGTTGTTACTGCAAAATGTTGATCGTACTGTCTGAAGAACGTGCTTATGGTTATTTAGGTCTGTCCTATTTCCTATGCTTAAGATAGTTACCATTATATTAATCAGTAGTACGAATGATCTTACTAAGTTGTCGAGGGAAATAAAATTATAGTAATCTAGATAGCTCATAGTGATGCTCCGATCGATCCCATTATGAAGTCAACTGAGTCAGAGGAAGAAGTAACGAGGATGAAGAGGTCTCGTGTGTGTATAGTGTTTGCTACCCTTATCTTCCAGGTTTTCAAGCATTGCGTTTATCGTAATCTTACCAGGGCTTCTGTCGCTTCTGCTTCTGTTTCCCCAATGCTAAATTAGTCTTTGCTGAGGAATTATTCCGATTTTCGCTCCATTTTTCATTAAATGTTCCGAGTAAGAATGTTTGCCGCGTGCGCAGTCAGTCGATTGCTCTAAAACACACGTCTATGTCCGCCCTCTTCTCTTTGGATCATTTAAGGTCTTCTGAAAGTCAATTGGCATTTTTCCAGCTGAGTACTTATCACAGACTGATTTGTGTTATATTTTCAGTCTCCCTTTCATCTTTCGTGTGGTTACTCCGGATTTTGTCAGTCCCATGGACTCTATTTCCTATTTAATACTTCGCTGAAAACTTACATTATGATTTTCACATATGGTACCTATTTGTCTTTTTTTCAAACAGTGCTTCACAGTCCACCATTAATTATTCAATTTCCACTGCTATGAAGTTTTTCTAGGCCCAATAATTTAATGGTTTCTCGCTTCCCATGGAAATTCCACCCTTAGCATTTCATTTTGACTGAATTACTCTCCAAATTGACTTCAGCTTCTAACGGCTGCTTCAACTTTTCCTTTTGACAAGTTATCTTTCACTTTTTAAAAATTTATTTTATTAATTTCCCTGGATTTTCTTGATTTTCGATTGATTACATTTCCGACCAATGAATACTTCATGTGCCGTTTTTCAGTTCTGTCATTTTTATGTTTTCTTCTCAATTCTCACAAGTGGAAAACGTTGATTTTCACCGTGTGCGAAAACAAAATCAGTCAAGAAGTCTTTTCCAGGGCTTCACCCTGCGGGGTGGCAGCCATTCAAAAATGATCTTAGTTAAGGTATCGATAATTCTTGCCTTAATTGTGATGCTCCGATTAATCCTACTACTGAGAAGTCAGCCGATTCAAAGGAAGAAATTGCAAATACGTAGAGATCGTTTGCTGCAGTTTTGGGTGTATATTAAGTTGTTCATAGCGTTTTCCATAGTTATTTCCCAAAATTTGAAGCATTGTTTTTCTCTTTATCTCACCATGGTATAATGCATTTATCAATTTTTCGTCACTAAGGCATAATTGGCACAAAGACTTGGCTCTTATTTCTCTGCAGTGTAATACCAATGACAAAGAA
Organism: Calopteryx splendens; assembly: GCA_002093875.1. Lineage (NCBI taxonomy): Eukaryota > Metazoa > Arthropoda > Insecta > Odonata > Calopterygidae > Calopteryx > Calopteryx splendens. The sequence goes on along the minus strand of LYUA01000185.1, from coordinate 1,137,900 downwards.
CCATTAATAAAGAAGAGGTTTTCAATATATACGTATCTTGAGGTAAGGTCCAAAAATTAATTCATCTATTCCAGGCCAACGTT
>LYUA01000185.1:1106317-1116504 GCA_002093875.1 Calopteryx splendens | reverse complement strand
GCTCCGTGTCCACCCCCGCCCCGGAGTTTCTCCGGTGGTGTTCAACTCGACCGGAGGAGTTGTCGCGCATTTTTTCACCGAGCGATCCACACGCTCTTCCCCTTTCTCCATCCGGCGAGAGAGGGTGTGTTCTCTGTGGCCCGCACACGCGTTTGTTTCAGTATTGAAATCCCCGTTCGCCAGCGAAGGGGCCGAACTGAGAAATATATTTATATAGTCTCCACACGCTGATACGTATTCCATCGTTCCGTATCGACTGATCGGTGGAAAACTTTCGGAGTCCGAAGGAGACGAAGGGAGAGAGACTTTTCTTTTTTCCCTCTTTCGCTGTTTGGAAGAAAACGAGTGGGTTGGAGGATTCCGGCGTCAAAGATGGAGCGACGCGGACTTTTAAGGTAAGGGTTCGTATCCCTTCCCCCGTCCCTCCCCCCCCGTTCCCCTTTCCACAGGACCGAAAGAGGATCGGTTACAACCTGGACCCGAATATCTCCAGGTTTTAGGGGTGGTTTTCCGAGAAGGCCGATCTTTACCCCTTTTTTCTGCGATGCCGGAAACGCGCTTTTAATGAATGACCCATTAACGACGGGTTGTTATCTCCCCACCCGAATTTCTTTCCTTCTCGGAGAAAGTATTTCGATTGTGAGAGTTGGATAATGAAAACGTTCGGAAGCTATTTTTTTGGGGGGAGGGGGTGGGGGAGAAGTGGAATTAACTTTTCTCCCTGCAGGATTCGGTGAATTTTCCCACGAAGTGCATTTTTTGTGTGTCCCTTTTGACGATTTCTTCGGTGGGTTAAAACTTATGCTATGACATAATAATATCGTAGCCACTGACCGGAATCCGAATCCATGAAAACGTTTCGCTCCACAAAACTGTCTCATAGGCCATTTTTCCAGAGTTCCGAGGACTAAGATGATTTGTGAGGGCCATTTACGGTGGCCCTCCTATTAATTCACTTAGAAAAACTATAGTTTTCGGTTCAGTCTCAATTAGGTTTACTCAAGAGTTTCCTCCCTGCCCAAGTGATTCATTGGCATGGATCAATTTGAGATTTTGATTTCGTAAAAGCACTACCTTTCAGCTCCCTCAAGCACTCATTCCCACCCTTTCGGCCGGCTATGCTGTCTCAGAAGCTGGCTAACTAGCGTGACCGACACTTGAACAAGGGATTGTGGCCTGCATCCACAGCCTTGGAATTTGAGGCTTGCGGTGGATAAAATTAATATCGGAATCCGACCGTTCAGGTTAAATCATTGTGAGAAAGGTCGATTTAAAAAAAATATCGTTCTGTCGTGGATGTGGAGAAGAGTTTTGTGATTAAGTTGATAACAGTTTGATTCGAATCGGTCAATCCTGCTTCGTAAGCTATGTGCACTTGGGCGCAAGAAGAATCGTTGAACTCCGAATCCATGCTGATCATTAATGTCATGCCTTGTTTTTTTTTTAGTGTGCACCATCGTATTTTACGATATAACCTAGATGAATCCACCGCGGATTAATGTGCATTTTCACGATTCCATTCTATGTTTCCAAGGAAATTTTATCATTCTTTCCGAGAAATCAATGTTTTTCTGCGTTTTGAGATAAGGTTTTTTTTTGGAAAATCTAGTATCTTGAAATTCTTGTGACTCGTCGAATATTTTATATTATTGTAAATAAGAGTTGTCTTGTATTAATTCTGCTTATTTATATTTTATTTTATTTTTTATATTTATCTGCTTATTTATGATGAAATGTGCGTGCTCGTCTGTAATTCCCTCGGTGTAGGTAAGCGTACGATCATATTTTATGTTTTACTCCATTGATTATTCGCGTTAAACCCCATTCTTCCATACTTGCAGAACTGTTTGTGGAGGCGGAGAACATATGCCACGCCTTGATTTCAATTTCCCATCTCGGAAGATGCGGAAACGTTTAATTCAAGCTTGTTGGTACTTAAATTGCAACGTTGAGTGCTTAAATGAAACCAAAGAATGTTATATCACCTTTTTGATCACATAAACGTAAATCGGGCTAGTTTTTTTGACCATATGCGATTAAATTTAGACAAAGTTTCGAAACAATTTAATTATGGGCGTTATTAGAAAAAAATAATGAGGTTTTGATAAGGCTTTACCATTTTCGCGTCAAATCTATTTATTTAGTTTTTTAGATACTTCCTGTTCCATCAGTCCACTATCGTGAACTGATTCCGAAGGTTCCGTTTGTCGACATTGGCCACTTTACTGAAAAGGAGATGGATTATTTTCTTCGTCAAACGATATTTATGCATCGGCATCAAGGAAAAACGTCTTTTTTCTTGCTCTCAAGATTTTTTTCTTAATCGCCATGACTTCTTTGCCTTGCGTCATGTGGACCGAGTCTCTTCGCTGTTCCATTATTCGAGTTTCTTTCGAACGGCCCCTTCTGATCACGTAGGCCCTCCCTCGCCGTAATGACGGTTTTGGATCATCAACACTCGGCTCGACCTTCAAAGAGTGGTTGCTCGTCCGAGATGTCACATCTCGTCGAAGGACCGCAGTGTGTCTCGGACGTCGAAGCGCAGGAAAGTTAATCCAATACGATCGAGTCCCCGTCGGGGGAGGGTGTGCGTCGGTTTGGATTCCTTGAGACTCGTACCCCCAAGGGTGGGGGGGTGTGTGTGTGCACTGCTTCATTATTTAGAATTCCTCGGGCGCCCTTGCGAGTCGGTTGAGTTTTCCTTGGTGTGGTCTCATCGCAGTCGGGAGAGGGCCACGCGCGGTTGAATGCCTGTCAACGGAACGGGATCTTCCAAATGCATTAACAGTGGGCTCGTGAACCGGAGCAGTCGTGAGAAATGTTCGCGTTGCCATGCGTGACATGAATTCTTCCGCTGTTGTTGATCGATCCTATTTATAACTGACTGCACGATGGTGACTAATGTGTTGATGGTTCTCGATTGATATTCAATCGGCAGTGAAACCTAAGGATAATCAATTTAATCCGGATAAGCGTTGCATTTTTGAAGCCTGATATATTTCAAGTTCGTCTAGATCATCTTGTAAGATCTTTCCGTCGTTTTCTTTCAATTAGTGAAATATATTCTTCGTGTTTTTTCTCGGGATATTTGATTGCATAACACGATTACCTATTGCATTTTATAACTTCGATCCCTGAGAATGTTCGCTAATCCCGAAAACGGCGGACGTTCAAATCGCTCCTTTTGCGTGACACGACAGGAACGGACGTCGGAGTGATACTCTCGGAGAGTGCTCTCCTTTCGCAAATTATTATTTTTTTATTGCTGTTTTATTAAGACGATATAGATTTTGAGTTTGAAGCTTTTAAGACGCGTAGATCACGATTAAAAACGAGTAGGTTGAGCTCTTTTTAGTCCTTTCCGTTTGCCTAATAGTTAATTGCAGCCCCGAATGAAAATAAAGTTTGCTATGCTCGAGGAGCGAATTTTTTTGAGGGATGGTCAAGTCAAGTACTTGCTGGAAAAAATATACTGATATTCAGTGTCAAGCTTTCAAAAAATTCTACAGAACTTAATATTTCGCAAAATGGAGCTTTCGTACATACGAATTTTTTTATTGGATTCCGTTTTTTACTCATTGATGCAAATATGCGACCGATGCTCGAGCTAATGAGAAGGCCCAGGTTCAAAGTTTGAGCATGAATAATTACGGAAATTACCGGAATATTTCGCCAATCGTCGAAAAATACCATTGACGGTTTGTATGGACATGTATTTGCTCCAGCTATTTTGGCGAAATGGCAATTTCCTCCTTGGTTATTCCAATAAATATCTTGCAATACAGCGTTTTGTTGACAAAGAACTAACAAGGATGTGAGTTTGAAGAACTGCATATTGACTAAGAATTACCATAAACTAACCGTTTGTATCGCAAGTATGCATGTCCCTATTGGCCCCACATACGTTTGCCAATACGTTTTTAGCAGAAAATTGGAGAAAAAAATGCCTATTCACCTTCTCAACATCTGCTATTGAAAATTAAATATTTCTCTCTTATTTTGTGAACTTAGAAACGGAATCTAATTCGTCATTTTTTAAAGTAAATTTTAGAAATTGATAGTATTTGTTGGTCATTGTCATTACTTATTTATTTCGATAGTGCATGCTCATTTTTACGGCTTATTCATGCCAATTATTCTCAAAGGCATTTGACAAAGTTTTTCGTAATTCAGAGACCCAAAATGGGTTTTGAAAGAGGGAGACCTTTAATTCGTCGTCGGATTACAAAAAATATCTTTCGTTCTCGCTTTCTGATCATATCCCACCCTTTAGGTATTCAACGTATCAACCACGTGAAATTGGGGATTTTTTTCGGCTACTCACAGGTAATATTTTTGGCCAGCACCTCTCAATTTTTTCTTGTTTGAGGCCCTCAGAATAAATAAGCTTCTTAATATGCAGCACGGGATGCCTCTTTCCTTCGGATTCTGTCCTACCAAGGTCAAGCATTTTGCGAAGTGGTTTTTTTCATGACCAAAGCGATACTCTTGCCTTGAAAATGCTAAATTAATGTTATTACATTTTTATTGCTTGGCGCTTCCTGTCATCCTGTCATACAGTGAGCTTCGTCGTTTGATCTTAGTCAGTTTGTTGTGCCGTTAACAGCCCGTTCGAAGACTATGTATTGCAAAAACATCTTTGGCTGCTATTAATGATATAGATTATATTATAAATTATAAAAAATATATATATATTTACACATATATATATTTATATATATAATAAATATATATATGTGTATATATATATTTATTGGTAATCTACCAGTAGGTTTCTGATGGACAAACTCCTAAAGAAACCCTTTCTTAATTTCTGCATACTTCCTTGCTCCCTCCATTCCATCCAGCATGCATAATATTTTCCTCCCTCTCCCTGGCTTATACCCAATACCCAATATTCTACCCTTTGACATTCTTCAGAATTCCATCACCACTCAGCACGCCCTGCATCCACATCTCTTGCCTTCTTTTAATTTCTCCCAATAGCCTTATTTCCTCTCCTACCATTCCCAAAACGTCTTCGTTCGTTTTTCTTTCCGTCCATTTCACCTTTACCATTCTTCTCCACACCCACATCTCTGAAGTCTCCAATCTATGATTTTTCCTTCGTCAACGAGAGAAAAAAATATGTATAAATATAAAAGTTCCTCGTGAATTCCATCCCAGGACCCATGTTTGACATCAATTCGTAGTCTTACTTCAAACTACAAAAACAAAACAAGTCTTCAATACGAATAGAAAAATGATTTTTAATGGATTCTAAAAGTAAAAGGATGAATCTACCATTGATAAATATAATTTTCTGTTTTAACTACCATCGCATAACACATGCTGTCTAATATATGCATATTATATTTCCTAGGAGTTACGAATTTGTTTGTTTTACGAATTATTCCGAGTGAATATTTTTTAAGAATTACGTTTACCAGGATTACCTACCCGTCAGCTGTTTACCACCATAAATTTGGTGAGGTAGAAGATTGAAAATATTATGTAACTGCTTGAAGTTTGATAAGCCCGATCAACATCAAAATCACATTGTTCAACCCGAAGGTCGGTTTCGTAGGTGAGGGTAGAGCTCACCCAATAATAAGCCCACGATGACCTGGTACCCGAAAAAATGGTACACAGCTTGCGTGAAGCTGAGGGTGCCCAGAGGCGTCACCCGGAATCGAACCAGGGCGCTCCGGTTAGTAGCCTATTGCTTTAACCACTGGACTACGACGCGACACCGAACAATATAACTGGAGAATTTTTAAAGTCCTATACCCCGTTTTAATTTAAATATTATTTCATTCCTGTGACCATGAAATTTGACAAAATTTCAAAATTAACGCTTTTACCTCAAGAAAGACGTGTGGATATGGTGTCAGAAATACATCATTTAGGGGAGTAATCCACGTTCGGAGTATCACGGGGCAATAGCGATTTAATGGCATTGTTCTGCGTTTCCATACGATCACATACCCCAGTGGTGCTATGATGCTTGCCAGGGTACCATGTAGCTGTAGAAGTAGAGGTTTTTTTTCATGGCTGAGCGGCAAGGGACGAGATTTCGTTACCCTTGCCCCCTCAGTCGACTCCAATAGTCTTTTGGTGGCCGAGGCAAGAGGAAAGGGTCAATTAGTCGCCCGAATTAAAATTCCGTTGGGGAAGCCTCAAGCGTCCAACTCTTATCGTCGTTTCACACCCTCATGTTTCACTCCCGAATAACCTTGGGGATAGATTAGTCACAGGTAGAAATATCTCTACAAAAATTCCGTGTTAAGGGTCACCAGTAAAAAAAATAGGTCTTGACGAAACTCCTGCCGTGCTCCACGATGGTTCGATAAAATATTGTGCCTCTTAATTGGAACCCATGATGAGCTGAAGATTCGAAATTTTTGGAAAGGGTTAAGGGAATGAAGTCGATTTATTCTTACGCTTGTGTATTTTAACAAGGCCCATCGATCGTTGGCGTTTAAGTTACGAGCCCGATACCTGGAGCATCTATCTCTCTAATTGCCTCTGTTAGTTCCTCTCTACCAGAATACACTGAAGTCCTGATGTATCCACGCGACTTGAGTTTTCCGGAATTTGAATTCTGTTTGTCCCAAGGGTCTATCTTTTGAGGTCCTGCTGGAATGCTTTGTGGAATTGAGTCGTTGAGAGTGTGGCAAAAATTATCCCGAAACTTATTCATTGAAGGTATTTGGCTTCAGTTATTCGAGTAATGAAATCATCGCAATCGACTTTTTCGCGGAGTGCAGTCGTTTGTTTCCATAAACTCCTCACATGTAACCATGAGAGGTTTTTGCGCTATGACTATGCTCACCATAAAATGCGTACATTGGTCTGGATAAGAAATTTCATAGGTGATGTAAAAATGTAATGCCTCGGTACTCCCTCCTATTGTTCGGTGTATTCTCCGCTCAAGCTAGAGATAGAAATGCGGGTCATTTTTCACAAACGAGTAAGTATTCCACTCCGGACGTATTGTGGTGTTGATGGCTTGTTAATGCGCCGGTGATCGCGATAACCCAGATGGAAAGTGCTTCCATTACTCCGCGTTTAAGGGGCCTGCTAAGGAAAGAATGAGCAAGTACTCTCGATGTTTTTAATAAAGGCCCCATCTCTTTCCAAGATCGCCATGCTAATGCACTAGTGTTATACCTTGCCATGTACTCGCGAAGCAAAAACGCATTACCGCCAAGCGTCTCCCGTCTTAAACATGCGGGCACCACGTGTTGCGTGTGCCATTCTACTTCTCCTTTCCCAGCACACCCACCCGCCAACGGGCCCCGGCGAAACTCCTCCGACATCCCACCCCCCTTTCTCCCCATTCCGCCGCCCCTTCCCAAGGGCCAACAGAGTGGTCAGCAGGGTGGCCAGCCGACGCCCCACTTCTATTCCTCGCCGTGGCCCATTGTTCCAGAGATGGGCAGAGGAAGGTTGACTGACGAGGGGACGCGGACTTATGGGGGCGCTTGGTGTTGGGAGGACTTGGGGTCGGTGAAGGGGGGGTGGGTGGTGACTATGCCCACCCCGAGAGACCCAGGGTTAGGTGGGGGGAGGGGCCGAGTAAGATGCGCAGCATATGAGTTACCCCAAGTCTTTTGCATTCGCACCCGCTTTGATTTGTGTCGTACCCTTTCGGAACGGGTTGTGGAGCGCGGAATGGTGAAAACATCCTCCCTCCCCTTTGGGACGGCGCCGTTTAAACTTTTATGAGCGCGGCCGAGGATGCGAGTGGAGATTCCGATACGATGGTCGCGTCGTACTGCGACTCCCCCAATGCCGTCCGCTCGCGGAGGGAGAAGACCGCCCGAGCCACCCTTTTAAGTTATGGCGATTTTAATGTCTCGGTGATATTGCACTCGAAGTGACTTACTTTGTGCGGCTATGCGGAGTTACTCAGTTTTTTACTATTATTAGGTGTAGTCTACTGGTGAAATGTGTATTTTTAGATGGGCCATGACATCCATGAAACAATGCCTTCTAAGGGACTTAGCACCTCTAAGCCCTGTTTAACGTAAAAGCCATTAGCATTACACGAAATCTTTCTTCGGATTCACGTACCTTCTAAATTCCTTCATGCCGTCCGAAACACCTATCCATATCCTGCAGCTACCTCGCTTAATCAATATAAATCATTAGAAAAACTATTTTTATTATAGAACCATGAATCCTATGTGTTTATTATTAATGTCTTTTCATATTATCTTCTTGCTGGAACACTTTATAAGATTTGTTTGTTAACGGGACAGTGACAGAAATGAAATACTCGTATCCATCCCAACAGAAAAATTACGTTTCTGCACATCAGTGTTTAATTTAGCGCAATAACCTAGGCTGGATGAATAGTTACATGTTTTGAAACGGATAGATCAGTTTTTATGTTGTTATTTAGAAGTAAATTAGCTGTGCAAAACTTCGACACGCTGACGGAAACTATTATTAAAACACCATGGGAGTGATAGGTGGTCTATTGTTCACATTTTAAAGTTTTATGGAATTATTTAAATGCCAAAAATGTCTCTGGTACATATTTCGCCGGCAGCACGGGGGTGTGCGACGGAACACTCATGTTCATTTTCAGAATTTGATCGCTACAACATTAATCTTCGATCCCACTCGACAAGCGGTATTTATCTGATTTTCACTTTGGCTGAGTCAGGCAATGGCACGAATTTGCGTGAGGAGTCGTTTCCATGGATTTTGCCATGCTGTTTGGCCTTCGTAATTTTTTATTTCTTCCATAATGAAGTTAAAAAAGTTACATTTTCAAAATAAATAGTAAATTCATATGGCAATTGTTGTCTATATGATGTTGTTTCGGTTGCCGAGTTCAGTTTCTTTGCGCTGCATTTAGGTACATCCATTGCCACATTCACTTTCAGAGTGGACTCTAAAGACCTACTAGTGCTACGAGGTAATGCGTTTCAAGTGTGGTGTTCTTCACTTTCTTTTTTTCGAAAAGCGGAAAATAACGAACAGAATATGCTCGCATGATTGCATCAGCGATGGTCCAGCAAGAAAATTCATTTGTTATTGTATCAATAAGTATAGGGTCGCGGTAGTCCCTTGGGTAAGAGGGCTGAGCTACTAACCGGAGGGCCCGGGTTCGATTCCGGGTGACGACTCTGGTCACCTTCAAGCTACACCCAAGCTGTTTGATTTTTCGGTAACCAGGTCATCCTGGAAATCGCAGGCGGCACAGGGAATGCATCCAGCTCCCTTTAGTACCCTGGTTTCACGCGCCGTTGGGCTTAGTATTGGTATCTACCCTCTCCCACCTCCTGACCGACCTTTGGGTTGCTGTGATTTGGAATGTATCAATGCGAAGCTTGGTGACAGCTTCTTTCATTCTCTATTCCCATCCAGTGGCAATCCTTTATCACATTATCCTCCAAATGGCCCCTTATTCTTTCATGTGCAGTATTTTCATATATAGATTAGTAATTCCTTATTTTTCCATTGCTTTCCCTTCGAACTTTCCTTATTTAATACACCTTATGAATGCACCATGCTTCTTGCGCAGTGCTTGTATTTCTTTTTTCAGTTGAGTATTTCATTCTACACTACCTTCTAATATCTCACCCTGGCGTTCCCGTTATTTTCATTTATCACCACGTTTCCTAGCTTCCTTCCTTCTTTGGTCCACCTTCCCTGTTTTCCACGTTTCTGATCCAAATCCTAACTGGTAAAAACATCCGTAATTATGGAGAATAACCTTTGGGTGATGAATAATACCCTAAATGTTTCCCTGCAAGTCGACGAGATGGTGTGCGGCTGGAGATGTTAGGTCACCAGCCACTGGAGTAATTGGTGATTAATGACATTTCGTATAATGACGCCATTCCGTATCCCCACCCATACGCCCTCTATCTTCCAAGAAGTGGAAGATCTATCTCAAAGTTCACCTTTCCCAGTGAGCTCAAAACTTAGTGCGCAAGTCATGAAAGTCGTGGCAGAGGGAAAACTTTCTCCCTAACCCTTGGAATATGGTGACGAGAATGAGGGTAGTGGTTGTGCCGGGGGGTGGGTGTGGGGGTTTGGCGACGGGCGAGAGGATCTAGAGATGGGAAAAGAGTCAAGAGGGAAAGGAAAGATCGGAAGGGGAAGAAGGATGGATGACGGGGAGGAGTGTGTTGCCTTCCGATGAACCCGAGGAAGTGTGCGCCTTGGGGGGGGGGGGGGGGGGGGGG
>LYUA01000185.1:1086912-1106137 GCA_002093875.1 Calopteryx splendens | reverse complement strand
GGGGCACGACGAAGAGGGGTCTCGTAAAGGTGGTCGGGTCTTAGGGAGAAGAAGGCCGTCGGTTTGTGGTTTACAGCTCGGAAGCATGCGAAGCCGTCGCCGGGGAGGAGAGGATGTGGGTTTGCGTCGGGAGAGGCGTGGCGTGAGTTGGCGATTGTTCCAGGGTTCGCCACTCAGAAATCCCCCAAGTTCATTTTTCTAAAAAAAAACTGCAGTGTCGCGGTTTTTGATTCATTTTAGAAATGTAAGTGGTCCGGCAATGGTGGTACTGATTGTGTTACGTGCGCGATATTTATTTTCCAATAACGACCGTCGTTATAAAATGAACATTCAGGTAGACACGATACATGGCGATAATTTCCGTGCATATGGATTAATATCGGATGTATCAGGCACGTCCTTATCGTCAAATTGACGATGTCGTACGTAAAATGGAGCATAATATTGGGAAATGCGTGCGGTAGTTTGATCGTCCCGAGTGTGAAAATACGGAGAGCTCTAATAGCAATCATTTTAGTTAATGGCTGGTGACCTAACCCCCACACGGAGCCACACGCCCTCACGACGGCTTGCAGGGTACTATGTAGGAGTATAAGATCCATATCGTCCAATTAGGTCCATGCTCGTCATTAATATCGTCTCGTTTATATAAACAAGAGTATCGTCATATCAAAAACATTTAACCCTAGAACTGATATCTTTGAATCAAACTACACCGAAATGGTCGATATGAAATAATATATCGCCATGGTGTCGATATACTGTCAAATCGCACAACTCTAGACCTGTTTGTGTAAGGTTTCCGAGATATGACATTCTATATCGTCACACATATGATTTCAGATTTAGTTTATGCGTAGCAACATTTTTAAGGCTGTTTAAATATTAAGGAATTCCCGGGTGGAAATTGTAGCTCTGCTTTATCACTATAATAGCCTGGGATTTGTTTGTAGGAGCTTGTTTCCACCCCTTGCCCTGACGTTTTTCTTTCTGCCCGACGTTAATTTTCATTAACTGAAATGTTGCAGTTTTTGATTCATTTTGACAAAATGGTCCAGTTTCAGTTGTATTAATTGTGTGAACACTTCCTGCTAAATTATGGGATATGATATCGTAAATTGTCGGATCATACGTATTCAGATTCAGTGTGAATGCACATAAAATCCGTGAATATTTGCATTTGCAGGTATTCCCTGGTCGTTGTTATAGAGATACTTCATCATGGATAAACATATCAATTCCAGGATTTGTTTGTAGAAGCCCTTACAGACAATCTTGTCTTCTTCGATCCCCCCTGTGCTAATTCAGCACTTTGTGTTTGGTTCATCCTTTCTATGTTTCCTTTCATAGCGGTTATGAGCAAATACTTTCTCAAATAAAATGAGCTGAGTTGTATTAATTCCATCCAGTCACCGAGTCGCGATGATCAAAATGTTTATAAAATCTTCAGAAACGTACCTTAACCGGTAAACTGCCATTAATAATAGCAGTGTTTATGGCTCGGAAAGTAGGTTGTTGAGGGAAGATGAAAAGCGTAGGTTGGAGACTTTTTAGATGTTGGTGTGGAGAAGAATAGAAAAGATGAAATGGACGGAAAGAAAAACGAACTAAGAAGATTTGGGAATGGTAGGGGAGGAGAGAAGACTAATGAGAGAAATCTAAAGATGGCAGGAAAAGTGAATGCAGGGCGTACTGAGTGGCAATGGTTTGTTGAAGAATGTAATAGAGGAGAAAGTTAGGTAAGGGAGGGAGAGGGAGGAAAAGATTAGACATGTTGAATGGAATGAAGGGAGACAGAAGGTATGCGGAAATGAAAAAAGGGTTATTGTATGGACGTGTTGATCATAAACCTACAGTAACTGGTAGATTACTGTTAATAATAGCAGTGTTCATTGCAAGTTGATTATTTTAAAAAATCCATAATTTTAAGCATTGCAACATTGGTATGTAGTTCAGTTTGAAAGACAAAATTATAATTATAGAATTTCCTGTATGTTAAGAAGAAAGAAGTAAAGGAGTTTCCTGTATGTTAAGAAGTAATTCGAAATATAGTCGACTATCAAATTGATTTTTGACCGTAACATAATGAGATAAATGGCCATTGGTAGCTATGAAGGGTTCCATGTCATGGTAATTTTGAAGTTACCAGTCTTCGGAATTTCTTCCGCTCCGATCCAGCACTTGTCCAGCGTCATGTATCGATGCGGGAAAAACCTCGGAAGGCAATATTTTCAGTTATTTTTTTTCGTGCTACCCTTAGCATCATTAAGTTTTTAAGAATAACCGGAAATGCTTCGGCAATTCTGGTAATCCTTTGTACTGGCAATGCCGATAAAGTAGATGTTTTTAAAAGCCTGGGCCGACGGGTATCTTAAAATCCAAAATTAGAAATGATACCACACCATGAGACTGACTGCTCTGTGTCCGTTGCATGGAGATACATCCTGGCGCACAGAACGCGGCTTTCCGAGGGAACCATAAAAACTCCCAATGCAACTTTAATGGCCCATAAATCACTGTCATTAATATCCCTCATATGTGCTTATTATCTAACCTTGGTCCTCTGGTAGAAAGTTTTAAACGCGAGAAGAGGACATCCCACTAAAAATCGATCAGTTTCGCCCAATGATTTAATGAACTAGACCATGCAGCCCTTCACAGACGAATTTCCTCCTCAGCAGTAGTTTTACGACGGAAGAGTGTGAGAAATAATCAGCGATAGTGACTGGATATGAGGTTTAAAAATTATATTTATGAAGTTCGATTGTTTGTACGCGAGTTACGTAAAACATTGGGCAGTTGTGCGAGGACGTCGTTGGAGCAACTTCATTTCGCGTCGAAATTGGAATGGACCTCACAATGAATTTGCCAGCTAGTTGCATGAATTTACGTACGACTGTTGAAGCCTTTATGTGATCCAGAAAAAAATCGACCGTAGATATTTGATCAAGGAAATGCTGAATTTGAAGAACGACAATTATCACGATTCGTCCTTGCTAATTGTTCCGAAGGAGGGGGTAGAGTCTGAACGAATAATTATGCGTTTGAAGATAAATAATTAATTTATAATTTAGTTTTTTAATTATAAAATAAACATTTAGAAATTATTTAAAGGGTTATGGTTCTTTCAATGGGGGGCTCTAAGTTAGAAAAAAAGAGTTATGATTTTGATAAGAGTGCCCAAACTTTGAAATTACAATAGTTGCCACACCCTATCCTAGAGTTCTTTTTTGTTCCTACGTTTCGCAAAATATTGATAACGGTGTCTGTGTTCAATTAAATCAAATATAAAAAAAACCTTAAGTTATCTATTTGACATCCTCAACCCGAAGAATTAGAATTAAATAATATTTTAGTGTTAAGAAATTTTAGGAGGTAGTGCCCCTTATTCACCCCGACATTGAACCCACCTACGTACCCTAAATAGGGCCGTACTAAAGGTTGATGTTACTATCAAGTATTCCTTAAGCCGATATATCATTGTTCCGACGGATGACGTTTTCACGGACGACATCTTATTCTCTCCCATCTCGCGCACTTAGCTTCCCCTCCTGCTAACAGCTCCCCTACCAGAAGTAAGCTCCCGGTCATAATGTACTCACTCCTCCATTCTCGCTCCTACATCTCCTGTGGCGACGGCTCCCCAAAGTATACAGCACGTCTTAAGGAAAATTAAACAATGTTTTTTCTCGATTTCAAGAATTAAAAAGGTCTATTTTTTGAAGATTTTACATTTGTCTGCGTACAGATAATTGGTAACATCCCCCCTAGCATACCCTCTAATAATTCCTAATTTTAAGGCCTCGATCGATTGCTGCAAAAGAAAAACCAAGATGGACCGAGAGATGTCGATGGCCCTTAGTAAAGTTACATTTAGAAAGGGTTTTCTAAATTGATTGATGTAACAATTCACCGAGTTTATTTTTCACGAAGGAAATCTTTCGCATTCCATTTTAACATTGAATCGAAATATTCCATCTAGCTCTAGCTCATGGGCAATGACATCGCGAAAGTAGTTTTAAATTTTTTGGTGAAATTGCGTCCATGAAGGAAATTGCTGAAAATTAGTAACCCCAAATTATTATACACGATGAATTCTAATTACAGTTTACTATATTTTGAAGCCCGTCTAGAACGAAGGGAAAATGACGATTCCCTCAAGCATGCTTTAAAGCGTCAATCGAGATTTCTCTGGATGCTCCGTCTTTTGCAGTTGTAAGATCTCCATTGATGTTCCACTCATCCGTCTCTTGTCTTCTTCTTTTGTGAGTCCCTTTTTGTCTGAGATATTTCTTGCCTGGCGGTGGTCAGATTTTATTGGCTCCCGTTTTTACGGCACCTGGGCTGGCCATAGCTTTATTTATTTATTCGTTAGAGTATCATAGAACGATTCTCTGTTGCATAGGAGACACCAATTGCAGTTTTAGAATGAAGCCGTGCACATACTTTCACTGAATATACATATATTAATATTCTTAGGAGAAAATGGCTGATTATTGTCTGCTGATTTCGTTGGTCTTGGAGAGGTAAAGAATTGAAGCAATTAAATTTTCAATTTCCAGGTAATCAAGATGAATTAGATACTCTAATCATGTAGGTGCCACACATTTTTTATTTTTCCCTGACACTAATTGATTTGCACCGCATCACGCCATTGCCGTTCGTGCTTTCTCGTAGGCCTCGAAGCATTTCAGCATCCGTTCTATGCCCTTATATTTTTCTTATGTATTTCAATTCTGCACACTTCAATTCTTTGAGGGTCCTGTACTTTAGTAGTAGTATATTTAACTTACCTCTACAGATTTTGGCTAAAGATGCTAAGGAATTACTTAAGTTCATAATTTCTATGCAGTCTTTTATTATTATCTTGAGCTTCTTTCGGCACTGGCCCCTTTACGTTCCCGACTCAATTACGCTCCCGGTCACTCCTATATGTGACTCTCAGTCTCACCAAAAAGGAGTAAAAATAAAAACTCTTCCAAAAAGTAGTCATTATTGATTCAGCAGCCAATTTATAATAAATATCAAAGCCTTGTTTGTCAATAGTCTTCAAACTTGTAACTCTAGCTACAAATTTTTGTCATTAAAATGTTCAAGTATTATTGTTATGTGTCACCATGCCACCAGACTTAATATCTACTCGCTATGTAAATAAATAAACAGAACTTAAATGACGACCGATAATTTTTGTACTGTACCTGTTTACAGTTTTGGTTTTCATCAAAAGTTTAACTACAGTTAACTACGCTGGGCCCGGCCATGTTTGTAGACTGATGTGGGTGTGTGAGAACGATGGGGAATTTCAAATTTGAATGTATATACTTTCTTCAAGGAAAAAAAAGTGTCTTGGGCGTCGAATCCCGAACCTGGAAGCATTAATGAAAGACAATATGTTACGTTTTTTTTCGCTCAGTGCCACTATGAATTTTAATGAATACCAATCTTCAAAATAATTAAATCGTCGTTTTCAAGGTGCTAAGTATGGGCGTAGGACACCCTCGCCTTTTCTGGGATGCCTCTCTCGCTCGCCGTGAGTCGAAAATGAAGATTTTTTAAATTAGGAAAGTGAGCGTGAATTTACCTTGAGAGAATTTCTTGATGGAGACGTTTTGCTCCTGTAGCCGCGCCTTGCTTCTACAATCCCGAGCGTAAGTTCGCTCATTTGCACAGTTTTAACGACCGTGGCCGTGACTCATGAGTATCACGTTTTCAATCGCAACTTTAAACGATTCCTCACGGCTTCTCGCTTGAACGACTTTCTGTTTACTTGATGCTCTTCGCTTTAACCACTCCATCGAATTGCGTACATTACAAAGAGGCCATGCAGAATATTGATTGCTATATTATGTTTTCAGTACATTTTCTTAGCAAATTTATAAGTAGGCATGTGTTAGAATTAGGCTCCTGGGGCAATTAAAAGTTCACCCTCGTTCCTCTCCGTTAAATTGCTAACGTCAAATCTATAATTTGGAAAACGTCAATAGAAAAATGAAATATAGTATTCAAATTAATTGGAGCATTTCCGTATAATGCAGCGATAGTAAGCTGTAGTATTTAGGTTTTGGAGCCACCGGTATATGTCTTGAATGTAATGAATTCCACATGCCAACTAGGCCAACAAGTACAGTTCGTAATTATTTTTTCTCATTTTTCTTTAATTTCCACAGCCTAATCGGTTGGTATTCAGTGTGCGGTGAAAAACTGGAATATAATATTTGCCTTGCAAAATATTCGTTACCCCTAATATGCTAAATAATAAGGAAAATTTTTGATTTCATCGAGGGTATTTATCAACCTGGAAATACCCCGGTGGCCATGCTCTCCGTATATGATTGTGAGAATTTGTTATCGTCCTTTTTCCCTCTCGTCTCTTCATCCCCGTCTCTCACTCGCCTACGGGTTTTCAGACGTGAACTTCTCCATGGAAAAACATTCTCTGCGATGCCGTACCAGTAACCAGTGAGGTATGACCGAGGAGGAGATCAGTAGCATTTTCCACTCCCTGTACCGCAATGCTCATTAAAATTTTTAAAGGAGATGTTATTACGCTGCTTCCCTAATGGTGCAAATTTATTTTGAAATGTGTAAATATTTTAAGAATATTTGGCGTTCATGCAGTGGTGCATGCGTACTTTTCGGCAGAGTGCATGCATACTTTTCGGCCGAGGCACCATTTGCCAGTCGAAAAAATAAAAGTACATTACAACCATAAATGTATTACAAATATAATCCAGTTTATGTTTAATATTTTCAGTGTTAAAAATGCACCTCGTTATTCCATTTGTGATAGGTAGGTCATATTTAATCCTAATTTCAGTCATAGCTTTGCAGCTAATAATTAAAGAATGGGTTGTAAACCCTCGGGCTGCAGCTTCTTAGGGTGGTGGCTGTAAAATTGATGCAAAAGTAAAAATATGAAGATATTTCATTTTTTATTCGGTAAATGCCTTTGACCTTATTATATTGACCAATGACCTCGAAAACACGATAATTGTAACTATTTCAGCAATTTCTTTCACGATACTATCATTGTTAGTACCCAGATATAAATATTGTAAACAATAAGTTTCATGTGAATAGTTCCAACTCTAATGTGGAAATGAGCAACCATTCTAGTATTTGCCATCAAGGCTTCTTTAATGTCTAGCGAAGGGTAAATATGATTGTATTTTCATGGACATGCCGTGAAGCGAGGATATTTGTGAAACGAATTTCGCTTCATCCCTTCCAATCTCACGACGAATTATTGTATGCCCGATAAAACTAAGTTTTTCTTAACCTTCGTCTTCTTTTCGAGAACAACAGGGCGAGGAACTTCCTTATGTTCACGACTTCAAGGTCACAAAATCTTATCGCAGAATGTTACCAGAATACTATCTGCTTTTCTCTGTTATCATTTTCTCGGCCATCGTATTCGGACTGCTTAATGTTGGTATGATTTATTTCCGAATACGATCTTTGGCATTCATAAGTATAGGTCGAATTGCAAAGCACCCGAGACAGATTATTTCAGAGCATAAAACATTTCGTAGTAGCGGCAATTTTCAAAGATATTACACTAGCAATTTTCGGTATCTAGACTTTTACCTCATTAAAAGGGTTCGCAACTTGAATTACCCAGCGACAACATCTGACTTATTAACCGGAAATTACTACTGCATAGCCATATCGCAGTCCTCTGGGAAAAAACAAGATGATTTAATCGTGAGATCGGTAGTCTAAAATTCAAAATACGATAATTAGGTTTAGGTAAATTGTGCAATCGTATTATTGGAATGGTTAAACGCGCGTCTGTAAACATGAGTATTTATTTTATCCTCTTCTAAGCACATCTGTAGGAAGAAAAAATGAGTCCTATTGGTTAGATTGGTTGAGTTACGTCTCAAAGTAAGGAATACATTCCTTTAAATATACAGGGATATAGGAAATTTTTATCCTTGGGAGCTAACCCACCTCACCGAAGTTATTGAGATTCAACCGAATGTACTATGGCCGTGTAAATGCATCAAGTAACGCTAATGGTTATTTCCTGACGCCTAATTCGCGTACCGCTTACTTTCGCGATCCGTCTCCTTGTGCGGCACGCGCTAATCCGCGAATTAGTGAGGTGACTCGCTGGATATATTTTGGACCAGGGTCGGGTGACCGTCGTTTATAGTCTCTTCATTTTTCAGTAGTTCATTGCACTGTCAATGTATCGCTAATTTTCTCGTCTGTACTCCGAGTTAAACCGTTGACTGCAGTGATACTTTGGAGGATAACTAATTGAACTCATAGCTGAATTCTCCCGTTCTAATTTCACTCGATAAAAAGTGATCAGTAGTTAACGCCTACTCTTCGATGGAACATCAAGGAGCACTTGCATTAAGGCCGTTAAGGTTATTAGCCAGACTTTCAAATTGTCTGTCATGCGATCGATAATTATTTTCAAATCACTTCAGCTGATCCCGAGATGAGAAGGTATCCTATAGGCATTAACCGAAATGAAGTGATTGGCTACTGGATGGTAACAATCAGGGTCGATATATATCGCTTCGTCTGCTTCAGCGAAGGTGGAACAAGCGAGATGGTGGAACAAGCGAGATGGTGGAACAAGCGAGATGGTGGAACAAGCGAGATATCGAACGACCTTGGTAACAATTATCCCTAAAAAAATACTACTCTCTTTAGGTGTAAGAATCCCCTAATGAAAGTGCATGGAACAATGACAAATGCTGTGTATTACATGTATTCAGGGCAATTTCCGTCAAATAGGTACACTTTATTTCCCCAATGTACCCATAAGTTATTTTATTGTTTAAAAAATTAAAAATAGTTGTAAAAGAATCTGTTACCGAGTCTAAAGACGGTTTGATAGGAGAGGGCAGACCTCATCTTTCAATGATAGTAATATATACGAAGAGAAAAAAACAAACGCAAGGTATGTAGGCCAGTTCCGTCCTCTTAGACTCATATAGTTGTCAGAAAGTTCTTCTACCACAAAAAAAATCGAAGTTTGTGTTTGGATAGGAATGCCAATAAACATCATCCGGAGTCGACCCAGGGCCCCTCCGGCGGCTTGCAGCCGGACACCACTGACTAGGCTACATATTCGCCATGTTAGCGATAGAATAAGGGGGTTCGCATGCTAATAATACTCATTCTTACAAAATTAGGTTCTCGTTCGGCGAAAAGTAGCGTATAGGAACACGGAAAGCATTTCTCCTGGCGTGAGGTGCACCCCAGAGGGCTTAAGGTACTGTTTCTCACCGACTCGGCACGGGCGAGCCCTGTGGCAGGGATCGCATGCGTGGCGTAGGCACGATGGCATCCGAAGGAAAATCACCGTGGTGCGTGCGACTTCCTGCAGCGAGGTGTGTGATCCCCCATGGCCTCCTCGCTAATTGCCCATAAACCTCGGCAAAGGCGTCGGGAAGCATTACTAATGAGGGTGGGCGGCCGTTCTAGGGTCTTTTAAGGTATTCAATCCGAGTGCCCACCCCCCGGGCGGATTCGTGGAAAGAGGAAGAATGCACGCAAAGTCTTTAGTGTCCCCCCTTTATTCGGAACAGGTATTCCTTTTAAAGAGGAAAGGTGTCCCCTTGGTCAAGTGTCGCGCTGTGCCGACCTCGCCTCTTCCCTTTCCGTGTTTGTCCCGACATCCACACAACCTCCCCTTCCGCCTGGAAACACTTTTTTTTCCTCTCGAGTCTCTTGTGGGAATTATGGCAAGAGTTAAGAACCCCAGGGCCACGCCCACTCCCGGACGGACCCTGGCGCCCCAATGCCCCGTTCCGTTGTCCTATGACAACTCCCCTCCCCCCTCCGTCCTTCCTATCCCCCTCTTGACCAGAAACCGGTCCCGTCCGAAAAAAAAGATCCTTTCTGTCTCGCTCTGGGGTCGTAGTACGGGATGTTTTGTGCTAGGCCAAGGTCTCCTCTCCTTTCGTCGCTTCCCGATCTGGATCTTGGCGAAGAAGCCTATGTTTTGTCTCGAGTGATCCCTGCGGCACTTTAAGCCTGGCCACACACCAAAGTGGCCGGTGGACGTGGCTCTTCTGAAGAGACTTGGGAAGTAAAGTCAGGGGTAACCCCTTCCCGTTTCTACCCTGGGGTAGCGGGTTTGATATTTGTGTCTGCGGAGCCGAAAAGGGCTTTTTTTTTCTTAAAGCAGACAAATGCAGCAAAACATAATCCCTCAGTGAGCAGTGTCATGAGCATTTGCAGTATCTGAAAAACCAGATGGAGTGCATTTTTCTCCTAACTTTTTCTGCTTGAATCACCATAAACAAGTAAAATTTTCTCAGCGTCATCAACTTGCATTACGATACAAGCATTGGAGGCGAAATGTTCTATAAATGTTCTACAATGTTCTCAAATACCTACATTGGTGGCAGGACGAGAACGATAGGTGGTTCAAATGAAATGGAGATCTTTTTTATTAGGAGGAGATTTATTAGGATTATTATATCTCTTACATTAATGTTCGCAGTAAAAATTTAGATCTTAATGCTGAAATGATTAGGGTTTTTTCACACCGTAAGTGAATGCATTAAAGGCATTTGATCCCAACAGGACGCTGGAAGCGGTATTCAAACACCCTGCCCCACGGAGGTATGTAAGTTCCGCGATAGGTGGTATTCCATCTACACCGTCATTATCATGATAACTTACCAATACTACTTAGGTGCACGGGAATTGGTTTGCATTAGACCTTCAAGGGCTTATGTAACTTCCCTCCTCTATTATCTGCCATAGTTACCTCTCATCCTCTCCCATCGCTCACAGTTCCTTGCGCTGACGTCTTGCTTCACGTAATTTATTCTTGGTCTTCTTCTGTAGCCTTCCCCTACCTGGTTCCTTCCATTATGGTCTGGTGTAAAACATTTTGTGTCTCAAAATGTGTCCGTTAGTTTTCTTCTTCTTGTCTATGCCTTCCATAGTTTTCTCTCTTTATTTGCTCTTTGAAGAACCTCCTCATTAATCTTTCGGTGTGTCCATTTTATTTTCCTCATTCATCGGTGTAGCCGTAGTTGCATCCCTTCTTGTCAGCTGCTTTTATCGTCCACATCTGCATGTGCATCAAAATCTACAAATTGTAACCCAGGTATGCGGCATGGGGTGTTATAACTCCAGCCTTTAATAACGCAGGAGTCATTAAACTTGAATTCTCGTGACGCTCATACTACACCGCACCGTGATTTGAAGTATAAAATGCCGCATTTAGGCTTACATTGAATACAGTCCGTAAATCCTAATATCGATTTTTTTAAAGAACCGCTTTAAGGGATGAATCCGTGATTAATGTGAAAGTTAATCAAATTGAAAAGAAAACCTACTGAGTTGTGACCTTTGAATAACGATTCCAATCGTATCCACTTTTTTTTTATACAGCTTCCGAACAGTTATAACGGTCACGGGAAACAATGCAAAACAACGATCGGTCATGCGGCGAGCGCTCTTTGTTCGAGCGGATTCCGAGTGAGTGGAAACATGAAATTTCAGTTAAGCTGAACCCGGAATATTTGATTTATTTTCCGGAGCTCCATTGGAAACAGAGATCGCACTAACCCTGCCCTTGGTCCCGGACCGAACGCACGGTTTCGCCCGTAAACACTCAAGTTTCCAAGGGCGTTCGGTTTCTTACTTTCGATTCGGTTTCTTCGAGAGGGGTGACCGGATTCGTTGCTGGATCAAAACTCAGGAATATGTGGTTCCTAAGAATGTCTACGGAGATTTATGTTCCGTCCGTGATGAATGAGTGATGAAGGAAGCTAATGGAAAGTATAATGGAAGTGGTAAGGTTTTATGGGAGATAATAAAGGCTAAGCAATACAGCTTCCCATCGAAAGTGGACTATTTGAACCAATGGTAAGGATGATAAGGACTGGAGAATGTGATAATTGATGGAGGTAGCTTCAGAGGGATGAAGATGAAAAAAACTGGGCATAAAAAAATTTTTCTTGTGAGTGTTAAGTCTTTTTCGGAGAGAATAGGAATTTATCGCATTCGTAAAATTGTTCTTTCTTCTTCGTGACTGCATCGTGGAAGACTTCGAATTTTCGAGCTTTTACGACAATTTCTCTTGTCGACAGGAACATTTTTAGATCCGAAGGTCGATTGCTGATGCTTCGACGGTGTTATGTCGATAAACAGACTCAGCGATGACATTGTTTCGCCAAATCACTTTCACCCGCGGTAACTAAAGCTGTGGCCGAAGTCTGTACGTTTGATTTTTATGTTTTTTAGGGCTTAAAATTCATTTAACATTAGCAGACTGAAGCTTCTTCTCATGACGTCTGATGACCGTTCGCTAATCGCCGGCTAGATTTTTTTGCACTGTTGGCAGTAGGGAGGAATGGATCCCGATGCAATCCATTCTTCGGATGGAAGAAAAAATGTTGAGATCACCTTAGCCATATTTTTAGTAAATTAGATTTATCAGCAGGCGTGGATAGTTTGGTCATTCTTTCAAATGCTTCCTCATTACTTCTATATCTATGCAAACCCTCGAATGCCACCGGGAGATGTGGGGCTATTTTTGTTGTTTCTTTGAAATCGGTTTTAGGTCAGGATCTCGCACGCGTCTTTGTTTTGGGCATTAGGAAAACAATTTCAACTCATCATCACCATTGGTACTCTACCAATAGGTTAGGTTTTGGAACGTCACTGAATTACCCAATTGCGTATCGCGTTACCTACCACTTGTGTGCTCTGCAATTATTTCCTTCTTCAGTTCTTCAAACTTCCTACCTGCCTTGATGCCGTCCAAAAACATCCCCCTTCCCCTCTTTCCCTGCAGTCCCCCTTCTATTACGGCCTTCAACATCCCACTCCACCTCTTAGTATCTCCTCCACCCATTTTTCTGACTTTTTAGGATTTCGCACATCAGCTTCCACTCTTCGCGCCACGTTTAATGTAAAAAAAAGTTCGTCCGTTTTACCTTGCATATGCCTATAGTTATCTTTTCAATGATAAAGCTTGAGAGACAATTCATCCACTGAATCATTTATAGTATGCCACCCGCAATTACAGGATACGTGAAACCTGCCTTTTGCAATAAAATACCTTCTTAATTGCCTTCGAGCTTGCCACGGGCGTGTATGTGAAACCACCGTCGTCGGTGGTTTCGCTTAAAAGAAGAGAAACCACTTCGAAGTGACCTTAATGGGCTGAAATGAAGGTCGCAAGGTGAAATGTTTAATGATATGTTTTTATAGCGACCGTATTTCATTTCCGCTTCCATTCAGCCTGCTGTCTCTCGTTAACCTTAAATCCGTCCCTTCCAGGAGTTTTTAGTGTAAATTATGGAAAATTCTCGTGTGCAAAAGGCATACTTTTAGCAAATAGTATCATTATAAACTGTCACATCCTCGATTTTAGGTAGGTGTAAGTGTATAAGTCTCACATGTTCAGAGCAAAATAATATCGAACATTGTTTTAACCTTACATATCAGTGTAAAAACAAATATTAAAGAATATATGACAGAATTAGAAGAAAGAAAACGAAATTTAATTTGAAGGCCGAAATGGGTTACCTTATTCAGCACGGAGAGGGGATCTTTGAGATGGTAGAGGCCAAGGGAAATAGCGTGAACTGTCATTCAGTGATGGAAATACTTGTTTCACGAAATTTATAAAGCATGAAAAATACGATAGACTGTGAGAACGAAAAATATATTTAGTTTTAAAGCGTATATTATCGTCTTTAACCCGATATTAGGCAATACTTCTTTTTGGTATCTCCTTGGGGGTCGTAATTTGAAGTTGAGGCACTCCTTTATCGTGCAAAGTAGTGGGTGTAGTTTGGGGTCAATTAACCTGATCGGGCGGAGTGTACCTAGGTCAAGTATTTTCAGTTCATCATCCAAAATGTTAAATAAGGCATTGCATTCTATTGCCATCCGAAAGAGGGACCTTCTTTAAGGTTTATTGTTACAATATTCTTTCAATCCTTTCATGTTTTTTTTGTTATCCCGCCAACGTTGGTTTGAGCAAAAACGGCGCCATATGTTATGTAGATCACCGACCCCTGCCTTCTGCCAAATTCCAAGAATAAGAGCCGTCAAAACTTCTTGGACCACCGGGGAGCCATTTCCGACCAAGACCTCAATTTCGTAGTGTTTTGGGCGGAGGCAAAGTTTTTGTCAAACTGCGAGTCTAAAAACAGTTATGTGCGTGGGAGAAGGATGCGTGTAAACGGTGTCGATTAGTTGAGCATTTAGTTTGGCAATATTGCCTGCGTACCCTTACTGTATTTGTTTCAGAATAATAAGATCATTGTGGAATTTTAGTTGTGAGAGCAAATGCAGGCTGTAATTGTTTTTGTTGAAATGGGTATCGGGGGATTAGGGCTGAAGGGCTCGAGTTTCTACAAAACATCAGCTATCTAATCCGTACTTCTTCATCACCATCTACAGATTATTCCGTAAGCACTGGAGGAGTGTGGCAGAGGGTGTTTTACGATCCCATTCGTAAAGAGAGGAGAAAAAAATGTTGTCACACATGTTTCTATATGTTAGACTTTTCTTCTATTTGTGTCGTGGACGCTGGGGATAAACGATTCCAAGAATCTGTCTGTGAAATGAAAGGAGCTAACTCTTCAGAGCTCCCAATCACTCATGTTGTCGCTGTTGTCAGACCTCCCCTATGAAGACCAGGGCTTGTGTTATTCCGTCGATGTCGCAAGTGTCCACTTTACACTGCTCCCACCAGCACTCGGCACGACGAGAGGGATACTTTCAAATCACGAACGAGCTCGAAGTCCTTCGTTTTATTGAAAGGGATTTTATTTCACATTGAAAGAAAATAATATTTGAGGCGGGATGATAATCGAAAGTAAAATTCGGAATGCTATATCATGAAGGATTGTCGAGAACAGTAGAGTAACCAGAAAATAATTTTATGGAGGGCTAAATATTTCGTTTCCAACAGTGTTGTACCTGAAGAATTAATTTCTCCCGTCCAAAATCTTTATTGATGCATCTATTATTGGCCATTTTGGTAAGTACTTGATTTTTTTCCTGGTGTTTTCCAAGTACAAAACGAAAATATTTTACTTTGCATGAAATTATCAATGGTACTTCACTTGATCTTATATGGTAGAAGTAAAATCTCTGGGGGAGGCTTCAGCTTAATCAGTTCACCCTGGCTACACCACTGGTCGCGATTATCGGGTTGATTGGGATCGCAAGATTAACATTTTATGTTGTTTATCTTCTTCGTTAATGTTTATTGATTTCAATATGACATGGATTCTGTACCGGAAGAGACAAGCAGGAATAGTCTTTGCCAAGCCCAAGGAACGCGTATTCGGTTTCAGTTGAAGTTAATACTTATCGTCATTGTTTTGGTACAATGTGTTTTTCTTTTATGAGCTTTACGATGTGGAGCAACCGTCGACGTCGATGCAAAGTAACGACTACCTCCCGCTAACGGCCAGCCGTGTTAGAAACAGGAGATCCGCCGAATTCGTCATCCACTACTGATTGAATTAATTAATTAATATAGGTTTAATTAATCACTTCAAGGCCAGATTTAAGGTGAAGGGGATGACAGGGCAGGGGCCAAGGGCCGACCCCCACTACCTCATCAAGAGAAAAATCCTTAAGCCGCGGGGGTGCCCGTTGGAGCATGAAGTAACCTGGGTCCGCTAATTTCACTCCAGCATCGCAGATCAATATCCGAAATCCAATTCGCTTACAGTACAGTGACGCTAACACTTGCCAGCCCATGGGCCCCCTCTATCCCATATAGGGGGCCTTGAATCACTTAGTTAATGATTAATTAAGTAATTGATGGCTTTAAAGTTCAATTAATTTAGATAGGTGTGATGGTCTAGTCTCTTATTGTAACCGGTTAGCACACTTGACCGGCAATTTTTAGGTATATCCAGGTTCAACTTTAGGGAAAACGAGTAATTTTTATTGCCTCGCATCGCAAAGTTTAAACATTATATCGATTGGGCTACTATTGTCTCCATGTTAGCAAAACTTTGAACACATTTCATTGTAAAACCCAACGGCTGAGAAGACATGGACTTCAAAATTGCTCTTAGGTTTCACAGGAGAGGTCCGAAGAGTTTGAATGTTCGGGCCGATTGTGGCAGAATTTTGTGATGAATTCTTGAGAGAGAAGTGGAGAATCACGAGAGCTCGGAGGTTGACGGTTGTGGCCTTCCATTTATGGTTGGGCAATATTTCAAGTTGCGAAGGAACAGAACCGCAGACATGTATTTCCCAAGCGTTGTTAGTTGTCTCCGAGCGACGAGGTTATTTTTTGCACTTATTTGCACATAAGAGGTAAAGTATTCTATCACTTCCATTACTCCTGCTCATTGGTTGATGCGATTGCTAGTTTTTTTCTCGGAATCGATGGATTTATTCTTAATGAGTTTAGGTGATCCATTTTCTAACAAGGATGCGTGTCTAAATTGAGAAAACCGGTTGTGACTGCTTGCCATTAAACCCCCGCTAAATTGAATCTTGGTGAAGATTTAATTTAGTCTTTGATCGCTTTGATTATTCCGTACTGAATATTACTTGGAGGAAACACCGCAGCTGTGATGTCAGAAAGCCGACTGAATCACAACCCGATTATCAACACGTTTTAATGAATGGGCTCCACATTTTAAATTGTTCGTAATGATGAGGAAAGTCGTTTGTCCATGTTTCTTGAGAAATTTGTTTAGGGCCTTTGCTTTTTAATTGTTTTTGCTCTCCGTACTTTCCCGGTGGTCCGTGTGCCACTGGTATTCCGAATAGCTACACATAGGTCCAACTCAAGGGCCGAACCGCAGGATTTGACTGTAAATTCATGCCCGAGGTGGGACTCGAACCCCACACCGTTGGGAAAGCAGGTGGGTGTGTCAATCCCCCAAATAACCCAGCTTGCCTCATCAATAATCAATTGATTATTAATAATTTGATCGCTAATTGATTATTGATTAAATGACTTACTTAATAGAAAGTTAATATATGATATTCATTTTCGTGGATTATCAATCCGGAGGTTAATTTGTGGCACGCCCCCGGAGTTATCTTGTTCCGATCTCATTCCTTGATGGTTCCTAATGCTGAAATTTTCCTTCACCTGCTTC
Source organism: Calopteryx splendens (assembly GCA_002093875.1). Taxonomy (NCBI): domain Eukaryota; kingdom Metazoa; phylum Arthropoda; class Insecta; order Odonata; family Calopterygidae; genus Calopteryx; species Calopteryx splendens. The sequence goes on along the minus strand of LYUA01000185.1, from coordinate 1,089,059 downwards.
TCCTAATTCATCCTTGGCCTTCCTCTATAATGCCTTTCCTCTATCGTTTTTCCATTTAAATCTTTGATACACTCTCGTATGTACCTCACGATGTGTTCAATTAGTTTCCTTCTTCTCGTAAGTGCCCTATATATGCTTCTACTTCTCCCACTCTTCAAAGTTGGAACTTCATTTGTTACACTGTTTATCCATTTTGTTTTCATCATCCTTCTGTGCCAGAATATTTCCATTGCTTCAAATCTTATATTTTCAGTTGCATGTACAATGTTTTTGTTTTACGTTTGTGACCATAGCAATAATTGTGTAGATACAAATGTAAAAAAAACTATCACATGGTGGGAGCAAAAGACTCATTTTATTAATATATTTCATATTTTTGCCACTCGGTCGGCATGATTTTGATGTGTTGGATATTAATTTATTTCCCCGTTGATTTGGATCTGCCCATACTAGCATTGTTTTATTGCGTAGGTACTCTTCTAATACGACCAGAGCCTGAGCCTTTCAATTGTCCCCTTCACTGTGCTATGTTTCAATACTGGGCTGAGGGACTTCGGTATTAGAAAGAAGATTATACGATCCGTTATACTACCGGATTATAATGCAACAAATATGTATTGGCTCTTATTATCCATCGATGACAAAGTTATTTAACCTCCGTTCTCCATTGGAATAAATACAGGGAGATTTATTAAAATCCCCTAAGCAACTTTTTTAAGTTAAAATATTATGGGACATGATTATATGCATAGATTATCGATTTTCTATCCTATAAGCAGTTGACGTACTTATGTTTTAATTAAATTAACGTAAATTTTAACATCCCTTTTCTTTTTAGTTTTCTTGATCAATTAACTTTCTTATTTAATAATTAATCTTAATTTAAATTCATCAAAACCGACGTAATTCATAGTAGGGAATTGTGTCAACCTTTCGGAATGCTATTTTTGAAGTGTAAATATATTAATTTTTAAGTGTTATTTGAAATTAAAACTGATCCCTAGCTCTTGAATTTGCCCATCAATCTAACTTAAATAGTAGCATACTGAATGGAAATGAGTAATACCTATGCTTAAAGGCAAGGACTGAGATCTTAATACCAAGTTTTCCACAAAGCAGAATCTTCTCGAAAATTTTTGCAGTACCTAAGTACCTTATTTTTTCACTCTCCACTTTTCCGCATACTTACAGTCCACAAAGAACAGAAGTAACATCTAGGAGGCAAAAAAGGAGATTTTTCCTTAGAACATCTCACTATTTTTTAAATTTTAGGTGCTAGATCCCGTCGGGGAATGTTAGGAAGAGGTCCGGAGGGGGGAGATTTGAGGGCGAGGAAGATTGGAAGAGGATGGGGTGATAAACATGAAAATAATGCGGAGGATGAAGAGGGATACTAGCTTCATATAAACTCGGAAGTGTGGTCCGCGCGAGCTGTTAAAAACGTGAGGGCTGTAGCGGTTTGGGGGAGGGCGTAAAGGATTACAAAAACTCAGATTATTTATGGGCCGTCCGGGAAACGTTCCTCCACTCTCAATATATCCCATCAGGCCTCTGTAAATATCCTCTATTCCAAATCCCACGTGGAGTATTTATGATTTTGTCTTTATTTTTCGTTCCGGGACCAGCAGCATGCGCGAAACTTATCTTTTGAAATGCCGGTGTATAGAAAAGGAAGGAATGCATATTTTACCCTCGAGAGTCGGGAGGCAGTTGGAATAATATTCGTTTGTGTACGGTGGTCGTTTGTGTACGGAGTTTCATAAATGTAGTGCCGGAAAAATCCGGAGGAGCTGGAGGATTGTGGTCCTGAGTAAGCTCATATCTCGGGTGGATTAACCCTGGGGAGTCCTGCCATCAGTTAACTTTTTACAGCAGGAAAATTGAGAAGCCACAGAGCGGCTTCGCATGGAAAGAGTGTGCCTCTGTAGCAAATCATCCCGAGGGCCGAGGGTTCGTGGCAGTGATAACGTTTCGTTTTCAAGGCTGAATCAGTGAGCAGGAATGGACGTTGCCTTTAAATGTTCGTTTCGTTTGAAGTTTTCGGATTGAAATGGCATAGCTTCTTATATTCCTCTCTCAAAAGATAAAAAAATTTAATGAATGACTATTTTCCGGAGCTTTATTCGTTATTTAAACGAACAGCTTCA